>NNCF01125911.1:685442-909795 GCA_002313205.1 Laupala kohalensis | reverse complement strand
GGACCAACTTTCGCGACATTGTAAGCGCTTAAATTTATGACAGCTTCCTTTTCACATATTTCACTTGTACTTCAATTCGAAAAGCTCCTTAACAAACCGCATACTCGTAAAACATATCAATAACTCTTTTTCTTCTTCTTGAATTGAAGGAGGGATATACCGAAGATCACTATTTAAGTTTTTAAATATCGAGTTGAAGACTTTTGTCTTGTGTTTATTGGTCGAGTGAAATATTTTAAATGAAATGTCGTAGAATCAGTTTCGTGTAATAAAGTAACATTTGTTCCATGATCAGCAGTGACTTTCATTGTGAGTGTGTATAGGTGTGAGGCGAGCGTGGGAACATAGAGGGGAGGCGGCGAGCGACCTGTTTGTTGCAGCCGGCACGCCAGCGTCTCTGTCCTGCGGCTCGATGACGCTGGCTTCTCTGACGGGGACCGCGGAGCGTCGCCGCAGCAAGACACCGCCGACGACTGCGAGGACGACTCCAGCGAGGACGATAGCGACGGCGGGGGCGGTGTCGCCCTCGCGCTCGGCGGGCCCGGGGGCTGCCCTGGCGGACGTGCACGACTGGGACTCGCGCCTGGGGGATGCGGCTCTTGCGGGGAGCCCCTCTCCACCGCTCACAGAATCCCAGTCGCCAGCCACCTCGGCTACGTCCAGCCCCCAACACTTCTACCCGCTGGGGCGGGGGAGTGCGGCGCAGCTCCAGGGCCTGGAGGGGTCGTGTGTTGCGGGCGGTGCCGGGAGCGGCGCTGTTGTCCCGCTGGGTGCGCCGCTGCAGCGGCGGCCGCCGTCTCCGGGCCACCCACCGGAGCCACCCTCCCCGCTACTCGGCCGCGCGGACCTTCCTGTCCGCACGGACTCGTCGGGGAGCCTCCCGCGCCGCCGCCCACCCACACAGCAGCCGCTGCCCACGCAGCCGCCGCACATGCAGAACAACACCACCACAGGTCAGGGTCGGCTGCTACTCACTACTACTTCTGCAACCCCAACTACAGCTACTATCCCGGGGCGTACAGTCCATCCTCCCTCTAGCTGTAAGCCCGAATGGCAGCGCAACGCCAGCTGCCGTAGCCTGCGGCGTCGAGACGCCCCATCGTTGCCTCCGCGTGTACCCTCCCACGACGATCAGGACGACGAGGAAGAGGAGGATGAAGATGAGGATGAGGATGAAGAGGACTACGAGGACGACGGCGCACCGCACGGCTACTACGACGCGCTGTTCCGGCGTGCACGGCAGGACGCGCCCGTGACGCGATTCGACGATGCGCGGCGCACCTGCTACAGCGCGACCGGCAGCAAGGCGTCGTCTGTGGATCGCGGCGGTGGCGGCGTCTGCGACGGACTCGCTCCCGCGGCGCCAGATGCTCGCATCTACTCTAGCTCGTACCCTGGCACCACGAGCAGTCTGTCGACAGAGAGTGAGGGTGGAGGCCGTGGAAGCGAATGCGTCTTGTTGGCCGCGCAGGATGGAGACACCGGTTCGCAGGACGATTTGTCACACGATTCTTACGAGCTGCTGGAGCGAGAGGACGATGAGGATGGAGAAGAGGATGACGAGGATGACGATGAAGGCGCGGGATGGGGGCACGCGCCGCGGCCGGGGCCCGCTGCAGTTGTCGTCGACGGTTTCGAGCGCGCGCGCGCCCGCCGCGCGTCCTTCGTGCGTTCTTGCAGCCTGGACTCGAGCGGCGACGAAGGGCTTCCACTGGACGAGGCGGGTGCGCGTGACAGTCCCGAACCGCAAGAGGTCTTCCACATGGATGCGCTGCAGGATGAGCCCTCGCCGCCGCCCGTTCCTGTCGTGCCTCCCGCACCCGCTATAATCATGCGTTCCGTTGCTACGAAAACTAGTCTGGATGTGACGTCACGAGGAGTAAGCCCAGTGGATTTCAGTCGGCCAACGTCCGACGCAGCAACGCAGCTGGCGCATTTTCCATCGCGTGGCCCGTCCCTGGAAGTTCCGGGTGCGAGTGTGTCATTATCTCCGTCTCCACCCGCGCCCGCGTCGCCTACACCCTCCAATCGCGCGCCGTCTACCCATTTTGGCGAGTACAATCCCAAATGCGGACCGGGACTGGTGCTCGGATGGGAGCCATCGCCACCCGCGCGCCGCCGTCCTTCCGCAGCCCACCCGCCTGTGGAGCGCGCACGTTCTGATCCGCACGCGTCGCCTGGCGGGGCGACTGCAGTTGTGGTTGCAGAGGACGCGACGGCAGCGCGCAGGCGGCGCCAGGGCCTCATGCACCAGAAGTCCATCGACCTCGGTGCCCCTGTCGATGGGGATCTAGGAGTACCGTATGTGTTACACAAGCGCCAGGCCATGAACGGCACCGCATCGGCGTCTGCATCAGCCGCCGCGTCGGCTGCTGCCTCTGCCCTGGCGTTGGATACTTCTGGCGCGGGCGGGGGTGAAAACGAGAATATTCTTCGAGCGCACCGTAAACTTCTGGCGCGAAAATTGTTCGAGGGTCGTTCCAGCGAGGACTTCGAATCTTTAGAAAAAGAGCAATCTGCTCTACTCCCCGTGTCTGCGATTACCTCGAAACCTTCGCCTGCCCCTAGGTCGGCCTCAGTTTCCCCACCTCATGCTGAACTTCGACTTGAAAGTCGTAATCAGGAAGTTTTAGAAACGATTGGTCGGCGGCTGGCAGCGAGTGGAGATCGCGATTCTGATTCATCTCCTCGCATATGGGATATGAAGCGGCAGCGAGAAGAAATGGAAGAAAAGATCGAGCCTCCTGAGCTGCGTGCCCCTGCTCCTATCTCCGCCTACGTACCTGCGCCCTCTCTCCCAGTTTCGACGGCCCGGCCATCCCCTCGCCCGGCAAATGTACCCACCGTCACCCCACCAGCCGCCGACTTAGTTCCTGGACGAAAGCGTGACCGTTCACCTGTTCTCTTTGCTCGCGCTCGCCTCGGCCTCAGTGAAGGGTCCGCGTTCTCGCCTGTGCACCGCGCTAGTGCTGAAGTAACTGCCGGTCGACGTGCCAAGTCCTTAGACGCACCTGTTGTAGCAGTACATGCCCTTCCACCCGCCACCGCTTTCTCTTCCAAAGACGATACTTTGGACGATGATTCGGGGCCACCCGTTCCGCCACCTCTCGTTCGCCCTCACGCGCCCGGACCCCCTCCTTTAAGACATATGCCTTCTGTCATCCAAGATGAGGACGAACCTGAAGATGAACTCGTGGCACCAGCACCCGCCATCTTGCCTGCGCCACCTCCATTGCCGTCGAATGTCCCTTCGCTCGCCCCTTCACCGATTCCTGCACCGCCTCCCGCTGCATTCGCTGGTGATTCGGAAGAACGGAGGGATTTTCTTAACCAGTCCTCGTATGATGAAACTGCGAAAAATCTCATGCGATTGTCTCCTTGTAAAGATACAGACAAAGGCCTGCTGAAACTCACATCACAGGAGGAAAATCTCGAAGATTTAACCAAAAACGAGCTTTTGAAAGATGATATAGAGATGAGCATTCTTAGGAAATCCCCAGCAAGAGAAGAAGCTGAGCGAGGCGTGTTAAAAAAGATTCCTTCTGGCGAAGAAAAGGAACATGTTCTCAAGAAGACCTCTTCCAAGGAGGAAAAGGAACGAGGTGCACTGAGGAAAACGTCATCAAAAGAAGACGCAGAAAGAGGGGCGCTTAAGAAAACGTCATCAAAAGAAGATTCCGAACGAGGTACTCTAAAGAAAATTTCGTCGAAGGAAGATACAGAGCGTGGACACTTACGAAAAGTATCCTCTTCAGATAGTGATCGCGGTGGGTTAAAGAAGACACCATCAGAGGAGCGGCGACGGGAGTTGAAACGTGCGGGTTCGGGTGGTGAAGCGAAATTCGTACGCCGTGACTCCTCCAAAGAAGAGCTGACTACCGACGAACTGCAACGAAGAAGAGAGGAACAGCAACGACTTTACGAACTGCAGCTCCAAAAGCAAAAGTCTCTCGAAGAGGAACGTGTGCGCCGTCGAAAACGCCTCGGAAGCACGGGTCGTCGCAGCGCCAGTTCCAGCAAAGACGGCTCTCGTGACGATTCACGCGATGGATCCCGAGACATTTCGAGGGATAGTTCTAGGGATTTGTCTCGTGAGGGGTCCAGAGACTTGTCTCGTGAGGGGTCCAGGGACTTGTCTCGTGAGGGGTCCAGGGACTTGTCTCGTGAGGGGTCCAGGGACTTGTCTCGTGAGGGGTCCAGGGAATTGTCTCGTGAGGGGTCCAGGGAATTGTCTCGAGAAGGTTCTGTTGATTTAACGCAAGATGGAGAGGAAACCGCTCCACGAAAATCAAAACCAACATTACGGGAAGATCAAGCGGCAGCTGCTGCTGAAAAGCACGTATCTCTTGAAGCAGCGGCAGAGGCAGCGCAAGCTGCAACGCTTAATCGAACGACGGAATCGCTGGTGGTTTCGGGAGCTGAAGAAAATAAGGAGGCAATTCCTGCTCCTTCCGCAAATGTGCGCGCTCCACGACTTGGAGCTATGGCGGCCGAGGAAAGAGAGCGAAGAGCTAACAGCAGTCGCAAGCAGGAAGGCGAATGGTTTACATTGCTCGGTATCAAGCAGAAACCCGCCCCTCCCGCGCGTAAGAAAGATGAGAAAGAGGAGCAGGTGGTGCCACGATCTCGAAGTGCTTCACCTCGTGGCGCAAAACCTGCCGTACCCCCACGTCCACCTAGTCTGTCACCACCTGCACGCACCCCTCAGTCATCGGGACCGGAAGGGCAACCTCGATCCCCCTTGCAACGAGCACACCGACCACTGATGCGCCTGAGCCCTGGCCCCGAACAGCGTCGCAGTCCTGGATCCTCTCCCGAAGGCCCACCTGGCCCCTTGCCAATTTCACCTTTGGATCTACCACCACTGTCTCCCAAAGATCGTCGTCCGCTCTCCCCCAAAGATCATCCCCCCCACTCTCCTAAGGACAGACCTCCGTTGTCGCCCACTGGCCGGCCACCACTGTCTCCGACAGGCCGACCGCCTCTGTCGCCCACAAGCCGTGCTCCCGCTCCTGCCCCACGCTCGCCAGACCGTAGTCCATCGCCGCGTGCGCGCTCTGGAAGCCGCGCTGGAAGTTTGTCGCCAGTTGAAGGCGCGCGCAGTCCATCACCCGGCCGCTCCCCTCCTTCTCCCGTGCCACGACCTCGCCAGTTGTCTCCATTGTCGCCAAGCGTGGAACGTGGATCCTCTCTACCCACTGCTGGCTCTCCGGTAAGTCCCACTAGCCGATTAGCGTGTACGCTTAGCGAAGGTTCAGAGCCACCACCTCCCCGGCCGGCTTCTCTCCCTCCTCCATCTGCTGCACCTGCAGCACGCGGTCCACCTCCACCTAAACCTGCACGGACTTCTCCTAAGAGTGAACAGAAACGCACACCACCCGCTTCAGCTCCTTCGCCACCGTCAGCAGGCCAGCGCTCGCCTGGTGCACCACCGTTATTACGCCGCTCTGCTGAACTGCCAGCTTCTTCTGGCCCACCAAGAGCTCAACTTGGCCTACTTCGACAACCCACCGTGGACCACACTTGGCCATCACCGGAGCTTGAGTCTGTGCCTTTGACAGGTGACGAACCCGTTATCCTGGTGACGGAGGAAGGAGGTGGCAGTGGTGGCGAGGAACCTACCACCACAGAGTCATCAGATGCGGAAGTTGGACGGTTGGGTATTTCTCGCCGCCTTCTCTCGAAACTCGTATGGGCGGATGGTAGTGGTGAGAGCTGCGTCGACTCTCTCGAAGAGGAGAGTGGTACTTCACCAGGCGAGATAGCGGAACCTGCCTTCGTGCAACGTCCGCCTGAGGAGGACTTGGTTCTGGAGTTCAAGGAGGCTTACCGTATAGTGGAAAAGAGTCTCGAAAGCCCAGATGTGTGCTCAGACTACGACAATCTGACACCACCGATTTTGCGGACACTTGCCTCCACTTCGTTTGAAGATGATGTGACAGAGGGTGACCGCTCTGGTCCACAACGGACACCTACTTCTTCCTCTGCACGCTCTCCGGCGCCACCCGCATCACCCGCACCTCCGCCTTTGGGCATTCCCGTCGCAACGCCGGTCATACCTACGCATCGCGTCCCGCCACCTCCCCCTCCAATGGATATGAGCTTAAGTGAAGAACGGCCCGAGGATGAGGAAGGGGAGGAGGTCCCTCCCCCCGTGCCTCCGTTACCTGCGGGCGTGGCGATGGCGGCGATGGCTGGACCGTCGGGTGCGGGTCCCGCGCGACCGCCGCCACCTGCGGAGCGTGCGCGCTCCGAGGAAGAGGGCTCGTCGTCCGCTAGTGCGCGGCCGTGCCCGCTCGAGAGCTCGGGCTCGTCGTCGCTGGACGACGCATGTTTCCCACCCGACGACGCGGCACATCTCGCCGACGAGGAAGAGACATCGAGCGCATCGGGTAACTGTCCGGACGAAGGAAGCGCCGATTTCCCGACCACCTTCGGTTATCCGCCTTTGGAATTAGGCTACGGTCCGCCCTCTGGCGCACCGCCACCGTTGCCGCTACCTCTGCCGCATGTATTCGCGCTGTCGCGGACTCTTTCACGTATAAGCGAACGTAGTACGACTTCGGAGCAGGAGCGCTCAGATGAGGATGATGCGGCAGCCCGCGATGGAGACGATGATGACGATGATTCCACCAAGGCGTCGACGCGTTCTCCATCCGCCGACGACGAGTCCCTGCTCTCCAGCGACCGCCAGCCAAGTCTTTCGTCCGACCCGCCCTCGGGGACGGAGCTAGCGCCTGCCCCCGCGCCTCCAGCACCGCCGCCACCGCTTCTGCCTTCGGACGACGAATGGCCGTCACCGCCTTCGTCGTCTTCGCCCTTCGAAACACCTGTCGTCTCACATGTGGAAACTTTCTATCTCGAAATCCGGCCCGAAGAGGCACACAAAGTTACTGTTGTGTGCGGAGGAGACGAAGATGACGAGGATGATGATATAGTAGAGGAGGAAGAGGAAGGTGAAGAAGCGGAAGGTGGTGCAGCTTTCGCGACTTTGGTTGCTCCTCCTGGTGGAGGCACGTGCTCAGTGTTCTATGGCGGAGACCCTGCGGGCTCCTCCACTGATGACAATGAGACGCTTCACGACGAGGAGGACAGTATCGAAGGCGGCGAGGACGGCACGGTACGGCTGGCGGTGCGTCCGCAGCACTACAGCTCGCTGAGCGAGGACACGGCGTCGCTGGGCACATTGTCGCTGAGCGAGTGGTCGTCTGCGGGCAGCGGACAGCTGACGGTCCGGCCGCGCCGCCCTTCACATTCCGCCTCGCTCTCCGCGTCCGCCTTCTATTCGTCGTTCCCGGACGACACGAGCGCATCCAGTCTCTCCGAGCGACAGCTCTCTGCCGGCACCCTGACCGGTGTGGGAATGCCTGGAGGCGAGAACGCCAGCGATGGCGACTCCTCGTCCGGAGCTTCAGCTCCCGGGTCGTCCGCCACTACTTCAGCGCCTCCGCGACGCCGTCGCGCGGCTCCACGTCGCAGGCATCGTGTCGCTGTGGAACTCGAAGTCCGTGACGGACAGATTGTGGCGCCTCCAGCAGACAAGCATGCCACCATGTGAGCGCGGCGCAGTGTCCAGAACAAGTTAATTGGTGACTTCTGGATGTGATGTCTAGAAAAGCTCCCAAGGACCTCACTGCGCCGCGCGTTACAAGTTGCTGAAAATTTCTCTCCGCAACAGAATCTTCACAACAAAGAAAATTGAACGGTGCACAAGATACGGGATTGCGGCGAAGACAATCTCTACTCTGGGAGTGCTTTGAATTCTTTCAACCAAAATCTTCGTATTCTGTGATTTTTCACGAGAGGAACGGATAGCAGGGTTAAGTTTTACTGGCGTTTTTGACAAAGTATTTACCAATATGAAGATACTAATTGAGAAATTTTTAGTACTATCGGAAACAGCATAAAAGCTTAATCGATGCTTCTCTGCGCGGTGGTGAATATCCAGTGGCGGCGGGGCGAAGACAATCTATTTTTCAAGATTCTTCTGATGGCGGAATGATGAGACTTAGAATAGAGTAGAGGAATTGTCATGTTTTCACTAACGCAAATTCATGTAACGTGACTTTTCTAAGGCTGTAACATGTCTGGTGCAATTGCCGGGCCAAAATAGTACCTTATTTCTGTACATTCCGTACATACATCTTCGCAAATCTTCTGAACAGTGGAATGGTTCGATGTTCTGAAAAGTGGCGTCGTGTTCATTGATGTCTGCAAGACATTCTGCTTCTCTTCTGAAACGTAAGTGACGAGCTTCTGCTGTATCTCTCAATGGAATGGGAGTCTGCGAAACTTCAGTGGGAGAAAATGAGAAGGCGAACGTGGCTCAAAACGACTGCTCCAAAATAGATATCCCCGAATCTTCCCGGCTCTATATCGGACGTATGTGACGTGTCTCGATATGTACCATTGATGGCGGCGGGTTTTGCGTCACAAAAGACGTTCCTAAACAAAGAAAGAAGAGGTGGTTCGGTACTGCCTCCACTATTACGCCGTTGTAGTTTTGAAAATTTTGAAATATTTCAGAGAGTCTTATTATTACTATTATTAAGATCTTGGATGTTTTATCTTTAAGCAAGCGTCTGGTTTAAGGTTACGTTTCCGTTTTGAATGGTCATTTCCATTTGCAACACGTTTTTGCGCACCGTAAAATCCCGAGCTCTGGTTGGAGCCAAAGACCCCGAACAGACGAGTGCCCCTTTCCTAACCCCAACCTTTAAAACCGTACGTTCTTTTACGGTTGGTAAGAGGACAGTGGGTATTTAACTTGATGAAACGGCTTCTCTACGAAGGAATTTTTATACGAGAAAGACATAAAAATGTTCAGTGTGTGCGCATGTATGTGTAAGTGGCGACGCGTCTACCGGAATCCTCCAGCTTCGAACTCGGCGAGTGTTTTCGGCGACCATGTTGATCCGCCTGAGTGTTCATCCTCGCGTGCCACGCGTTCGTTTTTTCATCTCGCGCGATGCGACTGCGCTCTTGCGAGTTTTACGTTCTAAGCGCGCATTCGAAATTGGCGTTGCTCTTACATCTAACCTCCCTTCCTCCCTCCAGCGTTTCGACTGCAGCGAATTTCACAACGACTTTTCACCGAAGGGATGATGCATTTCTTTTTAACATTTGTTGCCTCGTGTACAAAAGAAAACTTTAACTTTCTCGTCACCTTGTGAGCCTTGGTGTGTTCATTTGGGTTGATGTGATTCTGTTCCTCTCCCCGCTCCGCTGTCACCCCGCCTCCCTCTTTCTCGTTGAGGCGAAGTGGCAGAAGACGTGGAAGGTAACGTGGTACGCTGGGAGGGGTGGCGGTTCAGATGTCGGAGGAGAAATGGCGGTCAACGAGCGCGTCTCCTTATTAAACGACTGTCCTTGGCGCAGTAGGCTTGGCGACGGCGATTGCGGCGCACTCGATAATCGCTCCTTTGTGTAGCGTTTATTCGAGTTGGTTTTCATTGGCTATGAGTGAATGACGAAGTGGGACGTGTCGTCTGTTGGCAATGGCAATGCACCGACTGTGCAGCGAATAATTCCAAAAGAAAAAAAGAAACAAATAACGGTCGCGAAGTAACTTCGCATTTGATTTAATTAATGGATCGAGTTATAAGAATATATTGTATTTTACTGTATTGATCCAAACTCAGTCAAAATCGTTTCCTTTCTTTTTTTACATTATTATTAATATTATTGTTATTATTTGGACTAAGCGTTTAGGTGACAGTTTTCAACATGAATACAACTTGGAATTGTATCGATTAATCTTTCACAAATATTGAATCACAAATATTAGAGGGAAACTCCGACTATCAAAATTCTTGTGTATGATATTAGTTACTTCCACCTGCTGTAACCTTGGTTTGGTTGGTCACGCACGTTAGAACGGTAATGACAAAACAGGATACTAAGGAGTCTAACTTTTTCTCAGATTTCCACTAATCTAACATTTAATATCGTTTGAACTCCAACTCGTTTTCAACGGAAATATATTGCGCGAGAGAGATAAAAATATTGTGCGAGAGTTTGAGTAATTTATACTGTTTCCCGGTCAAAGACACATATTTATCATAATTCTTTAAAAATTATTTCTTCATTTGAAGAATCATGAAATTTTAATGTTTGCTCTATACATTTTATTTTTATTAAAGTACAATGATAAAGTTTTAGGAAAATTCTTACATCCTTATAATTTAGGAATGGGTTTATGTAATATTTCTATTTTCAGACTCATCTTCACCGAAAAATTAGTATTTAATTTTAATGTTTGTTTTAGAGATTGTTTATATTGGTGAGTGGAAAGTGGTATTATTTAAAATTCTATAATTAGTTGATTTGCTGCCAATATAGTTGCTTTATTTTCGTAACAGCGTCTGTTTAATATTGTCATGTACTACCCATCAGATGTCGAATTGCAAAGAAATTCTGGTGCTTCTTAACTTATTTCGTTCTTGGTATTTTGTATCTTCCAATTCAAACCATTGTGTGGCACGAACGACTGAAAAACTAGGAAATGAAAACTCGAATTCAACTGACAAAATAATATTTTCCGGACCATTAGGTCGTGGTCTAGTGGGATAGAACCCGAACGTTTCGCCTGCGACTGCGGCAGGCATCTTCAACGGCATGGACGGAGACGTCTGTTCAGGAACTCGCTGGTATTATTTTATCTGAAGAAGCCGGTCTTGAAAGCCTACAAGTCTACTCGAATTCAACTATTACATTAGTGACACTGATACAGATAAATTATAATATCTTAGGTTTTATTACTCAATTAAATTTGCCCTATAATTAAATACTCTTCATAAATAAAGTGACTACGACGTAATCAACGCAAATTGTTGGCGACGGGCACATTACAAGTGAAACCTACATATTGAGGACTTAATCTGTATTTAAAAAGGACTCGAAGAGTTTAAGTGGACCCTAATTTAAACGAACGTTACTGATAAAACAAGATTTTTTGTTATTATAATTACGGTTTATTGCGGTTTTCACTACATCTGAATTTTTGAAGTAATGGAAGCATAGATCCTTGGAACTTGGGATTAAAGCATTATTTGTATTCTAAACGTTGATCTAAACCGTAATACATTTAACCTTGTCACTCAAAAAGTTTACTTAAAGAATGTATCGAGTAATTAAAATTGCAATGAATAGTGTATAAATAAAAATGATGCTTCGAGCGAAGGATCTACGATGACAGAATCATTTTTGATTTAAAATTGCTTGTATGGAACACCAAAGACCGGTTCAGGCTATCCAGTTGAATATTTTCAATAACTTATAAATGACCATGTGGTGTAAAAGGAGCTAATTTACTCGACGGAAACAAGCAAACGACCAATTCCATCAGTTTCGATGAAAGTGTACGAAGGGAAACTGGAGAAAATACCGGAGCGAAATGAGAATTCAGAGATCATGTACACAATCATGCTAAAAATAATACAAATGAAAATAACTGTTCTTCACGTCTGTAGTACCATTCTCTAATCTTTTGCATTTGACCGTTTACTCTTTAAAACAGGAATGGTCCCCATGCGAAACGGTAGAAGTTGTGAAAAAGTTATCTTGTTTTAATTGCGGGCTTCAGCCAAAGTGATTTCGTAGATGAGTTAATTGACTGATTCCGTGTGACCATGAGTGAAATAAATACGAGAGAAAGTGTATGGGATAATGCGTTATGTGGTTTATTGACACGTGCAAATGCTTAGTAAAAGGATGTAAGGTTTCATGGAAGTATGGAGCGGTCTCTGGTGTTCCGATCATGTGCGTTGAGGGAACAATATGTGGGGCGCGCTTTGTAGATGCATGCGAGTGGTTGTCATGGTGTGATCTCCTCCCATTCCCTCGCCATGTGAATAGCTTAACCACTTCTAACCTATTTCCTGACCCTCGTCTAACTACTTAGATCTTAAACAAATCAAAACCATTCGGTAGAAACATCTCAATTTTTTTAACGTATCCGTTAAAAAATGTATCAAGTATGGCGTGTATGCTCTTTCTACTCCCCGGAAGTATCGTTGAAAGCAGGGAACATAAAAAATAATTATTTGTATACTGTTGTGTTGTATTGTATTATTATCACCTTAATATTTCATTAGACATTTCAAACTCGTAAGTACGGATGATCCAAATTAATATATTTATTTAGAAACAAGAACTGCATCGAATGTTTGTAAATTGTTACTCGTGACGTCTTCTTTCGTCATTCTCGACTTTCCTCCTCCTCCTTCCTGGGGATCAACCAGTGTGCGTTGTCCTTTTCAGCCTCGGGAGGCGCGTCGTGGCTATTCCGTAATGGGCTGCCCAACTCCCTGGGCTAGTCGCCGATCCCGATGCCCGCCCCTGGTCCCGCCGCCCCCGCCACACTGGTAAGACAAGGCGATGGGCCGCCCTGCCGCTCCCCGCCTTCGCCCACCTGCCGAGGGTGAGGATGTCCCCGTCATGTTCCTCTTAACTTCTCCGTTCTATGTTTCATCCTTCATCTTCGCTTGTTGCGTCGAGGCTGGATTAGCATCGTTTTGTGCCTCGCTTCAAGTATTGTGTGTATCATACTTTTCATTCCCATTACGTTTATCGTGTTTTAATTGCATATTGTCGGTGTGATTAATTTTGTCTTCTGAAAACAAAAGCAAACATAAAACTCATTCACATTCTGCAAAGAAAAGAACTTAATCCCAAAATAAGATGCTCAATAAATATAACGAGACATACTAATTTATTATCATTGGACGAATTTCATTTTACTGCAATTCAGTGTAGTTCCTATTCAGAGTAGCGTTGACGAACATTTTCAATTGGGCTATTTTCTCAAGACGTTGTGTGTATTAAAACTAAAATTTAAACCTAAAACAAGACTTTAGGGGGGAGAAAGTTGTGTTTTTTTTTTCTTTAAATAAATCTCTAGGAATAGTTGAATTTATCTTGAAATATTGGTTAGATGTTGGAAGGATGAACCAAGGAAGACTTATCCTTGCCCTTTCGTGGAACCTTCCCTGAGAGACCTCACCCCGGCTGAGCAGGTGCGGGGCCGGAGCGCGCCATGCGTTGCGGCTGCTGTGATGGCGTTGCACCCGTAGGATGAGTGGGTCCCGGCTGCGTGTCGAGGTCTACCGGTGTCTGACGGATGTAGCTCTCTTCGTTCTTATGTAGATTTAACTCTCCAGAGTGTACCTTTTGTCTTGTCCAAATTGTCACTTTAATTAATAATTTTACTTTGTATCGGAACTCGATTAATTTTCTATTCGCAGATTTTCATCTTTAACCTTAATTATGTCATAAAGTGTAGCTGTGTACAATTACCTCCGTAGTAACCAGACGAGCAGTACTTGGGAAAATTGTATTGCAATTATGGAGTCTAGTTGCATTGCAGTCGAAATAATGAGATCCTAAATCACTTTTTATCCATAAAATTATTAATTTTTTTTCTGGGGTATAAGCTTGTAACCGTTATTTGTTGAAAAACTGGCTAGTAATATTTCTATGATATTTATCGGGTCGTGTAAACCGGTATACCTCGAAATTGCGTCGAACCGGACCTGTGAGCCTCAAATCACCTCTTTTTTTGCGACTCTGCCTTCTCTTTTCATTTTGTTGTATTTGGACCAGTTGCGTAGTATTTTGATTGGTTCATATGTTTTTGTGCCCTACGGCAAAACCTTAAATTGCGCTGATTTGTAATTCTAAATCCTTTTCTCCTTCTGTTTTAAACAAATTACAAACACCTGTCCACCAATGGAGCTTAGTTTGGAGCGCGATTGTTGAGCAGAGGTTCTGGAGGTTGGTCTGGGCAATGTTCAGTTGTCGCCTTGTCAGACAATTCTTTCCCTTTTTCCCGCTCTTCTCGTTTCCTGTCCCGTAGTGACACGTTGCTGCGCGCACTTTTCCGTCTAGTCATTTGTCGCACTTTTATAAGTATTTTGATACCTTTTTTGTGTTTTTCACTTCAACCTTCTGAGGCAACTCTGTGATGCCGAGTGATAAGGGAAAGATGAGATTCCTCTCGCAACAATTATTTTCTTTAATTTTATTTTATTTGCTCGTTAATTTTTTAAATTCCGTTTGTTCTTTAAGTTTTTAAATTCCGTTTGTTAAACTTGCTAGTCTAAATTATATTAAATTACCAACTTTAACGACCTTTTTCAGGCATATTTGTATGCAATCACAGCGTTTCGTCACTGGTTTGCGATTTCGTCAGGTGACACATCAACGTAGTGATTGAAATATATTTTTAAGTCTGAAAGAGATCGTTGAGTTGATAATTTAATTTAGTAATGTAATTATGACAGTTGTAAACAGCACAACAAAATTCCTTAAGTTAAAAATGCTTCAATTTGAGGAATTAATGAAATTGGTAAGATCAACGTTGACATTTAATTCTCTGGAGTGTGTCAGTGCGTTCGAATGATTGCATTATGGAATGTAAAGTGGACACTTTGTCTTTCCCAGATATGCCTCTTCTTTCTATTCAGTAGAATCATAGCATGTGGGGGCATGGAGAACGCACGCGGGGATAGTGAGGGCGAGGTGTGACAAGGGGCTTAAGGACGTCCTGCACACTCTGCTCTGTGCGTTTTCACGCAACGTGGCAATTCGTCACGTCATTCGAGTGTATTTCAAGGATTTTCATCTAGGTGACTTGTATTCAAGCAATCCAATGTTTATTGATGTTTATTAGAGTGAAATTGGAAATATACATTTAATACGTACCTTTTATTTCGGAACTGTGTAGAATTAGTTTGGTGTCTATTTCGAGCTGCTTTCTCGGATAGCTTGTTTTTCCTAATTGCAAAATGAAGCAAGCATTCTAAATTATTAATTAACTTTTACGAACGGACTCGTGGGAAATGTTGATTATATTGCATGATGGTATGCATGGACTATTGCAACTCTTGACATGATGGCATGCATTAAAAGAAGCAATCTTGGCATTGCTATATGTCCAAACATCAAGTGTGGAGTTGATACAAAACTTTAAGCAGTATTGTACACTTGGAGAATCACTGACATTTTTTGTGGTATTTAAATAAATAGCTCCTGCAATTGGGACTTGTATTCCTGTGAGTCAATCTCATATAATTTGAATGATTAACAGTAAATAATCAGTTTTTGACGCTTTCAGGGAACAGTTCAATTTTCCAAAATAAATAATTGTGTTGAAAGTACACCATCAAGCTACTAATTTAATTATTCGCATCGAATCCTACTTTTTTAATTTTACCCTTAAAACAATGTTGTTTGGTATTCATATTGATCATGAAATATAAAATACATTATACTTGATTCTTGATAAGGAATTTGTTCCAATTTTAGTGTCTTTCACATGGAGACACGTTTATCATAAAAATGCGGGAATAAAATATTGGAGTGTTTTGGAATGTTTCATAAATCATTAGTAAATTGATACGAGCATGCAGTATTGAAGACAATAACTCCGCGAACAAACAGTTCCCAATGTTCAAGAAACCCCACGTATATGCGCAGGTGGTATGGAGAAAAGCTGTGTGGAAACTGACTCTGGAATCGAGAGCTCAGCCTTCGAATGGGAAATGGACAGAAGCCCCTCTACTCTGCGTTCTCCTCATGAATGAGAAAGCCATATTTTCTTCTTTAAAGATCAGCGACCGACAAACTGGATACAGAAAACATAAAATAAGCAATGCATCTAATGCTATCACTCTTCAATGGTTGTGGGTAAATTTTGTTTATATGGAGTATCTACTTGAGGTGTAGTCTTTGAGTGCTGGCTCTAAAATATCCATATGATGATGTAAATTATTACAGTTGAATTAAAAAAGTGTGCGATCAATTAGCAAAAGTTGATGAATGATGTTTCTGTTATGTTAACTATTCTTTCTGCCAATTGAGGATTTATGTCAATCTTTTGCAAATGATCTGTGGCAGTTTTGGTCGGACAATCTTTATTACTGAGTAGGTTCTTTACTACTACTATGTATGTATAGCTCTGGACTGTTAGAAGTCTATTCTGTAGATTCATATCTACGAGTTGTAGCATGAGCGCCAGAGCGACTTTCGCTGCCGTTGTAGCACATAGATGTTAGCTGGAATAGAACGGCTTGAGCAATTCCCTTTCAATGAAATGAGATTATGTCAACAAATTGATGATGATCTGCAAAGTATTTATAAAAAGAACTAATTAAGTCCCAAGTTTAAGAGATTTTACTTAGTGAAGAAGCCATAGAAATGTAGTTTAAAATCATAGCCTTCTTGTATATCTATTGAAGATGTCGAGTAGTAATGTAAAATGGGGGCGCGTTTTTCAGTGGAGGGTCAATTACTCTTGCTTCTGTGAAGGCTATTAATAATATTAAACTAATAAATAAAGGAAAATGTTCTGGACCAAACCTCATGTTCAAATTACATTTATGTGTGTGAAATACTGAGACAGAATATTTCTCGTTTCCCATTCCTTGTGAATCCTTTGGAGAAACTTGTTCTTTAAAAATTGACGAAGTATCAAAAAAATTATTCCTGAAAAATGCTCTACCTCGTATTCATAAAGGCTTGTAAAGGTCCTTTTCTTTTTGTATTTCCTGAAGTCTTAATTGCATTTTGTGGGTATATCTAATTGGGGAAAGAAAGCTGATATATTTTAATGTCGCGAAGAAAAGCTCTCCACGGTTATTCACGCGCCCCTGTCTAAAAAGATGTGTTACAACTGATCTCTCAGTCAGGAATTGCTGTCAAGTCATCTCTCATGGCCCCAATCTTTTCCTATTTCCTAAATGTAAAAAAGTAAGGGAATGGAGAGATTTGAAAAGAGCCAATGCCAAAAGACGTCGCCACCATTGTACAAAATTACACTCAGCGCCGTCGCCGGCCTCCATACACGCACACTAATTCAGTAAAATAATAATTCGTGATAATACTATTACTGTAATGAAGAAGCTAATATTTACTTTAAATCCTAACAGTTGAATGAAACTGATTAATTACTCACTAAATAAATATACATAATGTATTAATAAAATAACTTTGTTTATAATTCAATAGGGGACTCGTACGTTTGACCTGCTAGTGCAAATGCTCTTATGTGCCAAAGTTTTGTTGGGATCAGGGTGGCGTCTGCAACCTTTGTGGGGCTCTGTCGCATTGTGCTGATGGAGAGAGAACGACAGGAGTCTTATGATTTTAGAAAATCTCATTTAAGTTTAATGATGGAACTGAACTTTTTGTATACCCTAGCCATGATACAGTTTGCTGTACGCAAAATACTTTTCTGTAGGATGTTGTGACCACAGTGAAAGATTTTTAGTTAGTGTTAGTAGCCATTTTGCTCTGATCGTATTGTTGTAGCATTGATCAATGGGTGATGGATACCCATGAACCGAAAGGTGTGACTTGCTTCTTTGATGAGAAATAAGTTGGGTTAACACTTGTTTACTTACTTCATAGATGAACTGAAGTGAGTTTGGTGCTATACAAAGATCAATATTGATGTATTCTCATGTGTGTAATCAATGCATTCCTATACGATATGGCAAAAGATATAGGGGTAAGAGTGGAGGGGCAAAGGAGAGAAAGCAACACTACCCACTGAATCCCGTGCATTTCGGACTGACAATCTGGAAAACCCAATTCTCCCTGTGCCTTGAAGACGAAAGCCGCGGGCAGGCCCTAGGAGTGATAAGATCCTTTCTGCTGTCTCATTTCATTTCTCAAATTGGCCTGTGTTTTATTAATAGAAATACTGGCAAGAATTTGTGATATTGGCAAGATTTTTTTTAATTTTAAGACGTGTTTCAGTAATTTTTTCTATAATGCAGTACATTTTTTTTATTACATTAAAATAAACACTGATTTCAGTATATGATTTCAGTTCCTCATCTAAAATGAAGGGGAAAAAATATTATTTAAGAGTAATATTATTGTGTGTCATTTTTATACATCCCTAGAGAGCCTTACAGGGTGATTGTGCATCAGCCTTTGTCCTACACTCTTTTGCATACTGCCCGTTCTCTGCTCTATCACCCATGCTGGTGAGCCCCATTTGTTTCTGGTTGTGAGTGTATTTGTCTCAATCAGTGCAAATTTAATGAGTGATCTTTCTCTCTCTCTCAAGTCTCCCTAAGATGTCCCCCTCCCTCTTTGTCATGTATAATAACTTAGAATGTACATTGGAAACAATAAAACAGGACAGACTTTGCTTACTTCTTGAATATTTTATGGACAGGTACTTATTCCTTCACTTCCTATTATTTTCATTCAATTATTTATCAATTTTGGTTTAAGAGTTCATTGCCAGGTTCTATTGCATTGAGAAAATGAGGCTGCAAAACCTTGGATTTTCACGTGTACTTCAAAATACATATTGCTTCTTGTTTTTAATTTGCTTAAATTGTATGAAATTATACAAAGTTATCTAAGTTTCTTTGGAACTTGGCAAATTCTCTATCCTCTCCTAGTCAATCTCCTTTTCCAACTTTCTCTGTGACATTGTATTTTCAGCCCTTTTCTCTTAACATTTGAGCACATAACCACTATTTAGCAGCTGCTAACACCCTCATGTTACTAACTGAATGCGGATGACCCACATTGGTGAGTGAATTTTGCTTTCAGCTTGTATCGATATTGCATGAAACAGTTGATGAAGGAATTTCACATATTATGTTGATGTGTTATTATTTTCTAATGTTCTTCATTATATTTAAGATATCATCTCCCAAAACTTTTTTTTTTTTTCCCATTTGTATTTTATTTTACTTTGTATATGTATTGTTCAATATAAAATATTACATACTTTCTTTGTTATTGTATTTCATTTAAATTTTTGTAATGATTTCTCATTGTCATTCTGCTTGATTTTCTCATTGTGACATTATTTTTGAAGTAATGCACAAATATGTACATAATTATTTTACTATATTTATTTATTTATTTTTATTTTTTTGTATATAAAAGCAACTATTGTGGTTATCCGCATGATTTGTTAAATGTTCATTCTTTTATAGATTTTATATTCACTCATGTTATATTTGGGCATTTCCACAAAAAACATGGGCATGGAAGTTGCTATTGAAATGATGTAGTCTTATACTTTAAAATGCATTGCAAGTTCAGCTAGTTTCTATATTAAATTTAACCATCACCTGTGTGAAAAAGTATGACAATCTATTTTGTTTGTCTTTTTTTTCATGAATTGTGTTGAAATTCATTCTCAGTTGATTCAATTTACAGGTATTTTATAAAGAGAATAAAGGAGTACAAAAGCATGTCCTCCACATGTCTGTTACTAACAGCATTTATTACTTTATGTTATAACATTGTATTTTAATGAATTCATTTATTTAAATTAAGAACAGTAAGAGTAATGAAGAACATTTTTCTTAGTTTGGTGAAATTAGAAAATAGCAAACCATAACTACTCTTACAAACATTAAAATAGAAAACAAATGTCCATTGCTAATATGTGGAAATTCCCTTGTTTATTTTCTGTGTAGTATTGTTTTTCCTGCCTATTGGTTCGTATAATTTTAGTCTTTATGTTCATGGGATGTGTGTGTCTGACAGTGTTTGTTTTTGTGTGAGGAAGTGTTGATACTTGTGTATATTCGTATACATTTCCTCTGAATTGTGTCTGTAAAGGAATTGTTTCATTAAGTGCATGTTATTAAAGTAATAAAAGTTTCCTTTTATTTTTCTTGATTAGCACTGCTGTGAAATGCAACCCAATCACATTAATTATTTTGTTTGTTCTCTTTGAAATGCCAATGAAATTTGGATGTGTGTTGTTAAAATTTTTATTTGAGAAACGATACTTTTCTGTCATAATTACTTTGTGGATAGTTGCATTTGATTAAACCGACGCTAGTTTATTTCTACTAGAACTTAAGTTATAATAAAAATATAGATAATCTGGAAGCTGAATCAATAATAATAATAATAATAATAAATTTATTGTCAAAAACAGTACAAACTGTGTATGACCACGTGGAGGACAATAGACTAATTTACTCT
The DNA here is from genome assembly GCA_002313205.1 of Laupala kohalensis. Lineage (NCBI taxonomy): Eukaryota > Metazoa > Arthropoda > Insecta > Orthoptera > Trigonidiidae > Laupala > Laupala kohalensis. Next base: position 889,824 of record NNCF01125911.1, on the reverse strand, counting down.
CTGGAAGAAAGCAAGGGAGTAATAAGAATAAATCATAGATTTAATAATTAGTTACTTGTTCACTATTTATTTAGTAATCGATTTTTTAAACAAGAATGGTAACAATGTTTAAATAGAATAGTGAGGACTAGTTTTTTGAAGACCCACCTTCTTACTAAGTTTTTTGTATGTAGCATATGAGGGTAAATTCTAATTTCCGGTTAACTTTTTACAAAATTCTCATGTACTCCTTTCAACTACAATTTTATTGTTTTCAGTGTAATGGATTATGTATAAAGATTTTTGAAATTCATTGTTAAGCGGCTTTAATCATAAAGCATTTGCAGCTTTAACATTTGAAAAATATATTATAAAAGCTTCCTACTAAAACCTCTTAAAGATGTTTTTGATTTTATTCTTTTGTAGAAGCCTCATGTTATTAGAAAATATTTGTACATATATTTATGTTATTTTGCCTTTATTTTTACAAATATTTTGTTTGTGGAAGTAATTGCTTGTATAGTATTTATTATTTTTATTACCATAAATTGATTTTGCTGTTTCAATGTAGCTCTGAAATTGAATGGTATTTATTGGTCATAAATGTAGCTCTGAAATTGAATGGTATTTATTGGTCATAAGTGTAGCTAAATTTTGGTCTTAAGAACTATAAAGTATGCGACTCATTTCATAATCTTGAGTTTTTTTGTTTCAACAGTGGAAGATGGTACTGTGCTGGGAACAGGAATCACGAGTCTTATCGAAAATCATCATGCTCACAACAACGGCGATGTGAGCTCACCCACAAGGTAAATATTTTTGTTATAAATATGTGAGGTTACCACATCATAATTTCTGTGCAGAGTTGCATAGAATTGAGAGACAAAGCAAGAAGAATGCAAAAGTCATTCTCTAAGTAGTTGATTTGATACATCTTGAATAAACTGTAACAATTAGAATTATTATATGAAAGAGATATGAATTAAGATCCATTTTGCGCTACTCTACAATTGTCAAAAGACAAACTGGACAAAATTATGACAGTTGATGGCGTAGAGTCAAAGGAATCGTGCAAATAGGTTTTTTTGATAGGATGCTCAGAGAATAGAAAACAGCTTGCTATGGTATTGGTACTTGCAAGACTCATTTGAAAAGATTTATTTGGGTGGAAGCAAGAAAGAAGTTTGATTGAAACTATTGTTGCTGATGTTGTTTCCATATAAAAGTTGCGTGTCAGTTAATTCACTTCACAATGTTTTTAAATACATAAAAGGATAACTGATACAGCTTTAAATGTTTTATGTCACATTGAACATTAAAATCTATTGCAGCATTTAGGACAGGAAGCTGAAACAGTACATTTTAATTTTTCAAACTTGAAAAAAGTGCACTACTAGCTTGTAGAAATATTCTTGAAGTATGTTACTTTGCTTGTTCATAGAATTAAATTATTTTTTGGTGAAACCGGTTTCATTACAAATAAATTTATAAATGAAATTAGAGCCATAATACGCAATTAGTATTCTTTGTTTTATTTTAATACCAGTAGGAAGACATTAAAACTTAATGGAGAAGATTTTATTTCTCAGTGATAAAACCAAAAGAAACAAAAGTAAAATTGATCATAATACTTGTTTCCAATCCCAGGTATAATATTGTACACTCTCAGTTTGAAGTATAAAATTAATTAGTTTTTGCACTTACCTATTAATCATTTATATTTCATTCCTAAATAACAAGATTTTGGAATTACCTTTCATTGTACATAACATGCCAGATACTAATTCAGTAGGTCTTAACATTATCTGTGCTTAATGTTATGTCAGTTTGGTTGATTAGGCACAAGATAACGATTTTTTAAACTTTTCATACATTTTCCTTAAAATTTATATTTTTAGTGTGGATGGCGATTCATTGCAGTCTCCTGACTTGTCACCAAGTAAGAGTATTCGTAGTGACCAATCCAGTCAGAAAGAATGGGAAGTAGAACCTCGTAAGAAGGTAATAATAAATACGTGCAAATATTGAGTTGATATTTTCAAGTAATTTAATGCAATTTTAAATATTTAATGTTATGCATGTTTCAGCGTTTTCCAATTGATCGTGCCTACTTCATTGCAAAAGAAATCTTGATGACTGAACGAACATACAAAAAAGATCTTGAAGTTGTTACTGTGGTATGCTATTTCTTGAATCTCATAGATGTAATGTATGTATCAATTAATTATTGCAAATGTTCTGTTAAGTACATTTTAAAAATTAATTTGGGAACAAAATTAGTGTAAGAGGTTTATTTTTAGTTATCAGGAAGTAAAATTGATTTCAAACTCAAACTTATGCAATATTCTTGTTACAAGTTGGATTTTACTGTTATAGTGAAGAGCAATTACTACTACTAATTTTTATTAAATAGTATGTTGCACTCTGTAATGTTAGGAAATACAGAAATCATCCCAGATCCTTTTCATCAAACGCGTGACTTCTGCGAGATGTTCTGTGGAGTTCCATACTCAGTGCAAAAAGATAGGAAGAAAGAGAGATGGAAAAACTTTTTCTTGAGAGAATAAAATAGATTTTTCCTTTCTATAAAAACTCTGTGTAACTCCAGAAAACTGGCGATTTCTCTCAATGAATTTCACATTAAACAGTCTATGATTTTCTTTCTTCTTCATTCCTGTTGCTCTTTTCAAGAGCATAGGTCATCTGTGAAAGCCTTCCACTGGACACGATTTGCTGCCAACCTCTTCACTTCCTTCCATGTTTTTCCAAGCTTTCCTGCTTCCTTTAGCATATTCCTTCTCCACGTTCCCTGTGGTCTTCCTCTCCTATGCTCCCCCTGTGGATTCCATTCCAGAGCTTCTTTTTCTATGGAATTATCCTGTTTCCTGAGAGTAAGGCCTATCCATCTCCATTTCCTTCTTTTAATTTGTTTATCAATTGGATCCTCACCAGCAAGTTCCCAAAGAACCTCATTTCTTATTGTCTGGGGCCAATAGATGTTAAAAATCATTCTGGAACCTCTATTATCATGAGTTTGTAGTTTCATTCTGGTGTCATTGTTTATGGCCCAGGTTTCTGCTCCATACAAAAGAACCGGAATAACTAGAGTTTTAAAAAGTTTTAGTTTAGTTTTCCTTGAGATGTATCTATTTCTCCATACTGCATACAACTAAGGGCTCTAATGACCTTGCCATTGACGAGCCCTAAAACCCCACCAAAAAAAATGCATAAAACTGGACAAGCACTGCATTTGCTTTTCCAATTCTAGATGTTACATCTTTCGATATTCCCCCTTGTTTGTTTATTTTGCTTCCGAGATAGATGAAAGAGTTCACATTTTCAATGCGTTGACTATGTACTGTCAATGGGCAGTGAGATCTTGTGATGCATATCCTTTGTTTTAGCAATATTTATTTTACACCCGGCTCTTTCTGAAAGTTGACATAGCTTTGAAATCTTTTCTTGCATGTCTGAATGCCGATGTGAGAGTAGACAGAAATCATTCGCATAGTCAAGGTCTTCAATGATTTCCATCATTTTCCACCTAATCCCTTGCTTCTTATCATTATCTGCTTCCTGTCTCATTATGTCATCTAGGACCAGAATAAACAATAACAGGGACAGAATGCATCCCTGTCATACTCCATTTCTTACTCTGACACGGATAGTTTCCCATCGTGTAAAACTGGACATGAATACTCATCATACATGGCCTTTATAATATTTCTTATGTTTTCAGGGAAACCTCTACTTCAATTACATGCCATATGTAGTCCCATCTCTGTGAAGTAAATGCTTGCTCGTAATCAACAAACGTTTAATATAACATTGAATTCCATTCCATGCTCTGCTCCACAATTTGTTGGGGAGTATTTATTCAATCTATGCAGGACCTTTTTATTCTGAAACCAACCTGATCTTTTCTTAACTTTTCCTCAATTACATCTGCAATTTGATTCTGAACCACTCTTGAAAATACTTTCCCTGAGATAGACAGTAATGATATCCCTCTCCAATTGCTACATTTTGTTACATCCCCGTTTTTTGGGTATTTTAACAATAATGCCATCTTTCCAGTCTTTTGGCATAGTTTCCTTTCTCCATACATTTTGAAAGAGAGGAAGCAGTATTTTTGCAGTTGTATCTATATCTGCTTTGAGTATTTCGGCTGAAATACTTCCATGACATTTTCCATTTTTTGTTTGTTCTAATGCTATCTTAATTTCAGTTATTGTTGGTGGTTCTGTATTAATTTGAATTGTGTCTGAAACACACTCATTTGGTGAGCTATTGTTAATGTTTATTTCATGTTCTGTCGATTGAAGAGTGTAGGTTTTGTTCAGGAGTTCATTAAAATATTCTGTCCATTATTTATTTGTTCCTCTTCACCCATTAAGAGATTACCTTCCTTATTTCTCACCGGCCTCTTACATCCCCATTTATTTCTAGATAGATTTCTTTTATTTCTTGTAATTCGATTTTGTATTAGCTTTATTTGCTGCTTTCTCCACCAATTTTGTATTGTCATCTACCCATTTTTGTTTGTCCCTCCTAACATTTTTCTTTATTTTTTTATTAACTCTATTGTATTCAGTTTTTGTAATTTCTTTCCGATTTCTTGCCTTTCTTTGGATCATTTGTTGTTTCAGGCCTTGCCTCTTTTCAATTAAATTCCAGGTTTTGGTTGTCATCCAATCCTTCTTTAAGTTTTTCTTATGTCCCAGAATTTTTTCACTAACATCAAGAAATCCCTTTTATACCATCTCCCAACTGTCTTCTTCATCCTCTGTTTCAACATTTTCAAGATCTTCAAATCTGTTTTTCAGTTCTATTTTTACTTGCTGGTTCACTTATGGGTCTTTCAATTTATGTACATCATAGTGATTATTTCTATTCTCAAACTTCTTTCAGGCACCCATTATTTTAATTTTAACACTGGCAACCATAAGATGGTGGTAGCTCCCTACATCTGCGCCTCGCTTATGTCTCACGTTCATTAGCGATTTCTTCCACATTCTTGAAATGGTGAAATGATCAATTTGATTCTCAACTTGGAGATTTGGGGACATCCATGATATTTTGTGGCACGTTCTGTGTGAAAACAAGGTACCCCCTATACTTAAGTCCTTTGATGCACAGAACTCCATAAACATTCTTCCATTTTCATTTGGGTTCCCATTACACGCTCCCAGTTACATTTCTTACTGTCACCTGGAATCTCACTACAATTATTCTATCTGATTGGGTGCCATTTCAGTAAGTTCTTATAAGCTGGCTTTGTTAATAAAATGCCCACTCCACTTCTATATGTATTGTGTGTGGGCACTCCAGAGTATAGAAGAGTAAATCCATTCTATGGTAAATGTACCAAATTCTTTCCATCTTATTTCACTTACACCCAGAATATCAAGTTTATATCTTTCCACTTCCTTGCTACTTGTTTTAGTTTTCCGGGTTCCCTCATAGTTCTTACATTCCAAAATCCTATTTTTTGTTTGCCTTTTCATGCCAAAGGTCATCCTCAATTTTGTCCAGCATTTTGCTTTTATTTCAGTTTCTTTAATCAATTGATGTATTTAAGAGACGTGAGTGATTGGCTCTCTGCTCTCCGATTACCCTTGTGGGTCTGCCAGTCAGGACAATGGGCACCTGCCCTTCTCATGTCGGTTTCTTGCGAGATTATCGCCTAGGCATTTCCTCGCGACGTCATCTCAGTTGATATGGTTATCCCGCCAATACTCAGTCGCCATTGCCTCGTTCATGATAACAGGGCCTACCGCAGGCAGGTGAGGTTGGCATTTGAATGAGAGAGGCTGTAAGTTGCACTTCATCACCCTTTAGGACCCCCATGATTTTGAGGGGGGTAAATTGGTTTCTTTTTACTTATGAATGAACGAAAGTATTAGGGATGCTTATGAACAGAGTATACCAACACTTCCAATCTACCAACCTTAATGTGTGATATTTTCTGTAGATTCTTTGGGGACCTTAGAAGAATTATTTGTACCAAACACCCAAATTCATGCAAGATAAGCCACAGGTATTGAAGTGGTCTACAGGAAATGAGTGTGAGGTGTAGTGTACTTTTTACAGCCAATAACAGAAAAGCTTTGGAACTTTTAATTTGTGTATTATTGTTCTGGTTCTGGGGTAGAATTCTTTAGAGATTGTCGAAGGGCAATCATTCCATATTAGAGTATAAAACTGTTAATTTAAAATAAAGAAAATGTAATTGTGTTCCAACAGTACAATATATCTGAGCCTAATTTTTACTAATGTTTGAGACTGATTTCTTTTTAAACATGATAACAAGAAGATTAACAATAAATAATTTATTATCCCAAAAAACCACATATTATCATGTGAATGACAATTAACTAATCTGTATTCATGTATAAAATATTCTTAACATATTTTATTATTAATTTGAGCTAAAATTAGTTAAATTATTATAATTATAATAATACTTGTTGGATTTTTCTTAGACTAACCATCTTTTACTAAGGAAAAAATAAAATCTATTTTGTAAGATCAAAATATGTTTACTTAATGGTTTTAAAAATGTACAGTGTCTTAATTTTTCAAATTTATAATAATACAAATTTAATACAAAATTTGCCTCTATACTCTTCACCATCTCGTGGGAGCCACGCTGATCGAATTTTCCCTTCCGAGGCATGACACGACTGCACTATTTCATTAAAATTATAATAAAATCTAAACTATTCATCGAAATTTTATGATTTAAAGACTTTTTTATCTTTGTTAAATGCACTACACAAATAATCCATTAAATTTGATGACAATTGATTTATACATTAGTATAGATAAGTTGATAAGTAATATTAAATTTACTTTTTTTACCTTTTTCTCACAAAGGTATGTAATTTATTCATCCTTTATATAGATCGCAATCGCTTAATTTTGATTTGTGGCATGTAGGCTACTGATGAATAGCATTTTTTCTTGCCTTTTTCAGTGGTTCCGTGAGGAGGTTGGCCGTGAAGCAGGAACTCCAGCTGTAGAGCAGCTGCTTGCCCTCTTGGATCCCCTTCACGAGGCGCACTGTGCCTTCCTCCGTGAGGTGGAATCACGATTAGCAACATGGGAGGGTCGAGGAAATGCACACCTTAAGGGTGATTACCAGCGTATTGGAGATGTGCTTCTGAGAAACCTGCTTATGTTGCCTGTGAGTTTTTTCCTCTTACTCATATTTTGATTTCCTTTATGTCTCTCTTGATAGATTCCTTTTTACAAAGATGCTGCTCTATTAAAAAATAGTATATGTAAAGAAAAATGGGATGTTCTTTTTGTTATTGTATTTACTTTTTCTCCACATGAGTTAATTTATTCTATTCTTTTGAGGTCGGTTTTTTAATGCAAGAATTAACTCATAACACCCAATGTTGAAAGCACAATGTACTTTTTACTGTGGGTTTGTTAGAAGTTTTTAACAAATGAAACAATTTTGTTAAATACATTTAATATCCTATTTATACACATAATTTTTGAAAGAATCTTTCATATGCTTGATACCACAAAATCAATCAGTTCACACTAAAACCTTCAACCAAATGTTTTTGGGGCAATGCATAAATTTAATACTGCCATTATGATAGTATATATGAATTGGTACCTTTGAGTACACCCAACTTATCCTAGTAGCTTGGATGGATGCAGTGCTGAGCCTAGTAAGCCTTGGGGTGTATATTCAATTTTTGCTTAGGACTCTAAAAATTTATGTAATATGGGACAAGTGGCATTACCATGAAGGAACTACCCATCCCAGCCTCATCCAGGGAGGACCTCCAAATCAGTCAGCAAAAATAGTATAAAGACATAAATTTGAACTTAAATGTATTCTAATTTTACTATAAAAATATATTGCTGAGCCTCTCATATACAACTGTAATTTCAATTTTAATTGTCATGACAATTAAATACTGTTAACCTTTCACACAGTATGCAAACATGTGTTTATGTATGGTTTGATATGGAGGCTTCCTAAATGCCTCCCATCCCAGATCTCATTCATTGTCTACCAATTTTTTGACTAATGAGGAGCATTTACAAATCCTAAAATGATGACTGCTGTAAATCTCTATATATTTGAAGTAATGAAATATACTATTAAAAGAGCCCGAAATACCCGAAATGCCCTCACTACTGGGGCACAGATTCATTTTTATAGTACCAGATATGCTACAAACTACAATATTTCTACATCCCACCTGACAGCACACTAAGGAAAATCCTCATATAAAGTACTAAAGTTATGGAACTTTCTTTCCAAATGCTGTGAAAAAAGAATACAGAATTTATTAAGGAACTAAAGAGCTGGTTAACAGAAAATCCGTTTTACTCGGTGACAAGTATCTTAATCAGAAAAACAGATAAGCTTGCAAACTGAGAGACGGCTATAAAGTATTAATGGTATAATGAATATCTATCATGCAGTAAAGTAAAGGAAGAATCAACTTGATGCTGAACAGCATCTCTAAGATCCTGTAGCCCATATGGTAAAGAAAACTGTATTGTTTAGGAATGATGTTCGTGTAAAATTTTTAGGGTAAATTTGGACTCTTAGATTAATCTGAATTTGCTGGAGATGTGCAAGACATCTCACAGAAGTGAAGAATGGAGATTTAGTATGTCGATTGATTGTATTGTGACACCAGTTAACTTCAATAAAAAATATGATGTTCTTAATTCTATAAGATGTTGTCTGTTCTTGTACTAGCAGTTGTATGAAGAGTATCTTGCCTGCCATCTGGGAGTGCTACAGCGACTTGATGAGGCCTTACACTCTAGTGCTCGCTTTGAACAACTATATAGAGACTTTGAGCAACAGAAAGTATGTTATCTTCCTCTAACAGCGTTTGTACTGAAACCATTGCAGCGCCTGTTACATTATCAACTATTACTGGATCGTAAGTGTCTCCATGCTCTTCTGTTGTTTCCTCTTTTATTTTATTTTTTTTACTCCCAAAAAATATTTTAAATAACAGCTTGTCAATTTTGTAATTTTATAAATGAATGGAAAAAAAAACACTGTAGACTAAAATAGCATTAACTTTTGTATACAGTTGAGTTTGAAAATGTTGTTTTTCTTTTGTATTTGTAAATTTTCATTATTATTCTATGACGTTCTTGAATTTTATTTCAATATTATGAGTTTATCATGATAGAGCCTTCTTGTTGAATTCCATTAAAATTCTGAAAGAATGTATGTCGAATTACTAATCAATGCTTTAATCATTATATAGGACTCTTACGACATTACACCAAAGATCATCCAGATTATGAGGATTGTTATGCTGCAAAGAACAAACTTGGTGTAACGGCTCAAAATGTCCCCACAATTCTTAAAGAATCGGTGAGTTGATCTTGCTTGGTCATAAATTGTTGTCTGCATTTGTATCAAATAAAGTGACATATGTTAAATAACATTTTTCCCATGTAGGAGAATTTTGTCCAGCTATGTGAGCTTCAGAGGGATATGAATGGGTTTGACAATTTAGTGCAAATGGATCGTGATTTCTTGCGCCAGGGCTGCCTTATGAAGTTGTCTCGAAAAGGATATCAGCAACGCATGTTCTTTCTGGTAAGTGTGAGTTGTTCTTTCTGGTAAATGTTGAGTAAACCTTAGTCTTAAAAAATATTGGATTTATCTACATCTAATATGTATTACACATATGTCATGAGACATTATTAGAACTATGTGTTGGACACAGTTTTCTCAATATAAGAGGATTTTATAATTTTGAAGTAAATTTTTAGTGGATGTGTCGAGTAAAGAAATAGTTTTGTGAAAAGGTACTATTAGTCTGGATTATAAATTCCTGATCCTGTATGTAACTGATAGATAATGGTCGAAAATAAGCTAATCTATTAATTTACTAAAGTAAACAAACTTCCTCTTAACCTCTTTTGTTACTCTTTTCAGGATTATTTATTTCTTTAGATTTTCCTATTACACTTACATTGTTATACTATCATGAATTTTGTAAATTTCCTGTTAGTATTGTATAATTAATAAGTATAGTAAATGTATAATTATTGTGTGAGATAGCCCTTAAACATATTCCCATAATACAGAATAACTGGGGATATTTTCTTAGTTGTATGAATGAGAAATAATTTTATGATAATTAAAATTGCAATGAAAACATTGTACTGTGTACTTTTAATATTCTCCACTTTTTTCCTCCAGTTTTCAGATGTGTTGCTCTATGCTAGCCGTACTGCACAGCCCTATGTGATGTTCAGAGTTCATGGTCAGTTACCCCTTCGTGGTGTTCTTGTGGAAGAAGCTCCTGACAACAGAATGGGTGCAAGTTTTGCCTTCACAGTGTATGGTGGTAACAGGTAAGTGCTTATTCCTATTTGAGGATTTTTATAACTTTTATTTCTATATTTTTTTGTTTAGAAATAAAATCATCTTTTTTTTTCATTCAAGTGGTCCTTTCTTCTTCTCTATGAGTATTGATCTATCATAATACTGAGAATACTATGGTTCTTTAGCTCTAATAGGTTTGGTGAAGTGTTTACTCAGTTTATTGATCAGTGTTGAAATTCACTCTATCAGTAATGTGAGTAATGTTTAAAACAAATTTTGTGTAGGGCACAAGTGATACCAACACTTTTAAAAATATTCTTTGATGTATGTCTGTGATATTTAATGTCCAGTTTTGAGAAATTGCTGTGTTGAATAATATGTCACATGTTAGTCTATGTTTCATGATGTGGAGATATTGTAGCTAATTATTTTGGAAAAGGAATGGAATTTAATTTGCCATTTCTGTTACGACGTCAATGGTGTATGCGTTTGAATGTGTTGATATATCGTATCCGTCTATTTTGTTTGGATTTGGTGAGAGATCCTTCATCCTCTCCTCAGACTCTGAATGCAGAAAATGCTCTGAATGCAGTGAGGACAGATACTATATAAATGGAATTATAATTTAATTTAGATTGACTCTCCTAACTATGCCAGTGTGTGACATGATTTTAAAATTCGGAGGAAGGCAAGTAACATATATGTAACATACAATAGATATTGCTGATTGTTTGAAGAAAATATCAGGATTGTAATCAGCCCAGAGATTTACAATTCTTATGTAAATGGGACAGCTAATTAGAGGGGGGATTAATCAGGAATTGAGTGATAAAGTGTTGTGTTGTTGACAGTGATGGATATTCTACAAGAACTCTTGTGAACTATGAAAATATAAAGAGAGATGATATGTTACACAAAGTTTTCATGTGAATGGAATGTAAAATTTATTGTCAACATTTTTGACAAAGCAGAAACATTGTCAAATGAAAAGAAAAGTGAGATGGTTAGTCTGTAATATTGTGCAGATTAGCTTGAAAATTTCTTTTTTACAAGTACTTTGAGAAAAATTTTTAGAGTTATGAAGTGGGGAAAAGTTCATATAATTTTAATATTTCTGTTATCATACAAGACACAGATGACTATTTTATTTAATACAGTTTATGTATTCGTTTCGTATAAATTGTTAATGGTGGAATAACTATAAATTGACCTCAAATTTAGGATGTGAGAAGAGTGTTATATTTCTTATTAGAGAAGGACATTTTTTATATCAAGAGTTAAATGTACTATTTACTTCTAACTACTCTATAAAGATAACACAATTATGGAATGTAAGCAGAGTTAGCAATGAAATGGAGAAAGTAGACTGAAAAGTTATTGTTTGGAAAAACATTATTTATGTTTTCATATTTCACATATCGATCCAAATACAATTAATATTGACATAATTGAGAGTGACAAACAAAACAAGTATACTTATAGAATAAAAAGACTAAAATCAGTACAAAATAAAGTACATACAAGTGAAGAGTAAGAACAAACATAATTGATTAACAATGTGAATCATTTATGCAAAAATAATTTCTTGTGATTTTAATTTAATTCTCAACAGCATGTTAACAGAAAGTGTTGATTACATGAGTATCCCCAAAAATGTTTTTTGGCATTACATGTTATTCTAAACCTGTCTTGACCAGGAGAATACTTACTTCCATACACTGTGAGAGTTTATAAGGGAAAATGGATTTCTTTTTGAATCGTTTGCTTGCTTGTTGTATTTATCAGTTACTCTACTAGTGATGATATTCCACAACTTACTTCGTGGGGTCCAAATACACTATCAAATTGTTTGAGTAGTACTTTATGATACAGATTCTTCAAATTGATGTGCATTTTTCATTTCATGTTAATAAAATGTTTGGTAGAGGTCAAAAATGTATTTAAAATTTTTTTAATCTTCAGATTCTGTAAATATGGAAGAAACTTTATTTCATTTTCTCTCATCTATAGCAGTGCTGTCCAACTTATCTTAGCCCGCAGGCCATAAACACTTTCAATTGATCAGGCTGGCACCGAATGAGATTGAAAAAATGTTTCTTGGTGAATAATGGGTGAGATTGTATTATTTCAAGTTGGAAAAATTGAATAGTATATACATTTTTCTTTTTTAGTATTTTTTAATTTTTAGTGTTATAATAAAATATTTTCATATTATAATGTATGATGGGATTATTCCAAGTACAATTTGCTTTTTGCTATCACTGGACATGCCATATCAAATATTAATCCTGACAGCAGTGTTATAACACTAAGTTGTGCCCCCAACATTTGATGAAAAATTTTATGTACAATGTCCTCATGGGTTGTAAAAAAAAGTTTTACAGTTGCATATGGTGTGCAGGCTGTTGGACAGTGCTGATTTATAGTATAGAATGCAGATAATTACTTCTATTAACAGTGTCTTTTTCTGTAATGTCATAAAAGGCTTCATAATTTAGCTGGTGGATGTTTATTGATCTTATTTAATTTAATTGAGATAATAAGAAATTATATTCGCAGAATTAGGAGGAAACAGTCCCCTTAAAAAAATCACATGGAAATGATATAATACTGACACAGGTGTTCCATAGGAATGTCCAATGGCTATAAATTTTTAAAGAAGAAATAGAGTTTAAAACTATTTTCTTTCTTGCACAGGGCACTCACAGTAGCTGCAAGCACACAAGAAGAGAAAGATAAATGGTTGGAAGACCTTACTGTCGCCATTCAGGCAGCCAAGGAACGTGGTGACAATCGCCTACAATATCTTAGTCTAAAGAGCTGCAGTGAGTATTAATTGTTACTCTGTTGAAATGTTTACAATTTTCCATTCCATCCTGATATCATGGTCCTAAATCTTTTATTTCCCAATGGTTTGATTCTTGTACTAAATTAACCATCTACTTTTTGAGATTTGTAGAGCGTTTTAAATATTATATGACCGGTAAAAATAAATTTTGGCTGCATTTTGATTTGACTTGAGTGATGATATTTGAATGGTGATATTTTGATTTGAACGATTGCAATCTGTACCTTTACATAAGTATCTGTATTAACATGGCTGCATAGAGGATTTAGGGGTCTGATATACATGTGAGGAAACCCCAAATTCAGTGTCAAGGTCAATTTTTCTTTTGATTGACATACTCAGAATGATCTAAAATCTTGTGTTTCATTTCATATCCATTAAAAAGGATCTCATTTATTCCATAATTTAATTATTATTTCACCATTTATTACACAGTCTACTTTTATGCGGAATTTAAGGTAAGGTGAGCAGAGAACACAAAATAATGAAAAATCAATACTACAATGAATAATTATACTTTTAAACGTGTGCTTTGGATCCATTCTATTGTGGCAAGCCACAAAATTCCTAATTTTTGCTTACCAATGTCATTTCATGGTCAATATAAAGTAAATTAATTGGGGCAACCCATGGTGTAGTGGTTAGAGCGCTCGCTTTCTGCTTCTGGTGATGCTGGTTCAAACTCTAAGTGACCTAAGTGTATTGTATGACAGACAAAAAGCTGTATGGCAAGCTTTCTCAGAGCAATCTCATACCTTTTCATTCCAACAGATAGCCATGATCATTTGTGTAAACCAGCCACTTTTAGGGCACCGGGGGAAATGGCGATGGAACACTGCCTTGAGCTGTCTCCATATCAAAATGCCACATGAATACATACAGAAAATAAATGAATGGAAATATTTGTAACAATTTTTTTTACATTCACATTTAGTGGATTTTCCGACATTTTTTTAAATTATACAGCTCTTCTAATAGCTGTGAAGGACACAAAAAAAGTAGAAAAAAAAGTTAGCACCATTAGATTTGAATTGTTGTCATTTACACCAGTGAAAATGGTTTTATTAATAAATAATAATTTTTAAAAACCTGGTATGATTGAAAAAACATGATATTTGGACTGTTATTGCCGATATGTTGACTTTATTAAAAGTATCAAAAATAATTCTTGTATCGCAAATGATTACTGTTGTATTTGTGACAACATTTAACAATTTCAAGCTTCTACATGCAAAATATAATGAGTTATTAATATTATAATAAATAAATATTGCTAAAAATAACCAGACACATTATAAAAAAACTTTCATCCACCATCTTTACATATTTTTCATTGATCATCCCTAATGGTTCCATCTCTCCATTTCTTGAGGCCTGGGGCAAACACTTCCTATGCTCTCTCTCCTCACAGTGTTGTGAATGATTTTGATGCCATTGTAATTTTTGAGCAAACATTCTGCTTTTAGGTTCATCTGATGAAGTAATGGACAAGTGTGGAGATGAAGGCAATGCAACAAGAGAAAAAGCTCCGCCAGTTCAACGAAGTAATACCACTGTTCATGTGTGTTGGCACCGCAACACTAGTATTAGCATGCGTGATCAGCTTCGGGCTGTAGAGGTGGGTATCCATCAAGGTTTGGCATAACTTCATGTAATTTTATAGATTTTGTACATTAAAAAAAAAATTTGTAGGGCTTTAGGGCTCGCCAACGTCAAGGTCATTAGAGCCCTTGATTTTGTACAATTGTTTCCATTTTGTGTTATTATGTGATTTAACCTGTTTTGGTGAGCAAAAGAATTGAAAAATTGAAAACAGAAACTTTGCACTGTCACATCTACCAAATTTTACAGATCTCTATTATAGGGTATTGTGATCAATAATATTAACTCTTTGAGATATTTAAAGTAAGTTTATTTAGGTCATCAAATTTAACTGAACTTGGATAATACAGTTATAACTCTTTTCACATTCACGAATTTCCAAAATAACTTCATATTAACAAAATTAACAAACTTATAAAATTTTATTTTAAGTAAATCACTAGTATGTATAAATGGTACTAAAGTTTCCTCCTAACTTGACACACTTCACAATTTCTGAGAATTGATATGTTATCAGTATCGGAAATGGCCTGTCCTATTTTTTCTATGAGCAACTCTGATTTCTTGTGGTTCTGGATATTTATCATTTCTGGAGAACCCTAAGGTGGACCCTAAGAACATTAAAGTCTCTGAATTTATTAAAGTGCCTGAGTAGCAGGGAATGGGGCGCTGATCGCTACTCCCTGCACCAGTTTTATCGAGCATTCATAAGATCTCGGCTCGATTATGGCTGCGTTGTATATAGCTCTGCTCGTACAAGCTATTTAAAGAAGTTGGATAGTGTCCACCATGCAGGCATTCGACTAGTAACGGGAGCCTACCGCACTAGTCCCATTCCGAGTTTGTATGCCGAGAGTGGTGAACCATCTCTTTACCTCCGGCGGCAATTCTACGACACTTTTGTCACGTGCTAACTTTACCAAACAATCTGGTGCACAACGCGGTTTTTCATCCTTCCTCTTCTTCAATCCGATTCTACAACAACAGACTGAGAGCAACCAAACCTTTTGGATATCGCTCCAAACAAATTTTAGAAACCTTAAATATGCGCACAACTAATGTTTTATACCAAGGTTTTAGTAAGTCTCCTCCTTGGGCTTTACACAAGCCCAAGAATATTTTCGATCTTCTGCATCATAACAAAAAAAAAACACTCCAGCTCCGATGTTGAGGGTATACTTTCACCTTATCCTCGACAAACACCGGGTCCGTATCCCTGTGTTTACCGACGGGTCGAAGCAAGCTGATGGTGTCGACTGCTCCGTGGTTTTTCCCCGTGAGACCTGTGGCTACCGTCTAGATGACTTGTGCAGTGTTTACACTGCTGAGTGCTACACCATATTAAGGGCATTGCGATCAACAAAGTGCTCCGGCGGATCACATTTCCTGATTTGTTCTGATTCGTTGAGTGCCCTTCAAGCAATCCAGCTGATAAGCTGATCCATGAAACATGCATCCAGCTGATAAGCTGATCCAGAACATCCAGAATGTGCTTTTCCCACTGCAAATTGATGGAAAGAACATAATGTTTTGCTGGGTTCCCGGACACGTGGGTATCAGAGGAAATGAGGAAGCAGACGTTTCCGCAAAGACGGCATGCCTCAAGAATCGCGTGGATTTCTCCACGATTCCAAAACGAGATCTCCTAAATTCCGTCAAGATAAGGATTCTGAATGAATGGAACAATGAATGGTTAGCTGTTGAAAGGAATAAGCTCCGACTTATCAAATCTTCTGTTAAGTCATGGAGCAATTCTTGTAGGCCAGCCCGGCGTGACAAGGTCTTGCTGACCCATCTGCGCATAGGACATTGTCCTCTCACTCATAGGTATCTCTTACTACTTGATGATGAACCCGTTTGTGATGAATGTAGTTGTTCTTTGACAGTGCGTCACGTACTAACTGATTGCGGAAAATACTCGTGTTTACGGAGACAAATTGGTTTGGCTGCAGATTTACCAACAATTCTCGGAAATGAAACGGTTAATGGTAATAAACTATTGAATTTTATGAGTAGATCAGGGCTCCTCCCACAAGTTCTCGGGAGGGTTTAAAAATTTGCATTCCCTTTTCACCTTTACTGTCTTCTTTTTTTTTCATTGTTCGTTTCTGTAATTAGAAAATAAAATATTTAGAAATTGTTTTCCTTTTTTGTGATATAATGTATTGGTATTCTGTTTTCTTTTATCTTTGTATTTAGATATTTGTTGAATTCAGGAGGGTTTTTTAGTGGGTATGGTCGAGATATTCGGCGAGTCCCACACATGTGGAAGAGTCACTACGGCTCTTCTCTATGGTGCGAAACTGCATTTTTCCCTACTTGCATGGGCTCTAATGACCTCGATGTTGACGAGCCCTAAAGACCCATTAAAAAAAAAACTAAGGTGGATTACTTGATGATTGCTCTTAATTTTGGGACATTCATTTATAAATAGTGTTTTGTAATAAGTTATAAAAAGAAATCTCAAATCCCCAAATCAATTGGAAAAAACAAGAAAGAATAATAACTTGTCTTGCAATATGATATTCTGGACTCAATTTAAAGAAAGATTTCAAAAATTGATGTAGGTGTGCTATATCATGTATATAAAAAAAAGAATAAACTTATAATTATGTACAGTGTAACTTTCACTCATTTGACTAAAATCATTATCTGTAATTCCGAGAATCTGGTGTATGTATTTCAGTCAAATATTTCTCCATTGATTCTTCAAAGTTTAATAAATTATTGTAATAATTCAGCAGCTACACAATCCTCTTCTTTTTTATTTTTTCTGCCAACATATTATTACAATAATTTATATTAGTGACTCCACTGTGATTTCCCGAAGTAATTTATGTCGAACTAGTTTAATTGTTATGGTAAGTTCTCTCTGTTGATGGACTGATCTGGATAACTTTTGTGCTGTTTCTGATTTTCCTCTTTGTTGAAATTTGATACACTGAAAATGTTCTTTTTAATTAATGTTTATGTCATTGTTTGTTTGTTTTATCATGGTTAAGAATATCATGTTGTAAAATTGTTTTTGTGTTATCATTTTTATAATATTATTTTTCTTTCCCCAGAACCAATTAAGTGGGTATTTACTACGGAAGTTCAAGAACAGTAATGGTTGGCAAAAATTATGGGTGGTATTTACATCATTCTGTCTTTTCTTCTACAAGACTTTCCAAGATGACTTTCCACTGGCATCTTTGCCTCTCCTTGGGTATACTGTCACCACACCTGGCCCCACAGATGGCATTGCAAAGGACTATGTTTTCAAGCTCCAGTTCAAGAACCATGTGTATTTCTTCAGAGCTGAAAGTGAATATACTTTTGGGAGGTAATTTTTCTGTGGATATTTTAAATCATGTTTTTAATATAAATGGTAATTATAGAAAAATCACCCTAGAAACAAAACATAATTATGTGCCTCTTTTTAATATATAATCTATGTACTTTCTTAGATCAGAAACTAAGTATGTGAAAAATTATTGTGAAAGAAATTTTGCAGTTGCATCAGTGTAACTGCTGTGTGAAATCTCTGTAATATAAATGCAACGTACTATAGCCCCATCCATATCAGTCACCATGGGTGCGCAAAGAAATCTGAAATTGAACTTTGTTAACCAATTCTCCATAACTCAAAAACTAAACTTCCTTATTCATTAAAGCATTAGTTAAAGTCTAGCTGCCGTACGAAAAGTTACCAAATTCGGGAGAACTGCCAACCTACTCAATTGATTCCTCCTATGTCGTACATTACTCGACTTTAATTGAACTTGGATAATTCAGTTATAACTCTTTTCATGTTCACGAATTTCCAAAATAACATAATGTTAACAAAATTATCAAACTCATTTTTTAACACAAAATTAATATTCCTATTAATTTTTTAATCTACTTTCAACGAAATTCATTTTACGATAGTCTCTGTGTTGTTTCCATAGCGTTGGTACACCCATAATGTAGTGTAAGTGCTACAAACAATGATTTTAATACCAAACGACAATCTGAGGTAGTCCAAGTCTTAACGAGTGTTGGGGTTTTTGCTCTAAAATATTGGTGGTGGCTGTCCTGCAACACCACTCGAGTCCACTATCTTTTTTCTTTTGGTGTCCAAACTCTCAATAACTTGAGTGTAGTTGTGGAAAATTTTACAGAAGTTTAAGTTAACTTTTTGAATATTTTAAATATTTTATCTCAATTCGCCTGTATATTCTACAATTAGTCAATCACAAAAAAAATTTATGGTAACATTAGTTGTAATATTTATTGTATTTGATAAAGTAAGAGAATATGTTCCTCTTGCAAGAGACCATCTTGCATGAGATGCACGTTTCCCTTCTTGACAATTAACATTAAAGTTTTCATCCAAGAGGAAGGAACATTTACCCTGCGAACTATATTTCCAGTGGAAACCATCAAATGGTGCTATTATGATTTCTTGTATGTAATATGGAGTGAAGTTACATTGGAAAATCAACAAACCATTGAACACAATACATCATGATCATCAACAAAAAAATTATTCTTTTTTCTGTTTGGGTTCATTCGCATATTAGAGGGCGTAAGCAGAAGCAGGAAGAGGGAATGAAGCTGCAAAATGGAATTCCTAATCCTAGTGCGAACTTAATTACTTGGCCTTAGCGCATATCTGAGTAAGCCTTGTTACCATGATGTTGTGTCACCTGATGTTTTTTCTGTGTAGTTCAGTCAAAGTAAAGTAAACACAGAAAAAATTAGGAACAAAGTTTTCTCTTTTGCAATTTGTTGTACATACAGATATTAAATCCTGAAAGTTCCCTATTGAACCCTACATTTTCACAATGTGGAAATATTTGACAGAAAAAATTCTGAAATTTGGGGTTTAGCTTCTAACAGTTGTATCTGTTATGAATCATGCTACAATCCTAAATTTTGTTTTCTTTTCTTTGTTTTGAAAAATTTATGTTGAGCAAGTATTTTCTGTATGTCTTAAATATTTTTAGTTAATTAGCATTTAAGCTCAAAAACGTGGATTCAGCGTTTTTGGTTTTCCTTCAAGTGCCTGTATATTATGAACAATGGTCCAAAGCACTATACTACTCACGCTCCCGTCCAGCAATGACTGCGCCATCACCTCCACCCCGACCCCTCATGGCTCCTGGATTACATGGAGTCCAGGAGAGCCATGATTGGCCGGAGTAGAAGATACGGCGGAGCCCTTGCCGTGGGATACGTGCTATTCTTTATTTTCCATCTGAGTTTACAATGTTTTGAAAATTGGATACATAATTTCTTATATCTAGGTTTACAAGTTTGCTTAAGATTAGATTGTATTCCCGACAATTAACCATGCTTTCCACAAAAGGAAGTTTTGAGAAAAACATTAATCTCGGTATTCATTGTGAATATGGAATATAATACAAAGTATGACAGTATTAACCTAATTTTAATTAGTGCCATGTCGTTGCTTTAAAATTGCATTCTTAATGTGTAAGAAATCTGAAAATTAACCATGCTCCTAGTCAGGAGGATGTCCTATCTAGTGCATTCATTCCACAAATTTTACAGGAGAAAAATTACTGAGCCCTCAACAACACACAATACAAATACATTTACAAATATTTATCTAAATTTAAACACGTAATAAGGCACTAGAGGAAGTATATAATTTCATAGTAATAACGTAAGTCCATCCTGTTGGCAAAAACACATTATAACCCTTACATTTGACACAAATAATTATAGCTAGGAGATTTTTCTTAAAATTACAGTTGTAGGTAAAGACACATGGTATTAGATGATATTGACAATTTTTCCTATTTGCTTTCCTAACTTTATTTGGCTAGGTAAGTCTGCCTTGTTCCATCCTGTGTTTATATAATCGATCACAAAATTTACGTGGTTGAATACAAAATTAGCAATGAGGAGGAGACTAGGAACATGACAAGTTCTTCAGCGTAGCATGTACACAACGCCAATGTTGTCAAACATGACGTGTGGTTGGTTGAAATCCCTCTGGAATGCATCGACTAGAGCAAGCAAGACTGCGGTGCACTCGTTCTCAAATATGAGTTTTTCCCACGATACGATTTTTATTTCTTGCTGTATTGTCCATGCAAGTTGTAGGGGAGTAGCGTCTGTGAAAATTACTATGTCGCACTGACACATTTTTGTTTCACATTGTACACAAAATGAATTACAAGCTGGTTTCTGATTACAAACACAAAACCTAAAACATCGTATTTGGTGGGCACACACATTACATAACAGATGACGCATACAGTTTTTAAGGTTACAAAATTCACACAAATATATACAAATCTCTAAGATTTTGGCACATGTTGCGCTATATGGTCTGTAAGGAAAGGCTGTGGCGTTCCGTAGCAAATGACGGGCGGTCGCTGTGCCATTCTTTATGGCTTCGCAGGTTGGGAAGGTGAGCGACGTGACGGGACTTAGCCAGCCCGCCATATCGGCTAGAGTGAGCCAGTATTTATAGCTATTCCATAATACCTCCGGGAAATTTCTCAAAGCGTTTAGATAACGGACAGATGGAGAAACTTCCCCTTTAACCTATCTAGAACTAGAATTGGACTTTATTAAAGTTTTTGTAGGCGTCAGAATGGATTTGGACAAATTTATATTCAAATGTGGTTTCAAAATTCTAACTGCCTGCTGTAGGATCTCGGGAGATTTGTGAATGACAAGAACGTCGTCGTAATAAATGAATGAATGGCAATGGGGAATGAACTCCCTCATAATGGCCCTGACTGCTATTTGCATTATGAGGGGGCTCATTGACCACCCCATGGGAAGTCTTCTTGCAAATGATTCCAAAGAATTTTGAGAGGGATTCACTGATAGGTACATGATAAAATCCGTCTGTTAAGTCGAGTTTGATAGCGTGGTATACCGGGGCAATTTTGGCTATTACCTGAAAAGGAGAAGGCAAAGTGACAGGGGGGAGATCATAAAAAAGCCTCACCTTACCACCCGGCTTCGGCACGGCATGTATTTTGAAGGCGTTTAGAATATTATCAGCCGGGCGATAATACCTGCATTAGCCATGGCCAAAAGAGAAGGATAATATCGCTTCTTCGTTACTAAAATTTTTAATGGTACATTAGCTGGGGGAATATGTGTTACGCCGCGATTGAATATGGGACAGTTCACGTCTGGAGTACGGACATCTGTGAATTGTAATGGAAGAGCGCCCATGACTGGAGGGCGAAGGGAGTGACAAGTTCGAATATTAGCGGGGATCATAGAGGCGTCCTCAGGTGGATCAGGATCGTCCTGGGGGTCCGGCGCCGATAGTTCCTGAAGTATCGGACGCCAGAAATCCCAGCCAGTGGGAACCGGAAGATCCAGATCTGCATCAAAAAGCCATAGTCCCTGTCTATCTAATTCTTCTAATGGATTAAAGAGCGGTTCGTCATTATCGAAAAGCCACAGCCCTTCCTCGTCTAAATACTGGGTGTAATGTCATCTTCTGTGATTGGGAAGGATACGGCAGCTAGAAGGTGCGTCTGCGCCGTCCTGTCTGAAAACCCCTTCTGCGCCGCCGGTCGCGTTCCTAGTTATATTTTGACTTTTTATTGCGGGGGCGCGTGCTCCGTAGGCGGGAGTGGGCGTCCACGGCCGCGTCCTCGAAAGGGCCTACTGCCTCAAGATATTGCTATAACAATCACGTGTCACATCACTGTTCTTTTGCTCATCCGAATGGCAAGTCATCATGGCGAAATTACTCTGTAAATGCTAACATGACCAATATATATTGAAACTAGGTTATTAGTGTTATTGCTTTGTTTCAGGTGGATGGAAGTTATTAGCAGTGCCACACAGCATTCAGGGCGAATGCGACTATTTTCACGAAAGGACAGTGCTCTGGGGGATTCTCATTAAGAAGCAATTATCCTTAAGATCTTATGAATGCACTTCATATATTTTCTGAGAGGAAGTGTGTTATCTATGTTCATTCCATAGATTTTTCTAAAGTTACTGCCTTTTCTACTATTTTATGTATGAAATGTTGATTTTTATGAGAAATGATAAAAAAAATGTTAGTTATGATATTTAAAGTGTAAGTTGCATTTGTTGAAAGGAAAGGAAGCAGCTTATGAAGTTACTCTCCTTAAAAAGTTTTTTTTATATAAGAAACAATAACAATGTGGAATCTCCAGGATAACTTTCTTCCTTGGTTTGTTCATTCACTTAAGAAGTTCTAAATTTTACTCTTTAATGCTCAGCATATTTATTTATGTGAAATTTGTTCAGCATTTAATGCCACAGAGAACAAATCATCATTCCATCAAGCATTCCGAAATGAGTGATCAACATGTTCATGAATGTTTCAACTTTTACATTTTGCTTTGTATGTATTCTTATCTTTTTTAGGGGTATATTTTAAATTCTCAATGGATGTGATTCTTGTAATAATTGATGGAATTATTGCTCACATTCTATCAATTGACTGAATCAAATTTTGTGATGGATTATAATGTCGTAGAAATATTTTCTTGATTTCTATGTAGTAAACCATTGCAGCAGTAGGACTTACACTATGTATATATTGTAAAATATTGTTGATAGCCAATTTATGTCGAAGCAGACATCTTGCTTCTGTAATGGCAGCTAGTACCCTAAGATTTCAACATCACGAAGAACAATTGCAACTCAGGTCCTTTCCTTCCATACATGCCTTTAGGTTCAGTAATTTCATCAAGATTGTAAGTGAAAGAAATTGTTTAAAAATCTTTTCTCCTAAAAAGAACATACTTAGTGTCAAGACAATTTATTAAAATTATGCTTTTAATTATGACACAAAAAATATCTGCATTGGAGTCATCTAACTAGAGATTTTATTATTCTTATCTGTTTCCAGATTATTAGTAAAGAATATTATAGCTATAAATTTACTTAAAAAATACTGTAATTTTCTCATCTTGTTTATTAATAGTTAATGGCTTAAACATTGTATTAGCAATTAAATGCTCCTAGTGTAAACTAACTAATATGTGCAAGTGCACTTCATTTAAAGAATTGTTTTTAATATTGGAGAATAAACATTTTAAGCCAGTTACTGACAGTTTATTTCTTTTAGCGTCTATGTCAGACCAGCTATATGTAGTAGAATATTGAAGTTAATATATAAGCACAGGGTGGGTAGTGATTCTCCATCGCAAAATAACCTGACCCATAGATTAATTTCCCCTGAATATTATTGCACAACATTAACATGCACACGAAAAGTACTTTAACAATTGAGACAATTTAACATGAAAACTAACATCCTAGCAAGTGAAATCTTATAAAAACAAGTAAATTCATAAATCATTTTTCAACGGAGTAGAGAAAAATTAACACTTGTCAGAACATTTAAAAAAAAACAAAGCTTGGTATTAGACTGGCTAAAGATTAATGAAACTAGCCTTTTGGTCTGCCATCACTGAGATGGTGCTGAGGCTGTATGAGAAAGAATCAGTGGAGCTAGCTTACCCCACACAGTAGACATGCAGTTTTTTGCCCCATCTCATTATTATTATTATTTCACTATGCTGACTATAAAAATACACATGTAACATTCTTCCAGGACATCTGAGCTATGAAGCATAATATTTGCAGTCAGTGAAACAAATCTGCTAAAAGGAGTTAAAAAGGGGTAGATGTGGAGTTGCTGTCCACTAAGCTCCAATTGCCCTGGCATGTAGGTGCGTTATTTCCCTTCTACAGATGAGTCACTGCAAATAGAACTCTCTTAAGAGCTGTATAGTATGTATAGTGGCAACAGCGCTTAAGGCCATCTATACTATACAAGCTTCACAACAAACTGGGATTATTGGACACTAATAATTGGTTTCTGATGGGTGAATTCTTTTGTTCAAGACTTACACTAGTCTTGGGTACTGGCATGAGGGATTCTTCAACGTGCAGATGATTTCAACAAACTGAAGCCCTCTTCCGCTATAAACCCATAAGTGTTAAGCTGTAACATACACCGTCTCATTCACCCATGCTACCTGCGTCAATGATTCATTTGCTGACTTGTCCCCTATTTTATTCTGACACACACATTGTTTGTTTCATTACAATAACATTGTCATATTTGAAATCTACAAAAAAAAATTCAATAAAATTAGTCTAAATGCGGCCTAAGTGCAGCAATTCTACAGCATGAATGAAATGTAATTGTTAATTTCTTAATGAAATGAAAGCTTCAAATTTTACTTTTCTTGGGGTATCATTGGAAATGAAACAAAGTTATTTTAGAAACAAATAAAAGTAACCTTGCATGATTACTCAATACTCACAACTGTCTTTTAAAATAAATATAAATAATATAAAGTAGATATTTAATAAGAAGTTGATACTTTACTATAATATAATGCATAAATATTTTTCTTCTGCAATGCTGTGTGTCTAGATTATATGAAGTCCATGAATAATACTCCTCTGTCAATTGGAAGGGAATGCCAAGATAAGCAAAGTTCTTGCAAATTAAGTGATAACTAAAATAATAACATCAGTCCTGTAATAACTAAGATAATTTCTACTTTTTGTTAAAAATCCCATCATTATGTGATTAAAATCCACTTTTTTTCAGAGTGAACTTGCCTGTAATGAATGATTGAAAACAAAACTTAAATATCTTGGTCAGAAATATCGCTCATTAGTCATGTTTTGACTCATTTTCCTTGATAGAATTTAAATCACTTTACTGAAAAACTTCAATAAAAACAAATGAAAAGCAAGGTGAAATTTTTTACTTTTTAAAAAATTGGGGCTCTTCAAGGTCATAAGAGCCCTTTGATTTGCATGTGTTAGTTAAGTCACAACTATTTGTAACCTCACTTTTTTCGAATGACCTAACTCTTGTGATTCATGGGTCACATCTCAAAAAAGTTGAAACAATTTTTAGACGTGACATAAATAAAAGTGAAGTAAAAATACATACAAATTAATGATTTATAAATTAGTCTATTTTGAGGAGAAAATTTCTGCACAAGTTGGTATTAATTTCACCATTAACTAACCTAATATTCATTTAAATTGGCCACTTAAAGTAGAAATATACTCAAAGCTTTAAATTTAATGACCTTTTAGAGACTGATTATATTGGTGTGTGTCTACAAGATTGATAGTGTCAGAAGCATAACAACATTGATCCATTGTAGTACAGGATTGCCTCTGGTGCACACCGACTTTCTGCATTGAAATTAGGAAAGATCCAACCATAATGCCTGTACACACAATGAAACTTTGTGAATGATATGCTGTGCGTGTGTGTTGGGGGGAGGCATTAATGATCCACTGAAAACCAGTTTTTGATAGTAAAATATTTTTACTGTTTTGCAACAGTCTGGTAGTAAATATGAAAAATGTTTCCTTAAAGATATATAAAAGTTCTATATAGACTTTTGACTTCTTGTGATCCCTATCATACAGAAACACTGAATTTACCTCTGAACCAAATAGAAAAGTGTAAATAAAGTAACCATCCTGTTTTGTCCCCAAGTAATTAAAGAAAAAAATAGAGGAATTCATC
Source organism: Laupala kohalensis (assembly GCA_002313205.1). Taxonomy (NCBI): domain Eukaryota; kingdom Metazoa; phylum Arthropoda; class Insecta; order Orthoptera; family Trigonidiidae; genus Laupala; species Laupala kohalensis. Next base: position 863,541 of record NNCF01125911.1, on the reverse strand, counting down.
CTCAAAACTTCACATGAACACAAGTTATTAAAAACATACAACTTTCTTCTTGCAAATAATTCTTTATTTACAAGCAAGTACTTTATTATCACAAACATCATTGCAAGTTTAATTTTTACAAGTACACTTAAGCTTCTCTGAGATGTCTCCAAGACTACAAAGTATAACTAAGAGCACAATAGTTTTCTCTCTACATTTAACATATAAGTACAAAAAAATTCTATTGGGCAGAGGATAAAAAAGGACAATATCAAGAAAATAAAATAAATTTGTAAATGGTGCAAAATACAAAATTTGAAGTTTCCATGAGACCGTACTTATACATCAATCTCAGATATTACGAGGAATAATTTATGAAATATCTAATAAAAATTTCTTCTATCCCTGTACCTGTGAGTGTTACGAGTAGGTCCTCCATCTCTGTGGTTCTGCCAATCTCTATCACGGTCTCGGTCACGATCGCGATTGCGGTCATGATCTCTATCACGATCTCTCCTGTCACGGTCTTCATAATATCGTCTTCCTCTGCTGTTTGTCCTAGACCAATCAAAGTTTCGAGGAGAACGGCTGTACCATGGATCAATTATAGGAGGCATACTTTCAGGAAGTTCTTTCACTTTCCGAAATTCCTCATCTTGCTCAGTGAAACGATCAGCAAATTCCTCTTCACACAGTTGTAAGAATTCTTGTTGTTCATTTGTCAAAGTTGGCTCACTACCAACGTTGTCCTCACATTCAGAACCCATAGTGCATTAAATAGTTATATCAAATATTTTGTACAACAGCAAAAATAAGGCACTTAAGTGTAATCTGACATGTGATGTAGGATTCAAGATTTATTTTTTAGTTCATTTCAACTCCTGTAAGCTTTGGGAATAACCATCAATGAATCTGCAACTGAAAAAATTCATAGATAAATTAACATCACTATACGTACTGAAAAGTACTGAACATTGATGTCATATAATAAATCCAAGCAAATATAATTTTTTGAATTATCACACGAAACTTACATGCTTCACTAAGAATAGTATCCAAACTCAGAGCGTATAAACTTTTTGTATATCCTTGTGAAAATGAATGAGGGATGAATACCCTAGAAGAAAAACAAAACATATCCATTACTCTGGAGCCCGAGTGAATAATAAAAAACAGTGATGTAGTGAATTACCAGCCTAAATGATGACCACAATGTGGACACATGCAATGTCTCCACACATAACCAGGAAACCACGAATGTTCGTTATACCACTATAACAGGCAAAAGAAAATATGAGAACACTATAAGTTAAACAAGTCTAACATTCACCAATAATTGTAAATTCAGAAATAAAACAAATTGTAAATTTGTGAAACAAATTTTTAATTCACATGAAAACACTGAATTTTGGTATATTGTAATAAATTAACATCATTTCATGGGAAATAAATCTTACTAAGACAAAATAATGAATCCCAAGTTATGAGGAAATGTAATAGTACAGAACGTAACTTGTTTGCAATACAAATGAATACAGTATGAAAACTACAAATTAGAACATAGAAACATCAAGTGAGAGAAATCATTAACATGATTGAAATAATCATTCTCTGAATTAAACATTATTTAAAATTCATATTCATCAAAGACGCGGACTCACCTTATGTCCTGAACTACAAGAGGCTTTTGAAACAGTGACTACATGAAATCGAATTCCCAATGGGTTCTCAAGAACCTGCACCTGGACGTCGTCGCGACCAAAGAGGCTTTGATTACCACTAAGTCGTGCCGATGGACTAAAAACAGTCACAAGATGTTGAGAGTCACTAATATCAGCACCACAGTGTCTACACAGCAAACAATCTTAAACAACATGAAATAACAAAAAAAAATTAATTACATATGACCTAACCACATAATGATTAATAAGTAAGTGTGCAATTGTTTTCAGAAGTGAAATATTATATATATAAATAAAAAATCAAACGTAGAAACTAATTTCAACCTCAATCTCCGACTTCAGCTTAAAGCATCAGTGTAAATCAACTCAGTAGCACGGACGTAAACATAAGTTGATTTGAAGGATTGCCAATGTATGAAAACGAAAAGTCATCGCGAAGATGATAATGAACCAACTGCACACTCACCTCCCGCAATGCTATTAGCAGACTTTGCTGTTATTATTCTCACAAAAATAGACAAAATACTGAAAAGTGGAATTGTGTGCTTCGAGAGAACAACTGTGCGGAGAAGCATTGTGTCCATTTCACGAGTGATGTTAAATTCACGGCGCCTGTCCTACACCTTCTCTTCACACGACTAGCCAACATAGACGACACTCAACATACTCGTATACTAAACTTACAGCTGGGGACGGAGCGGCGGTGGCACTTGCGACCTTGTTCAGGTCAATGAATAAAGGCAAATCTGTCCGACATACATGGAATATTTGTTCTTATCGATACTGATGCAGCCTTTCTCTTTTTCAGTTCATTCCATATCAGTACCGTAAACTGCCAGTGGTTGTCCGCCATAAATTTGCTCACCATAAGAGAGCATAACCGAACGAGTTGAGATAGCTTAATTTCTTTTATATAAACGTCAAATATAATAAACGGAGACTAAGTAAAATTGACCTTTAATTCCCATTTTGGTAATCAAGTGTTAATTTCTAATTTTTTCACCTCTTTATTTGGAGCAGCTGTATTCGACATTCTTTCTGTTAGCATTATTCGACGTGTCGTAACCAGGATCAATTAAAAAGATGGTTCTGGCTGATTGTAAGTCTGTACACATCGCTACCAGATACTTGATAAGGCTCTATAAATATCTAGAGCTCCAGTTAAAGCGTCGCTCAAACACAAGAAGGAATAACTCGTCAAATTGTTAAAACGAACTCAAGGTCAATGAGTCCACCACGGAATATACCGAGCACAGTCGTCGCTCGTAAATCATCATGGTCGACCATGGTCATAATCTTGTCAACATTTACCATTACCAACATTTAAATCACTAATTGTTTCTATCTATCACCGGCAGATAGAGCGCAAGTTTCAAAGCAGCTGCTGATGTTGGGTGATGTGTGCCATGCCAGGTATTAGATTAGAAATTGTGAAATTTTCAGCTCACAAAGGCTACTAACAGAATAATTGGGGATCATATTCGGTGTGTTTTAATTTTAATTTTGAGTAATTTGAAACAGCTTCTTTTTGTTCTACGTATTTTGTCTGTAAGGTACGGACCGAATTCCAGTAATTTCGCAGTTTCTCAATAAAGTGAAAAAAATGACGGAATTGGCAGTGCTCATACGACCTATATTCCAGAGGTCGCAAAGTTATACTACGGACTGCCGGCGAAGTGAATGTCAAATTTATGCCGGCGAAATTTACCGGCCGGCCGGCCGGCACAGGACCGGCGAACGCTAGCAAACTCGGAGTCCAGTCACTACGCGCTCGCAGCGCTCAAGTAGTCCTCCAAAGAGGTTAATCAGAAAGGCTAGTGGATTGTCTTCTGTCACCGGTGACAGCGCAGGAGCACAAAACATTTTAATGCTCGTATTTTACGCTCATGAAAGTTACCTGCTCTTATGAGTGTTAATTTTCCTTCTGAATAAAGATATCTTTCACAAAAATATATATGATAATCAGTGAACTACGAGTTCGTTTACTCTAATGCCTCGTATCCACGACGCCGGGAGAGAGCAACGTCGATAGACATATCTCTAGAGCTCGAACGTCATGAAACTCTTTGACGCGCACGAGTTGAATTGCTCGTTTTGGCCGGTGCGCGCCGCCAACCAATGGGGAAATGTAGGTCAGGCTTGGAAATACGAACCAATGGCGTTGCGCAGAATGAGTCACGTGGGTTTGTTGTTATCTGTCAGCTGTTGGCGGCGCGCGGCGGGCGCGCAGCTGGGCGCAGTCAGCGGCCCGAGGCCCCGCACAGCTGATGGCAGCGAGTATGCTCGCGCGCGCCTTCGTCGCCCGTCGTCTTCATATCCGACCCCCTCGCCGTAGCCGAGTGCCATCGCGTCAGACTGTCATCGCTTGAGCGCTCTTATCCCACGGTTACCAGTGTCCAGTGATTTTTTTTTCGCCGCGAGTGACAGTTTTGAGTGCCGAAACGGCAGTGACAGCCGCACCCCGTGCCCGCCGCCAACCCGCTTTGCGTCGCTCCGTCGCTGCCGCCACCGTGCGCCGACAACGTCGTCGCCGGCTTGCCGCCGCCGGAGCCGTCGGAGCAGCAGCAGCCGCCGCAGTCATGTCGACCGGCAAGCGGCTAGCCAAACGCTCCATCATCGGCACCCGAGTGTGCGCGCCCGGTGAAGACGGCAAGTTCTATTCGGGCGTGATTCAGGGCGTGAAATCGCCTGCGGAAGGCGGCGACGCAGAGACACGCTACGCCGTGCGTTTCGACACTCCTCAGACCCCGCGCGAGTTTTCCGACCAGCAGCTCATTGGTCCCGGTTTTCAGACGGTCGTATCGGGCATTCGCCGACTCGTACCCGGACAGCGCGTGTATCTCACCTACAACGGACGTGAGGTGTCCGGAGAAGTGACAGCACACGACGCAGAGGCGGACGAGGTGCTCGTCTGTATCCTACCACCCGGTCACGAGGTGAGTACTGCACACAGAATGTGCGATGTCAATTTAGTGCGATTACCGGCCGGCGTCGGGTTTGCCGGCCGGCGTGAGGTGACGTCAAGAGGCGCACGCCGTAGTAAACAAGTATCCGACGTCAGCGACAACGCGTGCAGAGGAGGCGCTGTTACGGGGGGCTGGGATGTCCTCCCACCCGCCTGTGTCGGGGTGCAGCGCCCGGTGACCGACTTCGGGGTTGCGCAGGCGCCGTCCCCGCATCTCCTCACGACGCACACCCGTTGCGGGCGATCGATGGGCGGGTCATGACGTCACAGCGGGGAGCTGTGTTTTCGGATCCCCGCCACTCCTCTGCCCTGCTTACCCGCTGTTCAGATGCAAACAAAGCCTGCTGTTGCTGCTCAGCTTCCTGTATCCTTCTGATTCGTCATTCTTTCCACAAATTTCAAATATTTCACAGCTGAGCGTTGGATTCACTTCCGAGAGAATTAATGAAGTTGCTTCTGATGTAGTTGATTGTTCCAAATATATTACTGAAGTGATCATGCAATTTTACATTAATTTAAAAAAATGCGTATCTTAAAATATGCATTCTTTGTGTATCAGTGAACTATGATGAGACTATGGTCGTCGTTAGCCCGGAATCATTCAAATATTGTGAGCGCATGAATTACAGTTTGTCTGTGCATTAGCGCAATGTATTAGGTCATTTGTACGTTATATTCTCTGAATACATATCAGTTTTTCAGTGAGAAAAAGCGTATGACAGTTTTCATTTCGAAGAGTGTACGATGAACTGTCAATGGTACGGGTTCCTTGGATGACTGTATAAGAAGTTGAGTCTCGTTGAGGTTCCTGCGCATGCGCGTGCCGGCCGGCTGAAACTCCACCTCGCATCGCAATCTACGACTGCGAAAGGAAATGTCACGAGAATTGCTCTGCACCGTCACCAACATACGAAACAGTTGTTTGGAGCAATGATGGTGAATGGGAATTGCTCAACCAGGAATTCAAATGTACGAGAATGAGACAAAAGGATTCTGAGTAGCCAGGAAATCCACAGGGTTTACGTAAATGTCAGAAGAAAAATGACTGAAATGGAAACTTGACAAGACAACACGATAAATGGAATTAGTTAAAAAAGAATGTCATGGAAAAAAATGTTGGAATGTGTGATTAGATTTTAAAAGTTTGCAATACAAGTTATTTCTTGACCACTATTATATTATTGTGTTCTGGAGGATTAGTCAGTTTCGTGTAGCGTTAAGAACATGCTGACTCTTCGGACAAGACAATAATGTTGATCAAATATGATAAAGTATATAAATAACGAGTCTTGAGGATGGACAGAAAATTGTCCGCAACCTCGACAGAACAATGATATTATAATAAAGTTGGTAATGTGCGAAGCCATAATGATGTTACGCAAGAATTCATCTCTCAATAAACTTGTATCGCAAACTGAGAGAGCGAATAGCAAAATCCTTTCATTTTTCTTCGACCGAAATTAATTGCATCTCGCGAGAGTGATGAAAAGACGCATCTCTGCTCAGAGGAACGAATATTTTCATCGCGGACGCATTCAAATTCCAATTCCACAAAATGTTGCGAGAAGGTATTCAGCGCTTGAATTCTTGCCAAACGGTATTTGTTGTATGAAACTGCTCCAGGCAACTCTAATTTGACACCAAACAACCATAATGACGTGAAAACGAGCCAGAATGTTGTAAATAGGTAGAAATTCAGCAACATTGTGAAGAGGGAAACGGTGAAGAGATCTGCAGGAAGTAGAGGGAACTTCTGTACGTGAAACTGAGAGAACTGGATGTGCAAACGGCTACATGTGAAAGTTTAGTAAATGTGATGACATAAATGACTTGTGAACATGGACGTAAATCTAGTGGGTATTCATATTGCTTGTATGTATTTTAGATCATGAATTTTTAAGGAAACAAAATTGTTTTACTGTAAATATATGCAACACAAATAATATAGTTTAGTCAACTTTCAAAATAATCTATGCCGACTGAATCACAAGCTTTTAATTTGGCAACTCCACTCCACTCTTCTACCCTCGTATAGGTACCGATACTTTCATACCGAATCGCGGAACCCAATTTACCGAATTTATTGTCTTCTTTAGAATAATTCTGGCTGACATTCATTTTACTGAAACCGGTAAATCATGACGAAAAGAGAATAGATGTAAAATCTACTCCCTATGTTTGAAAATTCCTCCTAGCGTTTCTTCCATTCACATTTAACTCGATTTGACCTTTTTCGTAAAATAGAAAGGCAAGTAAAGTGATACAAATCAATTTGTACGGTCATCAGAATAAACGTGCCCTAAGAACATTGAGGTGGAGTAAACTATTTAAAAAACCTACCTTTACAGTTATTTCAATGTTACGGACGCTGAAAACTTATCACTCACTTTCTGTCAGGAGCTGGCTTGGCGAAAACAGTATGGTTCATAAATATCTTGCGAGCGAAATATATTCCTCGTCCATGTTTCAAATATATTTTGAACAAAAATTTGCAGGTTCATGAAATATTTATATTCTTTATAAAACTTCTTTAGCAGCTATATAATAACTTCAATTAATGGAGTACGTGAAACTGCTGTACAGGCTTGTATAGACGTACAAAAATGATTGATAATTAATTAATTAAAATAATAAATACTTGTAATTAGCTATAATATTTTGTGGAAATCGATGTACATAAAGAGCGTTGTTTTTGAAAATATAATGATATTGTAGACAAATTTTTAAATCGCAAGTAATTTAAATATTATGTCTGCTTTTTTACGTTATTTCGATATTGGTGTAAAATTAATAGACTGTGAGGTCGAGCAAAACTATTGTTTTATAAGCTCGTGAATGTGTTATTATATTTGCATACACATTTTATTTTTATGCTGGTTAGCTCCCCTATAGAGAAGGAGCACTATACTACAGCCCCGGTTTGCGATTCAGTCTGTCTTTCATTTAAAACAAAGTATCGTGTCTACACTTCTATGACAGAAATCTATCGATGGAAAGAGGTTAATTACGGATTTTTATTTAGTTTGTTAAACGTTAATTATATTGTTTGATAAATAAAAGCATTAACTGGAATCCTTATATGTAAGAAGGTGTCAAGGAAACCGTTTTGTAAATTCTCTCTCCGACATGGAAGTAAATGTAATCTTTCGTTTTTATTTACATCTAGAACAGAGATTTGAGAAATTTTCTTATTAAATTAGAATAAACCAAAATGCATGTGGATAATAAGTAGTGGATGTCCCTTCGACCCCTCCCTCTCTTTTTAATTTACTGAAGAGGATTCCGGAGCGTCAGTAATGAGATAGTAGAAGCGCAGATAAATAGACAGATGCGCAATGGCACAACGCCAACTGGTTAGGCACACTTGTTAGGCCACTGCCGTCTGCGCAACCGAGCGGCAGCGGTGGTAGGAACAGCGATATTCTCCCGTTATGAAGCGATGCCGGACCGCTAGTCCACTCCTCTTCCCGCTCTCCACCAACCCCTTATTCCTCCTCTATTTCCTCCCCCTTCTTCTTCTCTCCAAATCCAAAGAAAGAACCGTCGATAGTTGTTTCATGCTTCTAAGATTAGTGGGAGATACTTTGTCAAGCAGCGGAGGGATTTCTTACTTCTTTTATGAAGGGGGGGGGGTGAGACTGAGACTGAGACGTAGTTTTATTATGTTTATATCTTGAATCACGCACATAAATGTTTAAATTTTATAATAATTAACGTTCGTTACTTGCTTGTTTATAGTTTAAAGTCAATGAAGAATTTTTTTCTTCAAAAATTTTTATATTACATCAAACAGAGAAGGGCAGTTGTTGTGAATACTCCCTATCTTCAAAACCGACTACGAAGAGACTGATATCTGTGTGTACCCGAGTTTACTTTGTCTTCTTTCAATCCTTTTTTTTTTTTTTTCGTTTAAATTCAAATCAAATCTTTTTCTCATAAATGAGCTTTTCATTCAGTTTAAAAATATAAACATTTTTTATAGGAAAGTTATGAGTAAATCTGGGAGCTGAACTGTAAATTCATGCATACTTTGCGTCAAAAAACTTCATTATTTTTCGTTTCGAGTGATGATTTTTAGTGCATAATTGATATGGTGAATCGAAAGATCGATTTTCCTGTCATGATCGAGCTGATCTATGCTGATGCAAAATGGTCCAAGTTGTTGGAACAAAAATACAGTATTCATGATATAGTAGTAATTAATAAATCGAATATGACAGCACATTTCCTCTCGTTTCTATGACGCATTCCTTCTGCACCTGGGGCAAATTCTCAGGAGCGATGGCTAGAACTTAGAGGGGAGTATGTTACAGACATTATTAAGGAAAAAGAATATATGGATAAATCATAGATTATCAGTCTCTCTCTCTCTCTCTCTCTGCAATTCATCGTTAAAGGTGCTTATAAGAAGTATTAGATAATATTTTCCAATTTACCGATTGTCTTGATACATAATATAAACAGGGTATGCGATTGCTAAAAATTATAACAATCAAAACTAGTTCACATATTACACATCACTTTATTTACTCCAACGTTTCAACACTGATCAGTATTACACTGATGTGTAATATGTGAACTAGCTTTGATTGTCTATAATTTTTTAGCAATCGTATACCCTGTTTATATTGTACCTTATAAGAAGTAACTCGTGAAACAAAATGAATGAAGGTAATGTGATGACAGTCAGTAATGATTATAACATGATTGATCTAGGGTGATCATACGTTGAAGAACTTAAGGTTAATCTAATAATTAATTTCCTTTTTAAATTGCACGGTCAACAGCACTGCGGAAATCATTTGTGACACCAATAACGACGAAGACAGAATATTGAATATCTTATCAAGATAATCGTTTACGATAAGAATGAGGTAATCATGATTAAGGTACAAACTCCAAAACGAGAGATGTATATTCTGCCTCTCACTTTTACTTCGAAATTTCTCTTCGACGCAAAAAAAAGTCGATTTGTTGCCATTGAATAAATAATAATAATGTCCTCTGAATACGTTTCTGACCAATAATCTTGAAGATAAATTGTATAAAAATTGGGAACGTTGATTGAGCTAACGATTTCAGTTGATTAACAATTACATGAGAAAGTTTATCTCATTCTCTTGACATTTTTCTCTAACCTCCCTCATGTGTCAGCCCGTTGTCCTTCCTGGAGTACGTACAGCAACTGGCTTCCGACGAGGAACCTAGTGACCTAGACTCGAACCAGCAGCCGCCTGCAAATGAGAGCGAAACTTGTGAGCGGGGGCGGAGTGGCATCGACTGCTGCCATGTTGCAAGGCTTGGTGAAAGGAGTCCCAAGGCGCAATATTAAGCAATGCCGCCATTGCCTCCCCTCCAACTGCGCTATGTTCCTCTCGAACATTCACTTCTCTCCGGAGCTACTACACCCACCAACGATAACTCGTAGGGAAGCGCTGAATCCATCTTTGGGTATATCGGCCCCTCTGAGCGCAAGTCGGAATCAAAAAGCAAACTTAGTCGATGGATCGAAAGTGAGCAATCGATGGTACCTCCGATAAGCAGAATGAAAAAATATCGATGATCACAGAATTTGATGATATTCTCGACAGAGTGCGACCCCTCGCAAATTATACAATTACGACCTTCAATAAATTTTCATAATATCTTCATTTACGAGGTACCTGTTCGCTATAACATTTCCATTGCATTACTATTATTCTTTAAGAAAATCAATATACAAAATTCCCTTGTCCTGCTTGTTTTTTCGACAGATCATACATGTTAGGCATATCAGTAAGAATTTTTTTCAGATATACTACATATAACATACACACGTCAGAATGTTTTTTGAAAGAAGATTGAAAATGTTTATTCTGCTATTCGTTTCTTACACTTATTTGTTTTTGTATATAAACTCTTATAAACGTGGAGAAGGGGAAATTTTGTTGACACAATAGTATGATTTTGTCATAGAAATATGTAAATTGTACGTTTCTAAATCGATCATTAGTTTTGCATTGTCTCAGTGAACATCGAGGCAGATGTTGAAAGAATCTTTCCGCACACTGCACGAGTCAACTCCTTGCATCGAGGTTCTCGCGTTGGACAATGCGTGCACCCGGACAAATCTCCATAGCGTCACCGGACATAACGCACCGCCACTGTCGACTCAGTCGTCCCCCCTCCCCATCTTCCTTTTGTTGGTTTTCCAGAGAATGCGTCAGCCTCAAACGAACACTTCGCATGCGCTCGTTTTTTACCTTTTTTTCGCCGAGTTGAAGGGTAATTAGCACGGAAATTATCGCTAGCGATGCGGAAGAACTTGGACATGGTTTAATTGTTTCGTTGTAGTTCCAACAAGTTTATGAACACCCAGAATTGGATTTTTGGTCATATATTGTAGTTTACTGGCTGTACAATATATAACCCTTCGTAACGTTGTCGATGACCCTACGGTATTTTATGGGTTATGGCTCCGCCCAGGTTTTGCAAATAAATAAGCGCCGCGTTGAATGAAACATTTTAAATTTCCCTCTTCAGGTTTCTCAATAAATCGTTGGTTGAATATGACGAGAATGGTTCACACAAAAATGGTGTTTTTAATGAAGATTCATTATCTTTACTACTTTTTTCATTGCCTTTCTTTTATGAGCATCTTTCATGTTACGTTTGTATTGTTGGACGCATTTGTGAGTAGTTTTGTGAAGTAAAATCAGTATTGTCAGGAAATAATGAATAACCTATCTCGTCCCTTATTTTTCACTTTCTTCATTGTGTGTTTTTTTATAATTATTAATAGAGAATATTATTAGTCGTACAGAAGATTCAGTTAACTATAAAGTGGCTGTAGATAACGTTTAGCGATGTGATGCGTGTAGATTTTCTTCTGGGGTCACCGTGGCCGCTGGGTGTTGAGTGAAGCAGGCATGAGACGTGCCCTGTCTCCTAACTCGATCTCATTGTTCTCCAGCCGGCGACGGTTGCGGTGCTCTGGGAGGAGCTCGGCGTGCGCCGCCGCGTCACGCGGGCGGGCGGCAGATCATAAGAGGAAGGGAGGAGACGATCAAACGCTGCTGCTGTGCTTCCCTCCACACATGCTAACAACGACGCGACGGAGACAGATTGCAAATGTGACGTTATAGTTCTGGGCGCTGCGATGGAGAAAGGAATTATTGAGTGACGACGATGCATGAACTTCCCATTATCTCGTGGGGACCTAAGCCTCTTTTCCCCCGATATTGTTATAAGTTATTTTTTAACTACGTGAATCATCAATTGAACTAATGGAACCTTTTTTGAGGATAAATAAATTAAAAGTTGGATCATCATTGTTTACGAGATGTTTTGACTTCCCACAAAATAAATTTCTGGGTAAGGTTTGATGAGAAGAAATGATGTATGAATGCATCAACTAACTCGGACACTTATCTCAATAACTAGCAGAGCGTTTTCAATGAAGAAAAATATGAAACCTGCTGACAATATAGTTCTACAAATAAATGTTATCAGCAAACTGTCTCTTGCACGAAATTTTGTTCTGTAAGTTGTGTTCAGTTTTCACTGCTTAAGATCGTACCACATCCTCTCCCCACCAGACTGATATATACATGCACATCTACGTCTCCATGATACCCTTACTTTTCCTGTCATTAGGAGGTTTTGATCTTATAGCTGGGGAGCTGGACCCGACAATTTATTTTGAACAGACTTCATTTGTGTTGCTTTTGATTGGATTCGTCACTATATTTCAAATTTTATTTATTACCTTTTCTTATTTTACGCGGCATCAGCTATGATAGTTGACAGTTGGTCTTAAGGTTTCTTCCATGTTCTTCATGCAGATGCCTACATGATTTTTATATCAGGACTAGCAATTTTTCAACTTTCCGTCATGATACCTGAGAATTTTTGTATTATGATTTCAAATGAAATTCGTCGATCTATTCTAAAGTTGCGGGTGTAGAAAATATTTTCCCAGATATGAGGGGATTTTTCTCCAAACATTAAAAAATGTTTCAATTTGTTCGTACTTTGTTTCATGAAAGTTATGAGTTGATGATATATATCCATCAATTATGGAGGCATGAAGAAAATACTACAGGATGAAATATGATTTTTTAATAGGACAAAATATGTTTTAATACGACGAGGAGAACGAAGATATATCAAGTCGATGCGCGATCCCTGGGGGTAGTCAGCGCTCACCCTCACGTATCACTTCTCGTCTTCTCCACTCCCCGCACTTGTCGACAAGTAGCGCGTGCAAAGGTCAAGCTATTGAGTACGTGGGTGAGCACGTGCCCACGCACAGACGAAGCACCCTTTGTGCCCATGATACCCTCCTCTACCCACAGCGATCTCGTCGCTAGCGCTCACGCCGCTGATGCTCATGATAAAGGGCGGGTGTTCTGTGGAGCACCTATTTATATCCCTCAAGTTCAGAGTGTACCCCAGAAGATTCCAAAAGAAAGACGTCTTGGGAATAAAAATCTCACTCTTAGTTCCTGACGATTCTTATCAGTCACTCCTTTCTTCGACGAATTAGTGATCTGATAAAATATTATCATACGTATATATCAGTGAAATGAAGGTATATCTCGTATTATCACGCGATCAGTTGTGCCGAAAGATTCCTATGTTGACCTACACATTTAAGTGTTTTATAAGATATACAAAAATTTTAGGCCTTGTCATATCTCTTCGACTAGAGACCACATTCTAACAGAGTTTCTTTGTGACTGTTGTTGCTAATGTAGCCCATGCCTATTATATATTTTTTGCCAAAATTTATAGGGGAGTAGTCGTTGTTTTGAGTGTATGAACCTTTTAGAAAATAGACTTAATATATTATTGCGAACGAAGTGACAAATCTTCGTCCAAAGTGACACATTCTGTACGACGCGCACTCAATTACCGCCCCCCAGCGACTTCATTGTTTTGTCAAGAGCCGTCGCTCTGTGAGAAAACAATTTCTTTTGTCCACAACTCCTCTCTCCGCTTCTGACAACCGTCATCTTCCGACTATTCAATTCCACATCGGCCTCCCGAAACTTGCGAGGACGCCGCGCTTGCTCTACGCGCGCTTTCTCCGCTGCTCCGTGAAAGTGCGACCAGAGCTTTGGATCAAGGAGTGGATTGGCGGCGGCGGGGGGGGGGGGGTGCGCGAAAGTAAAGCGCGCACTCGTGCATCTTGAAACACGACCGTCGGTCATCGGCGAGATGGAGAGCGACGCCAGAGGACATTGCCTTGTGGAGACGCCTTCACGGCCTTCACTCCATCGCTTCTTTATCTGTTTGCTTTCTACCCTCCTCCAACTTTCGCTGCTGCGACATCCTTCGTGCGTGGTTACGCTGAGACGATCGTCCAAGTCATCGTCGAAGCGGAATGCTTTCTTTGTTTTTATTTGAGGCAAATTATATTTCTAACACGTTGTTTTCGTCGTATTCCTTTCCCAGTTTAGTTGACTTATGGGAAGTCCTTATGATGCAGATTAAATACCCTTCGAACTGCCGAGAGTATAATAGGCATAACACCTTATATTAACCTGCATTCTCGGAACTTAACTGTATAAACACTGTTGCATTGTGTGGTAAAACATGAAACTCAGGAACCAACGAATTGATCTTGCATTAATAATAATTATAACATTTATGTTTCTCAAAGCAGTGCTCAATCCACATTTGTTACGTTCTTGGTTGCTTTTATTACATTTGATAGCTTTTCAGTTGCTTATTTCACGTCCTTAACTTGTAAGAAAATCGTAAAGAAAAATTTCTCAATCAATTTTTTTAACCAAAAAAATTAAAAATCGAAAGGGGAGGACGCACTCCACCCCGATGCTTTGTACCTAACATAAAAAATTGTTTATAGATTAAATAGAAAATTTAATAATGAAAATGAATATGGATATTAAAGTATTGAAGGAGGAACTAAGGTCGCAGGATCCTGAAATTCTTTTATCAGGCTATATTTTGTGGGTATCTATCTTCAGCACTCAATGTGTAAATTGTTACTTTTTTAACATTTTCATTAAAATGAACGCTATCTATTCTCAATTCTTCGTTGAGTTTTTTTAAATATATTACGTGTGATGTTAAAGGAAACCCTGTTTCGTGCCTCACCCAACGCCGCTGTTATCTCTTGGTCTATCCGCCACTCTTAGCTATCGCGTCGCTAGTAAATCTTTAGTAATTTAATAGAATTTCAATCTCTCTACTGCGTTGTCGCACCCGTACAATCTCGTGTGAAAAATAAACGAAACCAGAAACGTACTGTTGTAGGCATCCGCGATTGCTAATTATGCCTCTTTTATGATATTGTTTTGGATCAGCTGTTGATATTGATCTACCGAAGCACATTTAAAGCTATTACTTCCTTGAGGTTTGGATAACAATGCTTTCTAAGAAAATTACTTTTCGATGGAGGAACTCGTTAACCTGCAGCGATGTAAAATTAGACGTACTATTAAGTGATTAAATTATGGTTAACTTCGAATATGGTTTTTTTCTGGACGGAGAAAATAATTTCCAAACATTTGTTATGAATTCTAACTCGACTCTCAAAAGAATGAAGAGTATTTGAATATAATTATTTGATAGGTTAATAGGTCTCATTTCGTAGCTATTTTCAATCGAAATGTAATTACTTAAATAGCATTGATTGTGCAATGTACAAATAAAATATTGTTTAATGGAATGCATGTGTTCACCTGTGACAGCTTCGCGTATTGTATGTGATACTTCGCAATTATTTTGTCAATTGTACAAGAATTAGTGATAGAAGAAAATATTTGCCGAATCGGGGTTTCATTGCAACAAAACAATGAAGTGTATAGATGAATGTACATTCTTGTTGCTTCCTGTCGCAACTATTTCCTCCATAGTTGACAGGGGTGTATGTGCCAAAGACTACCGTGACGCGAGCACTCAAGAACCGTTAGTCATCTGTGGATGGGATGCTCGAGGGACGCAGCGTCAACTTTGCGTCATGCCTGAGCAGAAAGACCTTACCTCACAGAAGTCGCTTTTTCTCCTCTCCTTGTCTCATTCCATCCTATGCCAGCTCCTTCCGCTGCAAATAGGTTACTTCCTATTTTTAACCAATACGATGGACAACGTCGTGGCTCAACATTCTCTCCTTCCTTCTTCTTCAATTTTTTCTGCTCTTCTGCCAAAAATGGGATTTAGGGGAACATGAGACGGGGGATATTTCCTTACCCGAACAATTTACCTCGGAAATTCACGATTTTTAATAATTTCTTAAATTTCTCTTCTAAACGAACCTAGCTTTGGTAGTAAAGTTATATTTTTCATTTGTGTTAAACTCGTCAAATTTGAACGAATGAAATCAGTTCTTAAACGAACTTCACTTTAAAAAATATGATTTTTCCCCCCACTCTTCCCTCACAGCTTTTCCATTTTTTCCACGACTATTCTTTGACATTCGTGTACCACTAGGTCTGCACTTTCAATGTTGATTGAACCTGAATCACTGAATCGTCGGCATTAGGATAAATTATTGTGTCGAAATATAGAAAGCACTGAATCACATTTAGAACGAAAGTGGTACGCCGTAAAGGATTTTGCTGCAAATAATGAAATTACTGAATCAAGCGTTGTAAAGGATTCTGCCGGACCAGTGTTCACACACTTACATCCTCGATTTTTCTTCGACGTACCGGGAGAATTCCGAAATGTCGTTTTCATTGAATTTATTATTATTATTATTATTATTATTATTATTATTTGTTCAATATCAATAATTTGAACAATTGAGGTTGGAATTTTCAATTCATTTATCCTCGCGAACATGGTATAAGCGTCTGTTTTATTAAACTTTTAGAATTAAAAATACTTGACAAATTGTACCTATTCCACTTGTGTGAAAATGCTATCTTCAAAACCACTTCTAGTTGCGTTAAAGTTCAAAGAAAACTAGCTGTTTGAACGCCTTTTCAATCCATGGTGTAAACAGGCTTGAGCGGAAACCACCGAGGTGCCCTGATAAGCCTCCTTTCCGCTCGATGTTCGACGCCTTGATTAGAGACATCGCCGCTTCTTACAGCAGTTTCATCTCAATCATTGCTATCAATTTTATCAAGATAATTTTTCTTTCTCTGTTATTGTCACTAATATATCCGTTGACAAACACTATCATTTTTATTCCTATTTTATTTTCCTTGTTATGTGTATTTTTTATGGACTCGAGATTTCATTAAATTACCGAAACTAATATTCCTGACGCCTTCAAATATTTGAAGTTATAAAATATCTTAAAAGAAACTTAAAGTGAACACCTATCGTTATTTATTGCGAAACATTTCTTAACAGGAAGAAGTTTATTCATATCGAAACCTACATATTGTCCTATTAGCTTGAAATTCTTTCAAGCCACGAATAACTTAACGATTAACAAGCCTTAACAACTGCAAATAAAATTAACAATTTTCCAACAGATAAATTTTTTCCCTGAAATCATGTTTTACACTTCATTTTTTCGTTGGGATAAGAAATCCCAAATCCTTGGGATAATTCTTTATTATTTTCCTTTGTACTCACAGAACACTGCCACTTATCACGAAATTTCTTGTGATCTCTTTCAGAGACCAGTCACGACGTATTCGGGAATGAACTCAGCGCATATCACCACTAGCATGGTCCTCCGAGGTATCATTTTCGTCCCGTTTCGTAAATAGGTCGCGAAGCTGAGTATTTTTATTCCGATGCGTCGCCTCCACCTCCGCCGCCTCGCCGGCCGGGACGCTAGCGCTAGTGTCGCTCCGCCATCTTAGCGATCGTAGCGCTGCTGTTTCGGACCGTTGCCGCATCGGGATGCGGAAGTGCTCGCCTTCCAGCACATTTTTCCTCCTCTCGTCCGCGTTTTTCTGTATTTCGTGAGGCGTTTTAGGAGAACGAGATTTTTTCTAGGCACGGCCGCTTGTTAACGGCGACGACTCATTCGAATGTTTATTTTCCTAAATTTGTTTCTGAGATGTGTAAGCTATGTCCAACAGCTTGAGATAGAGCTTAAGCATTGATATCTTGAGGAAGGCCTGATTTGTTTGTAGCAAATTATTTTGCGTGTAACTTGGCATTTACAATAATTAACTCTAAAGACATTCAACATTCTATAAAATTATCGGAAGAAGTCTTGATATAATTTTTTTCTTGTTCACAGATGTATCAAAATAATTATTGGACAACGCAGAGTCGAAATAATAATAGAATTACTGGTGTGAATAATCCTCTCGTGCATACGTACATTATGCTCATTTTATTTGACACACCATCAGAGAAGTCATTGCGTCGCGTCGTGTCCTAGATCAGATAAGACTTTTCTATATGGTTCTCTCGCAGCACTATGTATTTTTTTTCTATTTTGGAGGGCAGGTCTCAAATCTCCGGGGCGTCTAATTTTATTTTCACCAAATAGAATAAAATTTTAATTGTTCCTTTAATGGGGGTGGGGCAGAATGAGCCCTCCCCCCCACCCCCTCAAGAATCTGCCATCGACACCATACCAACCCTCCTCCACAGTCCTTGTTTTATCACCTCTCCTGTTTTTCAAATGCCTTGTGGAGGGAGAAGATGATGTCTTGAGAGCCGTGTACGGAAAGGAGGAGATCTGGGTGATGCGAGAGGAGGAGACCAGTGGGCTGAATCAGCGGCGCCCGCTGTCTCTGTCTGCAGCGAGGGATTTATGAGCTGAGGAAGCCTCTTGTTGCGCGCAATGAGCGAACACTCTGCGCTGCGCAGTTGGAGCTTTAACTCTCTTCAGCGGATTACCGCGTTCGAACTGCTGCTCTTAGAACAGAATTTCAGAGCACAGAGTGTGTTCCACTCGAGTAAATTTGCGTTTGTATTATTGCTCATGATCATTGGAGAGAATTCATACTTCTCATCTTCTTTAATAGTTTCGGCCACTGAAGAACATAGTTTATCGAGTTTCAACAACCGTCAGTTCAGTGCTTCTTCATTTGGAATCTGATGTCTTCGTATCCTCACTTGTGTCTCTTTTCAGATTACTTTTTGTAATAGTAATTAATATTTAGTGGTTATGGGGATTAAGTCTTCAGTGATTGATTGATTGATTGATTTAAATTACCCAATAAATCTGCTTCTGAATTGAAATCGTTAACCTAAAACTGATTCACTCAAGTGAATTTCGAATATTGATTTAATAGAAATGATAAAATGTGTTTGAAGTGTAAATTGTTAAATTTCTGTTTAAGGATTATGTCTTACAGAAATTCTATGTTGGTTGTATAAAATTACCTCATAAATCAAGATGTCCAAGAAATACTCGTTTATTGTTCATATCACGCAAATAAATTCTTGTAGACCTCCTTGTTTCTACGTTACATCAGCATATACGTTCCCGAAGCAAACCATCCATCGTGCTAAGCATGACGAGTCAGGAGAGATTGTTGGGCGTGGGCGTTTCGGCGTTCAGGGCGACGACGCGCTGCGGTGCGTGAGGTCAGGGCGGACGGGCGGGCATACGGACGGACGTTAGGAGTATACGCCGTGCGTCGTCAAGGCGTAGGTGTGTGCGGAACCCCTGGGCAATAGCAGCAGCAGCAACCGCCGCCACATCGGTGGAGGTTGGAGCAGCCCACGCGGTGCTCGCTCGCGCCAGATATAGACGTCGAGACGCGTGTCTGCACTAGACCGAAATACTCGCTCGCCCCGCCCAGAACCGGCCCTTCGCTCCGCCCAACACTGCGATTGTGGGTGGTCTTCTACACTGACCGTTTATCCGTTATACCCCTCTTTCATTATACGTCCTTCCGGCGCTGTTCGCTGCGCAGAATGATGATACTATGATACAATTGATCTTTCCTGATTTACGGATATCAGAAGGATGGATAGACTAAAGCGGACATAACCGCATCTTCGCAGGGATTAGACATGTTCGTCACACTTAGTTTCCCTTATCACTTGTTTTGTATTTCCTTGCTTTATCTCGTCTAGTTAATCTTACGCCTTGTTATTATTATGTGAAACCACTGTATCCACTTCGTACAAGTAACTCACCTCCCACGATGTTTAAGCCGTAAATAAACGGACTACTTTTGTCTCTGTAATCGCACTTGAGGTATCAATAACAATAGTGTGCTTGAAGCGTAGTTATCACTGTTGAAGGTATCAGTGCTGTTGTCTGTGTGCGTTTGCACGCGTGATTGTGGGTGTGCGAAAGACGCTTCGTGTTTGTGATTGTCCCTGCGTCGCGAGGCAGAGGATGCGAGCGACGGTAGATAGCGGCGCCGTCGAACGTGCGCACGCAATACGCGCTGACTTGTGCACAAAGGGGGAATACCAGATGTGCGAAGTGACCGCAAGCAGTGACTGACAGGCGACGAAATGACGAATTCGTCAATGTCACTCGGGTGCGTCATAGACTTGGACTTTAACCTTCCCAGGACAGAAGACTCTGTTATTAAGACAAAACTATTATTGAAAAACACAGAATGAAGCAAATGACGTGAAGTTGCGTTTCAGATCGTTATATTTCAATGAACAAGTATGACGTTCCAATTGAACATTGTACTTAAAATATATATTATATAATAATTTATGAAGTCGTTAGAAGAACGTAGGTTTATTTGTCTTGAGTGAACGTGAATATAAACAAGTCTGGTTAAGAAGCGTGGTGTTATTTATATAATGAGTAACAATTGGCTTTTTGGTTTGGATTAACGGTTTGAGAAGTGGTCGACTAGAGGGTTAATTGTCGAAGGATTTCTTTTATATCAGTTATCAGCTGTTTGAAGTGTTACGAAACCTTATTACGTTCATCTTTCTTTTGTAAATTCATTATCAATTATGACAACGTGTTGGTCAGCCCTGGTGAAGATGCGCACGTGCCACAGTGACCTCTAGCCCCCCATTCCTCCCCTCCTGCTCCTCGCGAACAGCTTCTGCGCAGTGTTTACATGCAGCGTCATGTGGCGGTGACGGCGGCGGCGTTGGCCGCACCGATGAAGCCAGTGCATTCAGAGGCGAAGATGATGTTACCTGCGAAACGATTGGCGTCGCGACGGGGAACAGTTGAAGACAGGAAAGCGATGGAAGCGATAACGGTGGGTGACTTGAAGGGAAATGCGCGAGAAGCGTTTTACGGAATTCGTGCGGTTTCCGGAGTATCCGAAGGGGGAAACCCTTTGCGGTTTTGTTGAATTCCAGGTTTCGTCTCGTAATGTTTGTTCTCGTCGAAGGGAAACCTTCCTGAGTTGGCCCTTCTTTCCCTTAGTCTTCAGCTCCCTTTCAATAATCCTACCACTGAAGGTAATTTCATCAACTACGATCATTTCAGGGTTTAAAAAAAGCTACTGTATCATTTCGTAAATAAGAATCACGTATTAATGGAATATCAATCATTAATCTGAAGAAATCGAGATTTCGGTTTTGTTAATACATTACTGCCCTACCACACTTGCCATTTTTTTCACTTCACTGCGACAACTCTCTGTACCTGACAGAATGTAACAGTATCAATCATGATACAGACTTATTGAGTCAAATTAACCTATGATTTATGTGATGTGATTTCGCGTGGAAGCCTGAATGGGGTTGTCATTTGGCTCCTCGAGCTGTGAACTCGTTGCCAACTGACGTACACCATCAACAACATACAATCATAATTTGGAATGTCCACCTTAAGTATTGCATAAATTTATTTTACAAATAACTCATTAGGAATTGTCGGATATTTCATTTACGAACACTGCAACATTTATGACATAAATGATGTATTTTAGAGAATATGATTGTGACGCTTATCGTATGAAACGTCTTGGTATTGAATGCATTCAGAACAAAGCTCTGATACATTGCTGCACGAGAAAAGAAAAGAGATAGCTTTTCTGATTTAGAAAGGAAGGTGAGTCCATTTACAGGAAGAGAAGACTCGTACTAAGTCCTATACACACTTGTTAAGCGGGTTGCCTAATTTAATTAACCTCCATTAAATTAAGAGGAACACAATCCATAAAAACATATCTATTTGCTGGTTGTGCCTTATTGTTAAAGTAATATGAGATTAATTTAACGGACAAGAGAAAAACAGTTTTAAATGTGTGTCTCAAATAAGATTAAACAAAGGAGAAATAAGAGAAATGGTAAAGAACCAAACATTCATGTTGTGATATTTATTTTAATTTTTACTCTTTGTTCGTGCACCCGCTGCTCAACAGCTCATTTGGTCTCGATTGGTTTTTTTTAACTTTTCTTTATTTTCTATTATTCAATCCTGGTGTCTTTGGAGTAGCAGCTGCCTTATTTATCTCTCATATAATTTTTATCTTCAACTTGGACTTTCCAGCCATTTGGAATTGCTTCGGTGATCCCCATAACAGAACACCTTTAAAGAAACCTTTATTCTTACAACGCTTTTCTTGTTTCATACATCTTTCTTCGTGATTTCATTTTCGGTGAAATTATTATGTGGATTATCGTTACGTCAACATTTCTCTGGTGTCATCGTCATCATTGAAATAATATGCACTCTTCTGTGAGATGACCTCTCGTTTTTTTTTTCCTTTTTCTCTCAACAACCATTATTCTGATTAGCTGGAAAGTGTCTCTAACATTCTTGTCAATCTAGGAATATCAAAATAGACTGGAGATTTTTTCAGCACGACCTTACTACGGTGGAGAAATGCCAATATTCGTACTATTCGTTACGTAGAGCGAGAGTCCAGATTCGACTCAGCACCTACAAAACTGGATGAGGTTTTTCGGTAGAGTACTTTAGTAGAGAACTATGCCGTTCCATGCCTCGAGTCCCCATCTACCCGGTTTCTCCTTCCTTTAAACTCTTCCTTCGGAAAGTCCGATGGATGAGTAAGTTGGAAAGAAATACTGAGTTGGACTAGGTGTCAATCTCACGAATTACAATTGGGATCGTTCTGGATATAAAGCTTGTCATCCCTGTGTTTCTGATGTGATGATTCCCGTCATTTGGTCCTATTATGAGAAATTATTATGTATCATGTTGGGACATTATTTTCCGGGTATTGTGTTCCAACGAAACCGCAGTATTCCCCGAACTGATAGCTCTTACGAAATCGATCCCTAGTGAAAACGAACACTACGCAAGGCGACACACGTAGTTTCTCTCGTCAACAAGTAACAAGTGCATGGAGGCGGGCGTCGTCGTATCTCCGGGGCAGCGGCGGTGCGGGCGGAGACGAAGGCCGTGCAGGCGAAGCTTCTCTCGGGATGAAGCGGGGAACGGAGGGAGGGCACGCAGAAGGTCGCGCGTGGCGGGGGATGGCGGCCGAGGAACGCGCGATGCGTCGCTTTGCGGACACGCAGGCCGGTCACGGGCACGTGTTACGGATGCCGTGGCGTTCGCTAATCTAGGGTGCAAAGTGGGAACCTCGTTTACAACGCTTGCGTGCACTTGTTTGCTCTCATTGTGTTGTTAATGCTGCCTCTGTTCCGGGAGCGGGAGAGGTTTGGGGAAAGGTGTTGATTCTAAAATGGTGTAGTTGAATACGAAACGTACATCGTATAATCATAAAAAGCGTTGTGTTGAATACAAATGACAAAATTTACTTTGAAACCAATAGCAGTTTGGGTACTTTTTTATATTTTCCTTGTTCTTATGTTAATTCTAAACAAAAAATATGTGCTTATATTTCGTACCTACACGAGGAGAAGATATGTAATTACTTTCGGAAAGGTACAATAGGCGACGAGCAGGGAAGCGAACCAGGGACTTCTACTTTGATCGCAGGAGTGTACTTTTTCTCCCTTTCTTTTGTTATTATAACGGATCATTTTGGAAACATTGAACATGACTATTTTCCAATTCTGAAATTCACTTGAAACTGTAAAGGAAAACAGAATCGACTATTTTTTTACAAGCCAAAAGTACTCATTTATAAGATATTACTAATGTGAGATTCGAATTAAAAGTTGTTTTCCTGTGTCCATTCTACGTTCAACCTAGTAGTTTAATTATCTCGATGAAGCAAATATTATGTGAAGTTCGTGACACTCTGTGCAGGAGCAGTAGTTTATTAATAATTCTTCGTGATGTTTGTGGCGATATCCTTCGTCCTGTTTGTAACACGGACAGGACGTGATAACCGGAGCGGGGGGCGGGTGTGGCTTCACGTGCACTTCTAGAGGTCGCGGCGATCGCTTTGGCACGCGCTTCCGGTTACCCCACGAGCCCACCGCACCCACTCTTTTTTATCTCTTTCTTTTATTCTCTTACCTACTTGGCTGCGACCCATCGCACTCTTATAAACTCATGTTGTAATCGTCTCAGCAATCTCGTATTTATTTACCCCTTCCAATTCCATTCTTTAGCTTATGTGGTGTATAAAAACCATGTATTGACTCTGAGACAGGGACATGAAATAAATAACAAATAAATAATAACTTCTGTTTTGCACGTGTTAAGTTTCCTCCCATTATTATCCTAAATATCGCTTCACTATTTTATATTTCTTCATCGTTAATCAAATTACCCTTCCCTCTCCCGCTAACATTAATTATTTTCTCATTTCTCTCTTGGCATTTCTCTACATTTTCTTCTGCGTAACTGTTGCCCTTTGATTGTGTCGTTTCTTTCTTTTTTACTGTATTCCTTTGCTTATGATTACAATCCCTCCTAGTTAATCTTTATTCATCTGAAGACGCGCCTTAATATCTACGTTCGACGCTACATTGCATGCACATTGCACCCATCGCAGCTATGGAGGTATTTAGAAGTCTCAGGGCCGTTCAATAATGCATGATAAATATTCGACGAAAGCTTACGGAAGTAGTCTTAAGTAGCTCTGGTTGAAGAGCAAACACAATGCATAATTTAAATATTTTTTTACACGTGCTGTCGAGCGTTTGCTTAATTTGACTATCTCTTGTTTTGTTTCCATCGGTGCCTTTCGAAACAATGAAAAAAAGCACCTTCGAATTATTTACACATCGCATGTACTATCACTGTGTAACACTTCCCAGTGGCCTAAATTAAACGATGTGGTGAAATACCTCAGTTGATTCCTATATTTTCTGTGATTAATACATAGTTCTATCTTTGAAAAGTGTTTTATGAAATGTTGCGTTTAATTTATTAAACGCTGCGCGTATTTTGCTAGGTTTCTAATACATTTTTTGTCAAATTAGTTTTTGTTTTGCCGTGGATTCGTAAAATATATTTTTGGGGAAGAGAATACATTGTGTTTAGTAACATACTTTAAATTAAAAATTGTTCATTCATTCAAACTCGTGAAAATATTAATGATGTTTAGCAAGAATGAAAGGCAACTCAACAATTTGACAAAATTATTCTGTAGAATATGTATAGATTGTTATTGGATATAATCACGATTACTTAATTTATGTTGACTTAAACTCGTCATTGGTTTCTAAACATCGCTGCCAGATCACACGTGCACAATAAATCATTGTGGGACAGAACTACACTACATAGGGTTCGTACCGAAAAGATAAATTTGGCTAGTGATGGTGTGAGAGCGAGAAGAGAATGCGGGTCAAGGCTCCGGGTCTGTTTCCAAAGCTTCCCCCATTTCCCCATTCCCAACTTCCACTTCTCCCAACACTCCCACTCGAAGCTACCCACAACCCGCTTGCGAAACACTCAGCGTCAATTTACGCTGCACCGCTCTATGCTAAGTGGCCACACGCTAATGGGGACGTTAAAACGCTCATTTGCGCTCACCGTGAATGTCGAGACAATGTCGCCAACTCTTGAACATACTGTTCATAAGTGCTGTGATAGGTGGAAATCACGCAGACCTAGTGTAACACTGTAGAATACACTAAGAAAACAATACAGATGTGAGATCCTAATCCAGGGGAAGGAAAGGATTTCTCCAAACCTTTGGATTAGACATTCCAACCTTATACTTGGGATAATGTGTGTGTGTGTGCTACAGATTGAATTAATAATTTATTGAATACCAAATTTTTTTGTAACCAGGATGTCAACAAAATTTTAAACTCTTCTAGGAACCAGTACACTGTGGAATGAGATGGAACGAGCGTATTTATAATTACAACGTAAATCAGTTTTCGTTTCGATCCAATGTCATATCAACTTCGTAAGATAAAATTTTGTAAAAATTATGTATTTTATTTATAATTAAAATTATTTAAAAAAGAAAGAAAATTAAAAATTCAGGTTCTTGTTAGAGAAGTTTAAGTAGCCCCCAGCTTGTCTATCCCTGCTTAAAAGAATTGTTACAATGCTACCAATTGTACAGCAAATGTTCTTTAATCTGTACTGCATTGGAGTTGGAGTCTCTGGAGAAAAGTACGATTGTGTTTTTCTCAACACCGTAGAAACGAAGCGTGGTCAGTGTGCTAAACGGGGATACGGGATATCCTTAAGCAATGCAATGGATGAAGGGGAGTAGAAATGTAGACACTAGCAGAGAGTTCTTTAGGATGGTGTACGATAATATACGACAGACAGTCGTGTGTGAGCGTAGTAACTTATCTTTGGGGTTGAGCAGGAATGTGGGTATGATTCGTTCTACTTTGTTGAGGTTCACTGCTGGAAGTTACCCTCAACAGACGAATAGAGTTCAGTACCTTACATTCTCGGATCACCCAACATCTTTCCTTCCCAATTTCTCCACTCGAATCACGGTAAGGTTGAAGAACAAACCTAAACCTCACCATGTTATAAAAAAATTAAATAAAATTTCACATTGTTGGAAACAACTGTTGTATGATCAAGAAGCATTTGCGTTCGCTTTGATAGACAACAGGAAGAGAGTTGTGAATTGAATTAGCGTACTTAGAATTTATAAACAAATCCTTGAT
The DNA here is from genome assembly GCA_002313205.1 of Laupala kohalensis. Lineage (NCBI taxonomy): Eukaryota > Metazoa > Arthropoda > Insecta > Orthoptera > Trigonidiidae > Laupala > Laupala kohalensis. Next base: position 837,129 of record NNCF01125911.1, on the reverse strand, counting down.
GACACTATGACATTTCTCCCAGGAATTCGTCACTTAGAGGAGTGTTTGTGGTCCAATAGCTTACTGTAGAAACGACGAGGCATAGTGTTTGTTGGAGGTTGTCTCCTTCCTTCTCCGTTGTCACTGGTCGTTTGAAACCGCCCCATATGTATCCGCTCTTTGATGTTTTGAACTCTGGTAAATGCTATATGGAGTGGGTTGTCGATATCACAGTTTCACTCCTGGCACAGTTTGTCGAGCGAAGAGACCGTATTCCAAGTGCATCCTCGAAAGATAGATTTTTTTCCCTGTCAGCCGTTTGTGACATTAGAGCAAGAAGTAAACTGCAATGCGATGATTGGGTAATTGAGAAAAATTATGTATTTCAGATGTGGTTTATAGAATTGGGTACTCTGTAGTACTATTATACTTAATTTCTTATACTAGCTTTGCCTAGGAGCTCGTGTTATGTTATTGTTTAAACCTTCGTTATAATGTAGTATTGACAAAATTTGCACGTTTATGTAAAATAAGAAGAAAGAAAGCACTACATAACTCGTCATTTATGTAGTGACGGCGGGTTATGTAGTGTTTTTTTACTAATTTCTCAAGATAATGCTCCTGTAATACCAGTGGTCAAGAACTATATAACGTAAAATAAGATATATCTGAGATACCTCAATTAACTCATAAGGTATATTTGAAAAGTAATCTCCCAATTCTTTCCTTTAAAATTAGAATTTTGTAAAATCACCTCAACACTATGAAAGCAACATAATCTCAAAATTTCAAGTTTGCATCTTTAATAGTTCTCTCTGCGTTGATGAATAGGTCAATCATGACAAAGTCAATATCAATACTTAGTAGTATAAATTATAGTCTAGATTTAAAGCTGTAAAGTCATGAATACATATTCAAAATTCTATTGCTATTCACAACGACTGAATGTCGTTCCATCTCATTCCACAGTGTACTGGTTCCTAGAAGAGTTTAAAATTTTGTTGACATCCTGGTTACAAAAGAATTTGGTATTCAATAAATCATTAATTCAATCTGTAGNTAAAATTTTGTTGACATCCTGGTTACAAAAAAATTTGGTATTCAATAAATTATTAATTCAATCTGTAGCACACACACACACATTATCCCAAGTATAAGGTTGGAATGTCTAATCCAAAGGTTTGGAGAAATCCTTTCCTTCCCCTGGATTAGGATCTCACATCTGTATTGTTTTCTTAGTGTATTCTACAGTGTTACACTAGGTCTGCGTGATTTCCACCTATCACAGAACTTATGAACAGTATGTTCAAGAGTTGGCGACATTGTCTCGACATTCACGGTGAACTTATTGTAAAAAAAGGTACTATTTCGAGCAGGAATTCCCTCATGTACTCTACACAAAAGTCTGATCGGTACCTAATACTCTTGACAACTCAACACCAATTCTTCGCTAGCCCTTCAGTGAAAACTTATGGATTGAATGAGCAATTGTGATAGTCTCATGGTATTTAAACGACGAGAAGTCAATGCGCTATAGTTCCTGCGTAACATTATTATCTCGTTCAATTTATTTTAATCTAGCGACTTGCTTCAACGAATCGATTTCTCACAGTCTTGTATTTTCTCTTTGAAGATCAAAATAGAGGGTTTCCCTTCGTGATGTAGGAGTCCATCAAAGTGACCCCAGTCGGTTTCGCGGAAATCCTCAACGGAGCTACGAAGCGAAATTTTTCATCGTTTGCATATTCTCTGAAAGGATCTGAAAGGAAACCTTTGAGAAATCATTATCTGCACTCTTGTACCTTCCTCATAAATTATTAAAACGAAGTACAGTGTTGAGTCCAATGTTTATTTCTAGAAACGTATTTTTTGTATTGCGATAGCATGCAAGCAGAAAAAAATGGCTCTCGTACTTATTGTTGTGTAGCATTAAGCACACTGTAATGCTATTACTCGCAGTTCGAATTTCTAGCTTCATACTTTGACATCTTTCTACACTGTCATTAGTTCTATTCCCTCTCATAATGGAACCTGTCACTTTGCTAACAACTTAAAGAACCAAATAAATGAATATATGGATCTGTTTATGTATATTGTGTTTTGAATATGTGCTAAAAATAAATGAGAAAAAAATTTCACTCTGCAATGGACATAAAAAGCATCCCCATTCAGCCCAGATCTTGCGCTTCCTATAAGATGTAGGTTCCTGCAAATTACAAGGTTGTGTAAACTAAATAAATTATATTTATCTGTATGCTCTTATATATGTACATAGACACAGTCGTAATCCAATGTTCATTTAATATTTTTTAAATAAATTGTGAATACACTACGAGTCGAATTGGAAGTTCCTGAATTGCCACGGCGAGTCGTGCTCCTTCCTTCATCAGCTGATGGAGGATGTGTTCGAAAGGTAAAGCCAAGTGACGCAACGCAGTGCAACTTTGTGTGGGTGGGAGGTATGGAGGGGCATGCGGGGGGGGGGGGGGTGGAGTCGAGGCCGCGAGGAGCAGCGGCGGAAACCTACCTCACGGTGGTGTTCTTCAGAGCAGGCGCGCTCAGGGGCACAAATGCGCACCCGACGTAGTTATGTCATCCTAAAATGTAGTGGGAAGTGGGAATTCTTTGTAGGAAGACTCATTTATGGTTGGGCGGTTGATGGAGGGGAAGACGAACGACAGTAGTGGTACGGATGTCGAAATGTTTTTTTTTTCTTTTTAGGAACGTGATATATTTCATTATCTCTAAAATAAAATTTCACACGAAAAACTGATGACTTGTATGAGCTCAAAACAAATGATATCTTACCGAGTATTTTGAAATATGTTTTTAACCCACACCACGCTTACTTACTCATTCGCTTATTTGACTTACTCATTTCCCTTGACCTAAATCATTACCGACATTCCCATGCCATTTTCTGGCATCCGTGGTATTCGATCCCACATTCAGCGGAACTACTACTGATCAACGTCGATTCGGTACCGTACATTCCAGGACAACCCAACATCTCTCCCTCAATTCCCTCACCATTCCTGTGGTTACAATTATTTGGTAGGTGGAAGAGAAAACCTGAGGGTCTAAACCTCGGCACATTATAAAAAAGGATACGAAATCTATAAAAAATAAATTAAATACATTGGTTCCGGGAATTCATGTACGAGGACAAGTCAATATATAAGTCGCAAACGTCAGCTTCATTATACCGTTTTATATTACGAGCGCTTTAAACTACGCTTGGAAGTTCCATGTTGGAACATCCACCGTACAGTCCCGTCTTAGCCCCCAGTGATTTTCATATGTTTTGACCCCTAAATAATCATTTGGATGGCCGTCATTTTAAAGCTGATGATGCTTTAATTCAAGAGGTTACTCGTTGGCTACGACAGCAACCAAAAGACATCTTTGTCACCGGCTTTCAAGGACTTGTAAAGAGATGAGATGACTGTCTGAATGTACAGGGTGATTATGTCGGAAAATGAAGTAAATGTCAGGAAGTTACTTTGATTATTATTGCCTCTATCTAGTTTTATGACTAATGTATTGACTTATTTACGTATCTTAAGCAAGAATTAGAAGTCTCGATTGTATTAGGAAGTATCACGTAATATTTGCAAAGACAACGTAAAGTAAAATATCTAATCACACCTTAGAAAACAATTTACGTTAGGGAATGTCCTTGGCTTATGTCAGGTGAGACAAATGGCAGACTTCGCTTGTGGTTCCTGCCTCACGGCGACCTTCCTCCTTGCTGCGTTCGTGTGGCCTACACCCACACCGCTGCCAAGGTTCCTCCCATACAACCCCCCTGCCCCCCATTCTCCCCCTCTTCCCACCTTCGACTCCCTCCTCCTGCAGAGGTAGATCGAGGACGCAGTTAGTTGGTTTTACGAAGTGGGAAATCTACAGTTTCATTAATGATTTGATAAATGAAGTATCATACGTATTTTAGCAATGTTTCCAAAACCTGTGGATTTGAGGAATCCTTCAAGATTTTCTCTTTTTTACTTCTTTGTTGAACATTCAGTTATTTGTATCAAATAAATACCCAATTGGCCACAAATTAAAGAATTCTAAAACTTCTAAATTTTAGCAGTTAACTGTTATATAAACTATATATTTTCCTAAAAGTTTTGTGAGTGGGCTAAAATATGGAAATAGAACGAATCACCACTAGGACTGCTAAGGTTCAAAGACTCCTCTCTACTAACATATACGAGCATTATCATTTCTTCGTACTCCGCTGGGGGCTTTTGTGTAGTATTGTACAAGCAAAACGTATTAGAAAAGTGCATTTTCCAGGGTCTAGATTTTACTCCAAGTGAATTCCAGTGATAAATGAGTAGCTTAATTTTGCTAAAATTATATTAAAGAAAGCTATTTTTTTGTCGTAATCTTGTAGTTTCTCAACTTGACAAACGATAATATGGTTTACAAAAGATCTTCAGAAATCCGACAGTGAAACAAACTCAGAATTATGGTATTGGTTTTGTTCTATTGTAATACTTGCAATTTTAAGGAAATGAAAGTATCGAATTTCACGTTTAAAATAAGAGCTGATTCACGTTTAAAATGGAGTTCGTGTTTCGAAATTGAAGTTCTATAATGGTAAACAATATCTCCAAACAAATTTTCACAACAATGACGTATTCACGCAAACAAACAATCTCGAATTAGTCACTTCTAATTTATGGTAAAATACAAACGTCACCCACTTCAATAAAGTATGTCATTAAAATTGTGTTTAATTCAGTAAAATGACACTAATGCATTACTTCCATTGGCAAACTATAACATGAATTTCACGTAAATTTTGAATAGTAAGTTTTCGAATTTTTATTTTTTCTGTTTCTATGGGATTTGTAGTCTTTTTGCTATTGTTAGAAGGAAGAGTTATTACTACACAGATTAAGTAGAAACAGTTAATCAAAAATATGAGTTCACATATTATCTTAATAATTTTCTTCTGTATCAGTGTGGAGAAATTTGGTTTCCTCAGAAAATAGCACAATACCACTAAACAAGCCCCTCGAAAAACATCTGGATATTTTCTAGAATTAGGAATTTACAATTGAGTTAACTTATTTTGAAATAGGGTTACCAATATTACAGTCGAATTCCAAGATATTTTTAATTCGTCTGTGTGGAAAAATATCCAAAGAATAATGAGCCTCAATCGAATGTCTTTAAGAGCAGAAAAAGTGCATTTAATTTCTCATACTCGTTCGACTAGTAGAAAACTGGTGGTACAACGTCGTGACGGGAGAGGGCCACGATATATGCGTGTTTACTCGCTTCCTCGTAGCGAGGTCTCCTGTCCCCCACTCCAGCATCTTGCGCCTTCACTTGTTTACTTCCCCCACCACCTCTCACTGCCGACACTATCCCATCGTCACGGATCCTGACCTTCCTCCGTGTGATTCTACTGACTTCGTATTTGATTGACAGCTTGTCAGTTTTCACATTTGATAGAGGAGAACACTCTCTTTAAATGTATGATGTGATGGTTTATCCTTTGATTATAGAGCTGACAATTACTGCGTACTGAAAACAACTCACACGTTTACGATGGTCTACCGGAAAATCCAAAATGAATTGCGAAAAGCTTCTCGTAAACGAATTGCTTCCTCTAGTGAACGAGGTAAATCCTGTTATTCGACTATATATTATATTTTGAAATGAGATTCAGAATCCCTGTGGTTGTATCACTATAATGAACAGGAAGTTCGACAAATTGACTTTGTTGTTTTATGGTAGTACAAGTGTAGGTAGAATTAAATCACTAAAATATCTAAAATCGGCATAAATACACAGAGTAACATACGTATTGTGTTTTCAACTTGAAAAACATTCCTAGTGGCCCTTTAAATGAAATAATTACGATTATAATTCGTGTTATACCTTGCGTCTTAAGGAGAAAACACTTATTTTCAAAAACAGAACAAATCTTAAATCACGAAAGTGATGGAACTTTACTTTAATTTGTGGTAAATTTTCCGTAGTATTTTTTACATCTCTTTTATGTCACTGGACGTATAAAAGACATTTTAATTTTTCCGAGTTGTGATGTACAAATCACGAATAAGTTGCACTGTGCCCGTATGTTTTTTTACATGCTTCTGGACATTTCAACGTGTCACGTGAGTTCGTGAATATTATTTATTCTGTACTATTAACTGATTGATAGAAATTAAATCATGTTTCTCCGTCGTTATAACTCATAATGTTGTGTCATATAACAATTACAATAAAAATAAAGAAAACAATTATACTTCAGTGATTTGAAAAAACATGGAGCGCTAGTGTCACCTTACGTGACAGGAATGTGCACTTTAAATACATAGATACTCTTATCTACATTATTTGCACGCAAGAAAAAAATAGCAATACAAATTAATTACTTAGCGGAATTGTAATCAGATATTAGGATTATCATTAAATCCACTCTTCAATTTCATAATCTAACATGTCAATATTTCGTACTCCACTACCCTATCGCTTCATTTGCCATCCGTTGGTTTTTCATCTTATCTATATCCATTAGAAAGAGATATGTACAATCAGCCAACTGTTGCTACCGCACGCATTTCTTCGTTCATCGAGCTGAAACATTTCACACTTGTTTGACATCGTTTGGTGCAATATACAACTTAAGTTTACAAGAAATTGTTAAAAATAATCCTTTAAGCCGCTTTTCCCAAACACATTAATTTTACCATGCACTATTAAATGGGTTTCCTTAATAACATACGTAAACTATTTGACATTTTTAAGTACGTGTGCTAACTTAAAATGGTCGAAATATCTTGTTTATAAGGAGAGGCTGTTAAAAGTTAAACATATTTTAAATTCCGAATAAGGAATTATATTAGCTATTTTATCGGAATAGTTTTGGAATAGTTCAGAAAACCCCATGGGTGCTTCCTGTTTGGTTGTTTTCTTTTTCTTTTCAAACATTTGTAAAAACTTATGTTTTATAGTAACGTTTTGAAAACAATATATTTTATAAAAATAATAATTTACGCGTGTATGTTACCCTGAATTAAACTGGGAAACATGTAATTTCATCAAAACTGTCATAGATTATACATATTGGCTGTATGAATTGGTTATATCATATCACCTGAAGATAAACTACTACCCACGATAAAAATTAAAAATCTACTAGTAACTGCCATGAAACATGAAACGTATATAGAGATTTTATATATCTATAAGAACTTGCGTAAAACAATTATTCGAAGAATGCGAAAACTTAAAGGGCTATGACCCATACAGCAAATATTCCCATATCAGCTGCTTCGCGTCTTTCGAAACTGAGTGGAAATAATTCTAGAGTTCATGGCCATACTGCGTAGGTAGAATATATGCAACTAATGCACAGGTTTTGACAACAAATAATGTTATTACATATTGCACACATACACACACACACATGTCTTCTATAAATTCAAAAGTTTTAAAGTTAAAGAAATGAAAAGAAATTCGGATCGTTTTCCAAGAGAATGTTGATGGCGACAGCCGAAACGTTTTGTCCAATTTGCTTGAGTGACATTTAGGTGTTTTACTTTCTATTTTTCTATTTTTCATTAACTTTAAAACGTTGTACTATATAACGTCAATGTGAACTTGAGAGAACATCCACTCAAAACCTTCATATGCTACTATTGTATATGGGCTGAGTAACTCTGATATTCATAGAGACTGTAAAGAAAAAATTTGTCGCCTTCGAAATGTGGCGTTTCCGCAAGATATTTTAGATTTCGTGGATTGACAGAATCACCTAGAAAGAAGTGATAACGCGAATCAGAGGGAAAACATGTCCGCTGGAGACTTTGAAAAATAGGAAAGATACATAGAAAGATTATATTCTTCGACATGGAGGATTCATTACCACCTTAAGAGAAAAGCTCAGTACAAGGGGGAATCACCTAGGCTGGACTATATTGGACAAGCTAGACTGCCCCTCATACCACCACTTGAAGCAGGTGACTGAGGACAGGGAAGAGTAGAGGAGAGCTATTATCATTGTAAAGCACTCCTGAAGGATGTGTTGAAGAAATCGGTTCAGTTTGATGAGTCATGAATTCGTGCACTTTCTTTCGTCCAGTATTTGAAAAAAATCTCAAAAGCATACAATTCAATAATACATTTGAAATTGGTCTCCGCATAAGAGTAAAAAGAATAAAAGAAGAATATTATTGGGTTATTATATGTGAGGTTCGTGATCAAATATAAAGGAATTATTTTCTTGATATTTTTTTCTTCGACCTTGCACTATACGAAGATACGACCTTGCTAATATCCCACCTTTTCAGAAGTGCAATCGGCGTGTCAAGAGACTTTTATCAGTAGCTTATCTCGTTCTCAACGAAGACCTTTCTGACTGGCATATATCACTCACGCCTTTGTGACGCTGAAACTATTTTGCACATTGTTGAAATCGAAAATTTGCATCTTTATCATTTTATCAAGATAGGAAATATCGGAATTTTCTGGAAAAGATGGAACATGTTATCGTTCAAGTGAATAATAATGAGAACGTTGTAGTTATTGGTATTGGAATCGACAAAGGACTAAACGGAGGCGTTCATTGGTTACTGAAAATATGAAAAGAATTAACGTGAAGGAAATTAGTTTGGTTTAAGGTAAAAGAGGTGCGACGGCTTGTTACTTACCAGTGAAATGTAAATGAAGTAAATAAATTGTATGAATCGATCAGTTATTTTCCTAGTAACTTCTTATTAAGTTGTGCTTAGTAAAAACAACTTTCTGATTATAACTTTATTTGAATACATTTCACATAATTACAGCAATAGTACTGTGAATTTCGCAGTTCCAAATATTGACCTGGAAACCTGCAAAATTAAAAGTTGATATTGATAAGCTTTCACTAGTGTTATGTGGAAACGAACATTGCGATACCTTATATACAAACAGCAAAGAGCAGATAAAGGTCTAAATGATCTAAATTGTAAATATAGATTACGAAACGTTGATGCGTGAGGAAAGTCGAACTATATTTCAATGAACTGTTATCGGAATTACTTATTAAAAGTGTTGATATACTGATTCGTTTTACAAGTGGTTGTTTTGTGACTGTGTTTATTCAGATATAACTTAATTTCCGTCTCTGACGTCCCGGTAACAGATATTGAAGCTTGCTTACTTAATACTGAGGTATCCTGGAACGTCAACTCTCAAATTCGATACAATATAAATAGAAAACGATTTAACTCCCCAGTCCTCTTTTCCGTAATGAAACTACTATACGAAATTTTACCCTAGAAACAAATTTCATCTAAATTTCCTGGATATTATGAACAATTTTCAAGGTATATGAACTTTTATGTTAGTTGTTGACATCATTGATCTTTCTGAGAGGCAAGTGGTATACCCATAGTAACGGATAATATAACACTTCACCTTAAATCTATTTTAAGTGCTGTTGTTTGTTATACTTTCTGCGCATCGAGATTTCTCAATCTAATACGGTGTCTGTTGAGCCGCTACGTAAAGATTCTCTGCATTGAGCTGTTGCAGCAAAGTGGATGCATTGCCCCAACAGAATAGGGAAGAGCTAATAGGCGCATTTCGGTTCAAAACAAGGCGCTGGGAACAAAGAGGAAATTTTATCAGTCTGGGAGATAGGAGCAGCACGCTCCATCAGTGGTGACCCAATGGCTGATATCATATCGATCGTTTGATTCTTCGAATGTTCCTGCATAGTGAGACTGGGCGGAGGAATGATGTGGACAAGTTGGAACATCTTATGAGGGGTAAAGGGAAAATGAATTATTATGTAAATTTAATGTATTTGCCCCCTTTTTTGGAGTAGTTTGTTTTTGGGGACGAATTTGTCCCACGACGACTGCTCAGACATCCCGAAAAAAAGAGTGCCGGAAAAATCTTTTGTTTTATTAGTCCAATCTTCTCTTAATTTGTCTAGTAACATCATTGTTCTCACAATGATTTTGTCATTTTTTTCTTTCGATTTCATTTTTGTTTTGTGGTAACTCCAATGCCTTATGAATGTGCATTATGCATTTAATAAATATAGTAAAGTTTTCAGGCTCCAGTTGATTCAACATCGTTCTTTCTTGGCCTTCAAAATAATGTCAGGAAAAGGTTTTTAAGATGTGTGTTGGGGGCCCTTTTTATGATGAGATGAGGTGCCTTGGAGCAGCCTTTATAATGTTCATTGTTGAACAAATTAGCTTGCTCTCGTTCAAGCAATATCTATCAATTACTTAACACCCTACCCTCCCAAACAAACAAGTTTTCATCCTATGTATGGCGAAGCCGTCCTAACGACAGCTACTTGTCTCTGGCTTCTACCCAGACGAACCAATCGATAATCCCAGGGAAATGCTTCGTTTGGTTATCGACACAAAAGACACACGGACCCTGGCCTTATTGATTTGTTGACATCGCTTAGAGTGACGAATGACGAGGGCTTCGTATACTGATGTACCTTGTGTATGGATGATGCATGAAAAAAAATATCCCTATCCGAAAAACTCGGGTATACTAATTCCCTGCTATTAAACTCTCGTCCGGTGGCTGGTAAGATACGTAAAAATTATGAAATGTATTACAACATGAATTTAAATATAAAAATAAACCAAAAAATAAATAATGAGAGTAAAATCTAAATGGCACACATTAAATATTCAATAATAACCAATAAAAGGAGGAATACAAAAAAAAATTAAATGTTAAAAAATGAGTAAAGATGCAATTCTTTATTCACATTGGTGTCTACGGAGTATTTATCATTTTACAAGGAGATATTTAATTACCTGCACTTCTGTGTTTTCTGTATCTCTACGTAAGCTGTATGGTTACTCAAATGAACATGTAATACTTCTCCCCATTTTTATTGCTTTGAAAATAATTCTCGTTTATTTTATTGTAGATATAGTGTTGTTTAAGATGCTCTTCGTAGATATATATTTGCAGTATCCGAATACAGATACCAGTGAATTCACTCACAATGCACATATTCTCTAAGTGTGTGACGAAAGATGATTTGACATTCTATGTCGTTATTAGTTGGGATGTTTTTGTCATAGATGAGGTTCTTTGAACCATCTTGATGATGCCCGGTGTTATCGGTCTGTCCAGGCAAAATTAGAATTCTATTCAAAAGCTCTCAAAATGTCATTTTCCTTCGGAGCAACGAGATAAGTGTTAGAGATAACAAAATGGACCTAACGCTCTCCTGGAGGGAAATTACGTCATTTCCATGGTAACTGACTAGAAATAGCTCGTAGAACAATCGTTAATTCTCAGGTCATTTAGTGGCTTTTAATATTACTGATTAAGGTCGTTAAATGTTTTCGAGAGTTAGCTTCCTTGTAGTTATAGAGATGAATTTATTTCTAAATATGATAGGTTAGTTTCAGTTATCTTTTTCTCATCTCTTAAGATCAAACTTTAGGAGGAATGTTAGTGAAATATTTGTGAAATCAGTACATTTGTTAAATGAGATTGTAATGATAAAGGCAATTAAGGAACGCTAACCCTGGACAAATGAAAGATTCTTTCGTAAATAAATACTTAGAATATAATACGATACGATAATACTAAAAAATATGAGAGAATTAGTACATTTTTTGAGATAATGTCAAACCACTGACGCATGTAAATTAACAATTAAAAACTATTATTTTCCTTCATATTAATAATTTATCCAAGCGTGAGTGTAGGATGGGGTCCCTACGATATATAACATTATTCGAATATATTTCTTGTAAAATGTAAAATGGAAGGCATAGCATACCTTTGGTAGCAAATGCAAAAAATTCTTTGCAATTTATGCTAATTTTACAATATTTATCATATCTTGTTTCTGAATTGCCCCAGTAACTATAAGTAATAGCGCTACCTGACAATACTGGTTCACATTCATACCCATGATAGTAAAGGCAGTAAAATATTTGAAATTACTTTTCGGAGCCGTCTAGGACAATGAAATTACGACTTGACAGTGTAAGTGTTAAATGTGATTCCAACGAACAAGTGTAACGGCACAATTCTACATATCGCCGTTACAATACGTCATTCATGATTCCCATCTTGCGTTTTAGCCACTAGTTTCGTCTCGTGTTTAGAGCAAGTGGAGAAGAGGGCGCCGCGGAATACGCTATTTTCTACAGTTGCCGTAATCGTTTGTCGAGCGAATTTTGTTGAGCGATTTAGTGTTCCACATTTGACAACACTAAATCCAACTCTGAGAGGTATGTAATAGTATTCAATTTACTCTGGGACTTGATCGTGAAAAATAATAAATTATAAACAACAGTAATATTTAGAAATTGTTTTTCCTTTTTTGTGATATAATGTATTGGGCAACTGTTTTCTTTTCTTTTCTTCATCTTTGTATTGAGATATTTGTTGATTTCAGGAGGGTTTTTTAGAGGGTATGGTCGAGATATTCGGCGAGTCCCACACACGGGGAAGAGTCACTATGGCTCTTCTCTATGGTGCGAAACTGCATTTTTCCGTACTTGCCTGGGCTCTAATGACCTCGATGTTGACGAGCCCTAAAGCCCCACACACAAAAAAAAAGAAAACAGTTATGATTGCGAGGAGGACAATAGGTTCATTTATTACTAGGAATCAAGCATAAATTCTGATCAAAGTGTTCGCAGGGAAATTGAAAAATCTGGGCCGGGATGATGCCGCTAATTCGAACGTATCTTAAAAATTAGGTCTTTTGAAAACGAAAATATTCATTGGGATACTCGGAATTTTCAGTATGAGATCTTCCGAAGTCTTCTTGTCAAAAATAGGAAATTGTTACGAAATCATTCGGAAAAATTAATTTTTTTATAAATCGGGCTAATTTAAAACAACATATTCTTTCGGACAATGAGACCTCAAAACCTAGTTGAAAAATGTAAACTTAGTTTTAAAATAATATGGAAGCTAAAATTGTGTTTGTTTTAATTTCTGAAAAGAAACAAGGCTTGAAGATTCTTATGAAATCCGCATTATTATGTTAATAAATGTATGCGTCAAATGCTTTTTTTCTTTTCGAGTTGCACTATTTACGCCTCAATGAAGCAGCAAGGAACCGTATGCCGACCAGCAGCACTAGCTTTCAGTCCAACACGGGCGCGGCTGTAGCAGTCACGTGGTTGCTTCCTGGCTAAGCACGGCACTGCGCATGCGCTGAATGATGGCGGTGATGGCGGCGGGAGTTGCGAGTGTTTCCCCGAGGGCTGTGCTCGCCGGCCGGCATTTATACGCCAGCTACGCTTCCTTGTCCCGAAGCTTACGTAACTGCTCTGTGACGACGTATTTAGCCCCTCTCTCTTCACAGCCACTCTCAATCCCATCAGCAATCACTGCTCTTTACGAGGGGAAAGGTCAAAATTCTGTACATTGAAATATCTGTACTAACTATATGTCAACACGTCATACTATTTTATGAAATATTACTCTGTATCTCAAGCAATTCTTGCGGAAATTTTGTTCGTATTTAACTGTACAAAATTAGAACTTGCATGTTTATTTCATCATGTATCACATTCTCCATTATAATTACAACTCAATAAATTAATATCAATCTAAAGAGAGAATTCATTTAGTTTTATGAACTAATTGTTTCAAATATTGAGAGAAAACATACTGCTTGTAATTAGAGTAGCTAGATATGTTGGATATGACCTTGCTCTTTGCATCAGTCGAACGACTGACTGCTCGCGTAGCAGGCGTGTAGGCGAGGAGAACCGGCGAAATGTCCTTGAACAAAAACTGCTTCTGGTTCCCTAGAATGCTCAGCATCATTGCGCAATGGGCCATTCACGTATTCCTTTATTCTATTTTACGTTCTCTGTGCTCTCCTCTCCTCCAGTGGTGAATCCAGGATTTGAGGGAGGATTTGTGGCATGTTTTAGACAATTTACGATTCTATTAAAAATATATTTTAACTCGCAACTTCCGAGTACCTACTCGTGGAGGAATGAGTCCGGAGCTACCAGCATTGGAGCCGCCTGTGGTCACTTGTCCCCTGAAGGAAGATGTGACCCAGGATCACCGGATCAGACAAGGTGGAAGTTGCGTACGGACTTGGAAGTCGAGGCGGGTGGTGCAGTGGATAGTACCCCTGCGGCCAGAGCAGAAAATCCCGGGTTCGAGTCCCGGTCCGTCGCAATTTTCACCTGGTTGTTGACGTTACAATATATTACTTCTCAATGCGATTAATAGACCTCAGAACCAAACGTAATTCATTTTTACAAAAATTAAATTATATATTTTTCGCGGAGGGGGAGCGGAGCTTGAGGTATTCACTGCTTATCGCTAAGTTATAAATATGGGTTCTTATTTCAAAGATACAATGGGTAGCACAGCGTCCTCAAATTCTTGTGCAGTCAAATCAAAGTGGGATGAAATATGGTTGGATTCATCGCTTCTGATGATATATTGTCTTTTATTGAGAAAGATCAAATTAACATTTAATGCTGAGCAAAATGTAAAAATAAATCATTCATATTCAGTACACATTCAGATTTTTTTAAAAAATCGATTTAACATTAATATTGACGTCACACTCATATGCATTTGAATTACGATAGACATTCCATTACTTAAAACCTACACTTTGTAGAGGAGAAAAAACTATATTTGTGACCTTAACCCTTCTATTATTTGAGGCAAATCGACTACTACTACACATCCGACAAGTTTGAAGCCTACATTACGAGGCCATGGCCGCTGGCAATGATTGAGGTTATGGTCGCTCGAGGCATTACCTACGAACTACCGTGAATGCATTAAGGTCACAAAAGGGAACCTTCAATTTATCCGAATTTTAACTAACTCGCCGTCACAAGTTGAATTGGATCTCATATATTTATCTGAATTCATAAAATTTCTTCAAGGTCGTGTATATTAATAAAATAAAAATCCCTAAAATAGGGAATCACTTCAAAGAGAAGTCAGTATCCTAAAGCTAAAGACACACTTGTGTTTGCGGAGCGGAGTGATTTTTCCGCCAACCTGTGTTATCTTATAAGCAAAGATACACCTAGCGGGCGAAGAGCGGGGCGATTTTTTCCCCCGTTGCTTGCAGCGGAGATCTCCGCTCATTTCTACGGGTCGCCGGGGAGACAGCATCTTATGGGCAAAGACAGATCTAGCGAGCGCGGAGCGGAGATCTCCGCTGCTCCCTGCGCGACCTTGTCGCCTGATGAGGTCAAAAGTGTTAATAGATGGGTATATTGAGAGAAGCGAGGAAGACTGCGGATGATTTCTTTCACGGTGCTTCCCTTAAATTTAATTTCTTTGAATTTCTACGGGCGGATTATTAATATATCAAAGATCGTATTAATTATTGCAACACTGAGTTATAATATCACTGAGTGTTTCCTCACTTCTTTATAAAAGACTTTTCGCGTCCTTTTTAGTGGAGTTTGTTTTTCTGAAGCTTTCTAATTTTCGAGTTTTACTATTTTTTACTTCTTCGTGTATTCTTTTGTTTGTATGTTAGTCTTGAGATTTTCGTTATGTAATTATACAATTTTTTGGCGTGGTTTTAGTTGAAAAGAGAGAAATGCGCATTTTCGTATCTTCATTTTAAAATCTTTACGTTTCAATTATTTGTAATATTTGTTCCTCAATTTGAGTTCTATGTCGTACTATTATTGTGAAGTTATTGTGTCATATTGTGTATTTGTATTTTCTTGTGTTTTTGATTGTCCGTGTATTTGAAACGAAGTAAACACGACTTCATAGAAATCTAATAGAAACTTGTCGAGCAGGGAAGTTTCAAAATATTGGGAAATTTTGTCTGTATAGTTCGCTTTTAATTATCAAAATTATATGATATTAACAATTTTTTAACATAGATGAAAAAAAATTACAGTTTGCATTATTTAAAGCGTAAATTAAAAAAATATATAACAAAATAAATAACATGACTGACTGTTTTTAAACAAAAAATAGTCAGTCATGTTATTTATTTTGGAAGGTAGTTACGTATCAATAATTATTGATAAATTACATTGTAAGAGTGCATTTCTATTGGAATGAGTGGAATTCTATTGGAATTAAATAATTATATAAGTATTCTATTATTAACGTCCATGATATATATGACAAATGAATAAATTACACTTACGACCTTTTTACGGACGATTACAATATATATCGTTCTTATTAAAATACACAACGTAACGACTCGTGGTTTGAATTGTCGTTAGGTGATAACAAATTGTAAGGGGAAACATGAACGTAGCAACATATTTCGCACAACAAGCACAATATACATCGCAATCGCCCGTAAACATTAAGTACGTTGTTATTTATTTCTTATGTAAGTATATTTAACTATTACTGTGTATTGGCATCTATGTATAGTGGGTGTATTTCTATTATTTATAAAATACGAAAATAGTCGCCGTGGTGTTTATTGCACAGTAAACAATAATAATAACTTTAAACATTTTCATTACCTATAGCTATGTGTTTTACAATAAAAGTATTGTGTAGTTAGCGGGCAGTTGCATGGAAGCTCTGTACAAGACCTACGCTAAGCATGTCTGTTATCGTCCTGAAGTGACCTTGTTCCTTCCACCGCTACTCACGTTCTCCTATTCCTGAACGGTGACTCCCGCTCCGCTAGGTGTGTCTTTGCACGAGCGGAGCGGCGAAAACGCAGACTTGTCTTTAGCCTTTAGCTTAACCGTGGAGGAAAATATGTTGACGTGATAGTAGTTCATGTTAATGACCCTCACTGAACGTAACTTACAAATTGTGAGAGGTCCTTTAGAAAGATCTTTCCCAGACGCTCAAAGAGTGTGGCACAACTAGGTTGTAATCACTTCCAGATGCACCAGAGACTAGTCTCTCATTCGTCCTGGGATAAGGCGGACTTTATACAGACACATGCTCAGATTTACATGCGACAAGAATGTCTTCCTTCTCATGTTGCACCCTTCGCTTGTCTTCCCGATTCACAATTATCACCAATGGTTACCCCCACCCCACGTGTCTGCCGACCGAACAGAGTGCCAACAATATTGACCGAAGATGAGAAAAATTGAATAAATTTGTTAGACGGCATCCGAGGAATGGCTAACTGTAACAGGACAAGATGTGATCTGATTAACTACAGAAATAGCTAATACTATACATTTGGAATTTTTTAAAGGATGTATGAAATAATTTAACTCATTGATACATCGTGGATGGACAATTGTTAACCTTAAAGAACTTACTGTTTCCCGTCATTACTTTTTTAATAGGCGGATGCAGAAAATATAAAAATAACACTATACGAATACTTTTCTGACCTATTAGTCGTGGGAAAATTCGATAAATTGAGGCAGTTATTAATGCATTGAAATACTAATGAGATTTTATTTAATGAAGAATGATTGATACGTTGATGGAACATTGGTGAAGTAGGGTCAGAACAACATTCCTACCGCGACTTTTAGGTGAAACTTTTGAATCGTTTACATGTACGTCACGTCCTCTCCAAGTACCCATTTGTTCCGCCGTTGAATTATGTGAAAAGGGTTGCATATTAATAAGAAAATGTGAATTCATGAGTGTAAATCTTGTGACGAAATATGAACAACCCCTCACTGAAATAGCTCACATTGCTTTACAGCATAAATTAAATTATATCTTTCATTCAAGAATCACAATATATCATTTTTAGAAGAATAACATCGATGAGAACTTAAATGCAAATTAGTTCGTGATGTCAATTTATTTACTTCATGACTCACATTACTTTTTTTTACAGCTTGACTTCCAAGTATAGGGCTACTACATGTTTAACAGCGTAAGACGTAAAAATAATTACAGTACTACAGTACTATGAGTAAGAATTCAAGAATAAGTTATAAACACTACACAAATTTAAATTCATCCAATATTGTGACAATAAAATTGGTATGTGATCTTGGCCATGTAATATTTCTTTACTTAGCTCCAACCTATGATAAAGAGTTTTGAACGAAAAGCATGAAGTTTATCGTCATACTTAATTGAATTACGTTGGTAGACGGCACAACCAACGTAAACATCGAAAAATGTACACAATTCTGCATCCATGCTATTCGCAAATGTACATTATGTTAGCAGTAATTTCGTTGAATTTTAAAATTAATTTGCAACCAACATACTACTCTGCAATCCATACGGCAGGGATAACTTTTTTTTTAACACAAGGCGATTCGTTCCACGAGTTCTTCATTGAGTGCTTTTCTATTGAATTGTGTTTTAATGTATAGTATTATTGTAATACGTACACGATAAGTACACATGATATTTTCTGCGAGTGTGTATTTCGTAGAAGTTGGCAGTACGCGTTGTGCTTCCCCAGTCAACCTTAATTGAATTTTGTTTTGGCAACTTTACGTGAATCTCACCATGGAAACGGAACCCGTTGAGGCAGATCAAATGTGATGGGTTCCTGAAAGAACACCACTTTCTGCATAACAGAAAATTCTTTTTATTTCTTTTAACGTACAATGTAAAAATATGTTCTGGCAAGAGTAGTATTATAGTAGTATGTATAGGTATAGCTTTCCTCATTGAAATATGATCTAAAAGTATTTCACGAATAGATTACTGAACCATACAACAAATAAATTGCCCACGAGATTACGATTTTGAATTGTGTTTTTTTTTAAATAAAAATGAAGACCAAATATTTCCTCGGCGTCAACAAAAAAGTGTAAATTTTTCGGATAATATGTCAGGTACATTTTATACAATATGTTCAAGTTTCTCCTCCCACCCACATACATTTGTGTAAAATATTACCCAACGCAGTTTTGAAGTTAACGTTTGATAGGTCAATGTTTACATTCTTATTCATAGGTCTCCTATCTTCTTTGTAATGCAGAGACAACATTTTTAAGCGTAGTGATGAATCATAATTGTTTTGAAATGAGGAATACCCCAGCTTGGAAAGCTATCTGTTCCCGCCGCCAAGGTCTTATCTTCCCCATCGACGTTCCCGACGGCTGCCAGGCAAGCCGGACGAATCCACCGGCTTGCCGTTCGACCGACCGCCGGGCGGCGAGGGCAGTCGACTGCACGGGTCGACGCTCGTACAGTCAACGCGTTGCTTTGCTGCCGCTGCGTACGGGCTCCGGCGTGGTGCACGGGGTGAGTGGCCGCACCACGGGCGCTCGCCGCCGCCACCACCACCACCGGACAAAGGACGATCGCTGTGCTGGTGCTGCCTCCGCGGCCACCACCGTTTTTTGCCTCCTCGTCCAGCACCGCAGCCGCAGGCCGACTCGACCCACCGACCCGTCCGCCCGCCTTGCCCGCCAACTTGTATGTATGTATTCGTTCGGCATTTTGATGGGGAGACTGCACAAGGCAGTGTTCCATCGCCGTTTCACCGTGCGCTCTACCAGTAGCTTACTGGAACCAAGATGGCAGCGCGGGTGACTGAGGACTTCCTAATATCCTCATGATGTTGTGGTGGAATGATGGCAGGGGAAACGAGAGTACCCCGAGAAAACCTGCCGCGAACAGCGCTTCGTCCACCAGGTCAGGTGCGCACGGGTTGTTGGAGGGTGGATGTTTCACTGGAGTGTTCCGTGGACATGCAGTGTAATTGATTCCCTCTATAAGAATCGGTATAGTTGCCTTGAAAAGTGGTTCTGTAGCATCTTCTGAAACTGGATATTTCTGGTCATAAAACAAGAGTGTACATTACATTATTAATTTGCCTTGTTCGTTATTCGTAAAGAAAATACAATCTTAATTTGCAAAAAAAAAAAAAAGAAAAGAAACTTGATAGTCGGAAGTCTTGATATTAATGAAAGTGTGTTGAATATTCTAACATGTCTGACATAACGTCAGAGATATCAATATAGTTTTGAATACTTGTTGAATTCTAATATTATTTTATTTAATATACAAATGAGACTTACGGAACTGGGTCATCCATACATACTCGTTTTACAGTTTGAAGATTTCGCTCCCTAATCCAGACCGGAATTTAATGTCTAATTCGTTTATGGAACTTACTTGCTTTCAGTCTTTGTCACACCCGGCCATATTTTCTTACGTTTGTTCTTCATATTGACAGACGGACAATGGTATTTACAGTGGGACGTTATAATAGAATTGCATGGAGATCGATTCTTTTGCAAATTAAAAAAAAATTAAAAATATTATAATTATCGAAGCCAAGGGGGAATCATGTGAGATAAAAAAGCTGCCTATCACTTCATATTTGGAATGAGCACCTAAACCGAACGTATTTCAGAGGTAAAGGCCAATGAGAAATGGACTCATTGACAATAAAAAAACAATAAATATTTAGCTGAGAGATAATTCTGGCGGAAGAAAAAGAATGAACTAAATTAAAATAATATGATAGCGCAAGAATAGAAGAGTGTGAGTTATGACAACACATTAGAAAAAACAGAAGAATGAGAACGGTACTATTATCGTCGATAGACTTTCGTTAGAGGTAATGTTCTTGAACAGAAAAATAAAAATATCTCTTTAAAATTATTAATAATTTCGTATCATATAATTCCTGTAAATATCCTCGCAAGCGACGTCTAACAGTATGCGTCATGCGTGCAGCGACACTCACTTCAAGTGTTTGGTTTTATCATAGACTCATGGACGGTAGCGTTCATGCAACAGGTCGCTTAGATACGTCTCAGCTGTATTTATCAAAATGACGTGACAAGGGAAAGTTGACGACTTTTTCTATCATTAATTGTTCGTTAAGCGGGAATTAGAGATTTTATGAAGATTTTCCCTCAGGTTATCGTGCTGTTGCAATACTTTCACGATCACGATATTTATTTCGCGACTAGTGTATTCTGGATTTTTTTTTCATTAGTTTTGTGTTATATCTGTATTCTTTTGCTTTTATAGTTGATTGTATGGAATGTGATGGTTTCAGTTCTCTTATAAATCTATATGAACTCCTATGTGCACTACTATTCCGTTTTTACGATAAAACGTAAAACTGTTTTCGGATGATATTGATTTCAGTTAGTTTTTATTACGCACAGTGTATATATAAAATAACAAAAGTGAAACTACATAACTTGCTGGAATTATAGGCGTTTAAAATACATCCAGCCAAAACATAATTGTAACATGTTACTGCAGTAATTTTCTTTTATGGATCAACTACTGGAGTCATATTTGTTATATTTGAGCAGCACTTTAGAAACTAAAATTAGGTGTTAATTTCGTATCTTTGTGTTGTGATGTTACATTGTTCTTCGATTGCGATACAATGTAAAATTGATCTTATATGAAAATTGGTTATGTTCTCACGTCGATTACATACTCGG
Organism: Laupala kohalensis; assembly: GCA_002313205.1. NCBI lineage: Eukaryota > Metazoa > Arthropoda > Insecta > Orthoptera > Trigonidiidae > Laupala > Laupala kohalensis. The sequence goes on along the minus strand of NNCF01125911.1, from coordinate 815,842 downwards.
ATCTTTCATTTTATAGGTATTGTTAAAATAACAGGATTGTTGTGTGTCTCGATCTTCACTTATTCTTCCTTCTTATTTTCCTTATTCTTTGTTTTCCACTTCTCCTCAGACACATGCAAACCATATGGAACGCCTGTTTCCCTAGAAAATGTTTTCAAATACTTATTCAACTCTTCTGTTGTTCTGTTAATTTCAAACACTTCCTCATCCTCCGCATACTTTCTTTAGAAGACGGAGCGTAGAAAGGAAAGGATGAGTAGTGTGGATACACCGAGTCGCCTGAGCATGTTTGCTTTTCCTTCCGTTACTTTCCACCACGCGTGACACGCATTCGCCGAAAGCGCTTCTTATTTGCCAGACTTTGCACAAGCATTCAGAGAGGCAACAAAACCAAACACAACCAACTTGTTAGTTTGAGCAGAAACAGCGCGGAAGTAACCGTGAATATTTATTCGATCATTCAGCAAAGTTACTGTTTTATAAACTGAATATGTTTGCGGCGATGTTTGGTAGCAATTCGTCAAATTAAACTCGTATTTTTCGGAAGATATATAGTTATATATAGTTAATCTTTGTTGTTTTATGACGTTACATGATTATAATTTGTAAATTTAACCTATCTCAAACACACAGCTTGTAAAAGGAAGTCATTTCGTTGTAGAAGGAAATATGTCGTGAGATTCCTGCGTTATATAGACATCTAACATCTGCCCAAGTAAAGAAAATATTTTTCTCTGCTGAAATGAAATCTGCAACGAAAATCGGAATTCCACTTCCTCTTAACTATCTGTATACACAGAAAATCGCTGAGCTTGAACATCAATGTGGGAAAATGGTTTCTCCTACTCTTACACAATAGGAATAAAATAATCGTCAACTTTTAACTTTTTTGTAGAAATTAATAATTTGATGTACTTTTTAGGTAAAGTCCTTATTTCAACTTACGTGTCATCAAAAAGTTGATAGAAAGTTTGTTCTTGATTTAATGTATGAATGAAAAATTTATTTAATCTTATTCCTAAATGTTTCGTTTTTCTTCTTCTTCTTCGAATCAATGCCAATCCCATTTCCGTATTTTTCATATTTAGAGGAAAGATATTCATCAAACTTCGAAATCAGTTTTCTTTCTTTTTCAAGACTTTCCTTTTGGTGAAAATGCAGTGCACGAAGAAAAGAAAACACCGTCGTTATCATAATGATATAGAATTAAATTTTCATTATTCACATCAATGTAAGTTTCTAATTACAATGAAGCTCTTCCTGAACCCATGAATACATGAGGAATATGTTGCGATCCAATGCTTGCGACGCTCGGCAGCTGGACATCCCCTCCAGTATGTCCCAAAGATGATGTCACTCCAGCGATGGGAATGAGAAACTCTGCGCTCGTTGGAGCTCACTTGCCTCGTCGTCCACTGCGCAGAACTTCTGTATACCAATCACTCAGAGCGAAGAGAACCTCGTTTTTTATCTTGGGAAGGAAATGGACACTTTCATCCACATATTTAAGATTGTTAAGATTTTCGCGATTTTTTAAGTTTATGATATTATATTTATATTATGGTTGATACTCCAACGGTCGTCTTATGAGCTTTGCAGATGGGATGATGCCATTGGAAAAGAATCTCGAAAAGTATAAAATACAAATATGCACGCAAAATATAAGACAAATGCAAATAAACAAAATTGAAAGTATAAGAACAACACTCTTATTGTGATTTAAAATTGATATTTGTTCTTACTCGCAGTTGTTGAGATGATTTTTTTACGATTTTGTTTTAAGCATACTTGACACCAAAATAACATTTTTTCAATATGGTTTAACAACGACGGATTGACAACGCTTACACTCAGGTTTACCAAATTTTACATTACATTTTAAATCCGATTTTTCGAGCGAGAAGGAAACCTTCGTCTGAGAGGTAAAACAAAACGCATTTTTTGTTGACTTCGAAGCAAGTCATTCTAAGCATTGTTTGAGAAACAAGTTGGAGCTGAAAGAAAATTACACGACATCGCAGTTGTAACTCGTCTTTTTACAATTTTGTGTGATATGAATTGATAAAAGACTTCACGCAATTACACAATGGGTTTTAGTTTCACGTCATCCACGTCCCTATTAATATGAGTCAATGAAGTCTATTTGGAATAGCATTTATTATTGTAATATTTTTTGCAAAGAATAATGAGGTGGATTGCCGGAGTACTTTTTGTGCGCAAAAGTTTATTATTTATGGAATAGCAAATCAATAACTCTTTCACATGATTTCCAAATACATTTTTACATACAGTACGGAAATATGATGCAACAACACCACACAGATTTGTTCGTAGGAATCAAATCCTATTCCTCAGTTTCGGATCAGCTTCAATGGGTCGGTTCGCTGTGCAGAGCGGCCACGGGGAATTCCTGTGTAATAGCTACCCACGCGCGGGGAAGCCCTCGGGAACATGCCTCCTTCGCAAGAAGTACTTCGAGGCGAAGCAGGCGACTCCGAAGCTGTCACTGAGGTCTGGGATTCGAATCCAGGAAAGTTCGTGCATATCATCGCGTATTGGCTCCTTAAGTTTTCGACTCAGTTCTCCGAAAATGGGATTGAAAAGCGTTTCTCAGAAATAAATTGGGAGTCAATATGTAGAAATGAAGGATCAATGAATGTATAGAGCGTAATTTCGTGAATTATTTTTTTGTGGATCTCTAAACACCACAAAGAAAATTATTCACTAACTAAATTCATACTATGGCTTAAAATTTGTTGTAACTGGAAAGAAACGAATGGGACTTCCAAAAGTCGTAATTTTACAAAACTAGAGAAGATAGTAGAAAACCATGTGTTGAAGTAAAAGTTCAGTGACATATTTTCAATTATTAAGCAAACGTCATGAAAGTAGATAGGAGTCTGTATTCAAAACGTCATCAATGCAGATGAGAGAGAAGTTTTCTTCTATGTAATTTCATTAGAGTTAAGTGCTTAAACACACGCAAATCGTTTAAAATAGAATGTGAACATATCCGAGTGTACAGTGCGGTTTGGTCAATTTGTAGGAATAAATAGAGAGAGTTAAACACTAGAGAAATTTACGGATGAGAATACGCTTAGTGACAGAGAGAAAAAGATTAAAAACAAAAACAAATTAATGCACTGAGGGAGATTTCGTCCCAACAGCCGCTGGACCGTGGAGGCATGGGACTTCTGTGTTGCTAGGATCTCGCGAGGGTTGCGCCAACCGGTACCACTCTGCTTCGTTGCGCCAAGCAAGCGGCCCGGTGCGCACCGCTTTCTCGCCGTCCGATTCTCTCTCTCTCTCTCTCTCTCTCTCTCTCTTGCGCCCCGTCCCCCGTCCCCACCGGGGCCGGTCTCTTCTCACCGCACCGGCCGGCCGAGTGGACGCGCGCCGCACTGGTCCATGCAAGCCGCTCCCAACATTTCCCCTCATCTCTGTTGTTTGTTGACTGCTTCACTACTCCACTTGTTTCGCTTGCGTGTGAGGGCGCCGAGAAAGAAATTATGGGAGACACCACAATGATAACGAGCCGTGTTCTCCTTCACGCGGTATCTAGTTAACAATTTAGTTCATTTGCGATGGTTACGGTAGCTTGGAACCGAGACTATTGAATTGTCACGAAATGAAAGAGTACAGTTTTCAATTCTGGGATATTCCTTTCTTTTTTATTATATAAAACTTCGTATGAATTTGAGGTGGTGGACTTCTCTTTCCAAATACATTTTTTATTACTTTTTGCTACATATTAATTCAGAATGAAAATTGTGTAATGACAAAAAATAATGTAAAACAAACATTCCTTTTGGTTGTAATCGTTTGGAGTTGACAGAGGAACAAACACTTGACAAACACTCCAGTCCTGAATCCGCCCGTGGTCATTCATAGGACACGAATAACGATCAGAAAAGTTTTCTCTTTCGGTGTGGTTGGTAGGCTTGCCTCATGAGAGATGTAAACGAAGCAGATCTGTAGTGTGTAGCTGGCAGTGGTGGGTGGGTTTAGTGCTAGCTTTTCTTGCGACGGAACGTCGCGTACAAACCGCCCATTTGCCGTGTCCCCTCCCCCGCCCCCTCTCAGCGGCAGCGGCAGCGCAAAGGCAGAATGCTGGGCGCCCACTGCGAACCCTCTCACTCCCCGAGCGACGTTTCTTCCGGCTGCTGCTCGCTGTGGCGTAGAGGCGTTGTGAAGCGGGTAGAAGAGAGGAGGGGACTCCCCGACCCCTCGGCGCGCAGAGAGCGGCAGAGGAGGGGCGATAGAGCGATTAAGCACTGGCCGAGTCTCACAGCCACCAACATGGGACGCTTGTGTGTTGACGTAGAACTGGATTGGGGAAGTTTTGCAACGCGACTCTGTGGAAACGTTGATTTGCATATGTTGAGTGGTCTCTTCCGCTTGTTCCTGAGACTTACCACTTGTGTATTGCTGTTCCTGTTTGTCAAGTGATATTGTTCATTTAATGTCCTGGTCTTGTTTTTTACTGGGTGTTGCATAATTCTAGCTGGTGCATCAAAACACTCAACTCTATTTTTCCGTCCCTTTATTTATTTTTTTGTAAGCTGCAGGTACTTTTTTCTTAACGTAGTACTTTTTTATTAGTGGGAAGCAAAAAAAATTGAATGAAAGAAAGTAAAAAACATGTAGTTATTCATGCATTTCAGACAATTAGTAAAATACTTGTTAACAATTATTCCGTTTATTTATTTATTTTACTATCAAACCGTACCACATATCTACGATATTTAGTTCTTTGTGAATTCAAAATCTGCATTTTCTCCTGTCACTTATACTTACATCTTATTCTCTTAATGAAGATGCAAATCATCGTTTTAATACAAAGAACGTCTGATAATTAAATTGAGTGTCTGCATTTCACTTTAACTGACATTATTTTCAGAACACTTTAAGTATACGTGTCAGAAACATTTCTTCAGCTATACCAAACTTCAATGATCAAGTCGCTCCTGACCCATAACATTTTTCTCCGCAGCGTGTTCCCGTGTCTTGCTCCAGAGTCCTTCTGTATTAATGCGTCGAAATCTTAAACGTGTTATGCATCCCTGTGAAAATCTCCTCGCCTATATGACCTCTCTTTATCAGTCCTCTCCTCGTGCTTGACGTCACCGTGTACCGCGATTCGACGCTCGTTAATCCTTACGGTTTTTAATTTTTCCATTTTGCCACTACAATTCAGCTCTGACTCTGCAACCTGTATCATTATTTACAGCGCTCATTCTCGTTATATCCTCAATTATGCACTAAACCCTTCTTTCCTCATATTGGATTTGCACTTAGTACGAAGTATTTGTCCTTTCTGGGTAATTAGACCGCGCTTTATGTAATTGGGACCAAACATGTTTTGTTGTGTAAGATTCATTGACGTCATCTTTCGGTACCTTCCACTCTTTACATTCATTTATTGCATAAACTTCATAATTGAATGCATTCATCATTGAAATATCCAAGACTCCTGCTATCGTTTCATCCTAATTCTTTCGACCTGTCCCTCGAATAAGACGGATTATCCATTTTATTTTCCACCCGAATGAATTCATTGAACCAGTATTCGAGCCATAAATCGGGAATTACCCGTCAATTTCTTCGCCACAAATTTTTGGCAGAAAATGGAACTTAACACAAACCAAAAATGATCGTTGCGGGAACCCGGGTTCCTTTGTTCTACCACATGGGGCGTCATCCACAATACCACCGTTTTTTCTTTCGAAAAACTCATTGATTGTTTCCGCCAATATGTATACTCAAGATGTTCTGAAAATAATGTCAGTTGAAGTGAAATGTAGACACTCAATGAAGATACAAATCACCGTTTTAATTCAAAGAACAAAACCTGATAATTAAATTAAAATAATAAGACGGGAGTGTACCAGGCAGGAGAAAATGCAGAATTCACGGGTGAACAAAACTTTGTAAATATATGATACGGCTTCGGAGAAAAATATATAAGTAAATAGAATATTTGTTAACCAGTGTTTTATTAATTCTCTAAAATGCGTGTGGGNGGGGGGGGGGGGCGCTAAGGGAACTACAGTCCCACCCCCATCGGACCTGAACTCTTAAAAGGTAAAATTGAAGTTGATAAATGACATATTTTATAAAAATGTTAACAGATTAATAATTGTTCTTAGTTATAATTGTTATTGTTAATAATAATAATACATTAATAAAATTAATTATACCAGATAAATAGCTTTAATAATAATTTTTATTGTTATTAATCATACCAGATTGTTAATTATTTATTTGATGCATTTTTAAAGGTAATGTTTATAAAATCTGTGCTGTAAAACCATAATTTTTAAACAAAAATGCTGCCCGATTAGCTTCCCCCCCCCTCTTGATTACGGTCTATATCCGCTACTGATGACTATTATCCTCTGTCAGATGGAAAGAAACCGTCGAATCTCTGGTTGGTACCCACCTGTGTCTGGTCACGTTTCATGCAACTTATTTCTAAAATTGGACACACAACCACCTTGATAGCGTCCAGTGTCGTTCATCCTTCGCCCCTAACACTTCCACTCTCCACACCCTCCCCTCGAATCATTCCGCCGCGACAGAGGGAATGTTTCCCGCTGGTGTCGTGTCTACCAGAGTTGTTCCGCACTCACCCCATCCCCGCTCTAACCTGCTCCCGCCCTTCGCCATTCACGTTGCTCACCTGAATATTTATAGGTGCAGGGCGCAGGACTTCCTGTGGCGGCGCGGCGGTCCCGTTTCCTGTCGCCTATTTCTCCCCCTGTAACCTCCTGTTGCTTCCCTTGTCGTCGACGCGTACCTCAGCTTTAGGCGGCACTTCTTGGCCTATTCTGGGGCGTTGTCGCAGATAATATTAGCTCCGGAGGGACATCGACATTGGGAATCTTTCTCAGGACTAATCTGCTTGTCTAGGAGGGTATTCTCCCATTAGTATATTTTCTCGGTTGTTAAGATATTACTCTTAATTCCATGAATTTGACTGGAGAACTGCAGAAGGAATTCCCATGCACATTGAGACAGATATTATCAAAGTGTTTCCAGCACATAGCAGTGTATATCTTTGTGGAAAACGAAAAGATTCGAAGAATAAGGTAAGAACTGCTTTGAAATGTGAAAACTAAAACAATATTTTGCAATCATGTCATCACCTCATGATATTTAATTTCGTATTGTGTAGTCATGTTAACATTAGCGCTATTAAAAACGTTTCGCTAGAAGAAAGGTCGATTTGGAAACCATCTACTTCGAATATTTAACTACGGTGATTTGTTTTGTTTGTATCTACATTCAACTGTTTCTGGTGTTTTAAATGTACTTGATGCGTGATCTTACGAGTGCTTTGGATGATACAACAAAGCTTTCAATTTAGATTGCTTGAATTAATCGACTGGAACCCATAACTTTTTGAGGGATGTGGCTTAGAGAAACTTTCTCAGAAATTGGACAAATGAATTTAACATTTTTTGTGAGACATTGGGGTAGGGAATCAATGAAATTGCGGTCGAATTGTGTTCTGTTGGATGCAAAGGTGGATTTTTCATGTGGGAAGAGTGTGTTCGATTCGGATCATTCTTTCATTGCATTTTGAATGCGAGGTACACAGTTGATCGCGCGTTGATGATACTTGGCTCTTGTTGGTAGTTATCCTTTCTTTTGCACTTATAGTTAGTTGCTCTTTTGAACAATTTCACGCTTGTGTCGTGTTCCCAAACCTTTTTGTTGTTGAAGGGTGGATACCTGTGATGGGTCCACCACAATCTGTGAAAACATCATGGTGGAACGGTGTTAAGAATCTGAAAAGTGATTCATTAAATCTATCCATAAAAAATGTTTCGTAAAGCTCAATGATTCTATTACATATTGACTTTCAGGATTGCTTTGAGGTGTTCGGGTTTTGTGATAATGCTCGATGAACATGACAATGTTTCAGTGAGAACTTAATTCCAAACATCTTGCGTAAAACATTTTTCTTGCTTTCACGATCGTCTTGGTTCTTCGACGTGATACATAAGTGTCATTTGAAGTATTTATATCCGAGTAATTACCACAGATTCAAGAATTCTCATAGACATGCTTCCTTTTGGTTTCTGAGTATGTTATGAAAGGATTACAGAACCCCAAATATATTTGATCCATTCAGATCACCTGTTAGAACCTTCCCACTACTTGAATCCATTCACTCCCTCCTGTCAATACCCCCAAATTGAATTTAGTGACGAAGAAGGGAGGTCCACCCTTTTCAAGATAAAAATATCCATTATCTGTGGTGTTTAGAAGAAATTCTGATTACAATGTTCTGGACTGGAATTCAAATTCAACCATAGTGTTTAATTGGATTTTTTTCTTGTAGAAATATAAAACAATACATTATTTTGAGTGTCTCTTTTCATTGTAATGGAGAGTACGTTCTTGTGAGTTCACATTATTTTGTGTCATGCCCATATTAATATAAAGAAGAGCAACAATCACAGCAGCAACAATAACCGTAAATAATCAATTCCCTTCCTCAAGTCTTACTCCTGTGTCCGAAGCTTGAATTTAATTCCAAAACCACCTTTGATTGATACATAGGTTTCTTGTGTTCTCCGTTCCTTTGGATTGATCAATCTATTCCTACTCTAACGTAGCGCTACGTTTGTGCAGCCGAGTTGAGACTAAAGGCGGTTACGTGCCAAATAGTAGCGTTGCTACGTGCGCGAGATACGCGACGCCAAATACCCCTTCCGCGTGTGAGGAAACGCGCGGCCACCAAGACGACGCTTTCACACGCGCCTACAACGCCAACACAACGGACAGCCCCACAATGGGCGGAGTCAAACTGTTTGTAGTAAAAAATTGTTGAAATTTTCTTTTCTAAAATATTTATTATTTTACAGTTATTGATGAAAGATGTCTAATCATTAATATATTTTTCATTTATAAGTTAATTAGTGATGTGTATTAGAAATTTAGAGTTATCAACAAGCCCAACCTGATTTTCTTAGCTTTCTCCATGTTTTCTCAATTGGGTGTAATTTTATTTACAACTTCCTGGAGCTCAGGTCTTTATTACAGTGAAGTCCAAATATGAAAGATTTAATATCAATTTCTCCTCCTTCGGCTATGATTTTTATGCTCTATAATGTGTTTACAGAACATCACTATTTTATGTAACTTAAATCCCAATACATTGAATTCATATTTTTATTTGTAATTTCGTTCAAGTGAATGTTTTCACAAAAGCAATATTACACCTTTTGAAATATACCACAAAACACCGCTTTTGGAAAGCATGTAATTGTTAAGTACTACCAGACATTGATCGTATGAATGATTTATAGTTAACTATATATAGTTCACTATGTATCATTGGCTTAAGAGATGTTTCAATTCTGTGTATTTTTAAATATCTTTCTACTTCCATTTTCCAAGTCGTCGTTGTTTACCAATATGACGCCACAACGAATAATACACAGTTGGTGTTCGAAAATTTAATAGCGTGAAGACTCAATTTTCAACAATTTTGTGCACATTAATAAATATAACATATTACCTTCCCTCCCTTCTTCTTTTCCCTTCTTTTCTTCCCTTNGCGTGAAGACTCAATTTTCAACAATTTTGTGCACATTAATAAATATAACATATTACCTTCCCTACCTTCCCTCCCTTCTTCTTTTCCCTTCTTTTCTTCCCTTTCTTTTCTTCCCTTTCTTCTTTTCTTCCCTTTCTTCTTTTCCTTCCTTCCCTTCCTTCGCTTCCTTCTATTCTCTCCCATCTTGTCCTTCTATTTCTTCTTCATCATCTTCTCTTCTTTCTCCTCTTCCGTAGGTCTGCACTGACCTTTATCTGAATGGTTAAAATACATTTCCATATTTGTGGTACACCTCATTATATGTGACTGTAAATTCGCCTCGTCTTTTCAATTTCGCGATTTCCTTCTTCCAGTAATTATGTACTAATGATTAAATTTGTCTGCAGGTTCGGAGAGATACAGCTACAGAGCAAGGGCAAGCAGCAGGGAGTGACCTCGATGTATCGGTGAGTGACCAAGGGTTGCAACTTTTAAAACAAAAACAAATTGATGTGCTTTAGTTGTAAGGATTCATAAAAGTACATCATGTAGTTTCCTCCTCGCAATATCTCCTTCTCTCAATGTTACCATTTTGTTTTTGAATTAGTTTCAACCGAATCAGTTTAGTCTTTGATCTTTATTGTAATATAACTAAGTCCTATCGTTAATTGCCATTGATCTAACTGCCTTAGAGTTAAGATAACTATTGTGTGTTTTGACCTATATTGCAATTGAGCCTACTTCTGCTATAGTTTTAGTTGTAAACAAAGTGTCATATAATATTATTTAATGACTAACATATACCATGAAGAATGCAGCTAGTACATGTTTGCCAACAGAGAATGCAATACTAAAGCATTAACTAGCACAAATTTTAGGTTGTCTTAAAATTTCTGCTAGTTCCATGATGTTTTGCAGTAAATTTATTATCAGTAAACTTCGTCTTGTCATTCAAATGTCATGACGTAATACTTTACTTTAAGATTATGTATAGTAATTTCTTCAGTTGAAAACGCTCCATCAAGACTTGTTTTAGAAAATGCTTTCAAATTAGTGGGGTATAATAACGTCTGATTCTTTCTTATTCATTCAAGTATTTTTTTTCTTTGCTTGGTAGGAAGGCATCTCTGTGAGAACATATATTAAACTGATGCATTTTGTATAATTTCACAAAGTTTATAATTTGTTCCGGTTAAATATTTCGCTTTTGGAAATTAAAGGGCTCAGTATTTTTCTTGGGTGTAAATATGGTTACTAGCGTTTTTTCATGGTTTCTATGTAACATTAATTATTTATACCTATCCTCATCCTGACCCTGTTTGTTCTCTAGAATTCTATACGTGCGTTTTCGTATTAATGGAGTGATTCCTTGTATGCTTTGTAGGTGTTATGTAACCAAATTTGTGTTAATCAAATACTATTTGATGATGAAGTATTTGTGTGCTTTATAATTAAATTCGTAGGTGCCACTTATATCTTAAATACCACTACCTGGAGGAAGTTACACTATCCTGGAGGAAGTCTGATTTTCCTGATCACTTAATATACAGTTCCTGACAAGATAAAATCTATTTGTTTTATCACTGAAATGGAAATGAGTGTTTTAGCTTAAATTAATTTCACGTTTTGAAGCATAATCTACCTTTGTCCACTCTTTCCATTCCATTTGTCTCATCAAATCCTCTTTTCACTGGCGTCCCGCACCGCTCGCATTCTAAGACCCGCTATCCGTCGGCGCCTGCCTTGAGGCCAGAACCTTGGCCGCGAGCCCACGTCCTCGGCGCGGCGTAGAGAAGCCGTGGAGGGAAGAAGGACGCTCACCGGCAGCTGCGTCGCGACGCATTACCCCTCCGACTCCTCATCGGGCATTGGAAGCTGCGAGACGCAGAATGACGAGACACAGGGGCAACGGCATTTTGTCTTATCTAAGACCAGTGACGTTGTTGGGATCGACTCATAGAAGTCGCTTTTGGTTATGTCTCGTGTTTCGTGGGATTCTCTGCCAAGATAGGTGTAGCTAAGATCAACGGGGTGAGGGGAGAGTCGAGAATATATGAAGGGGAGTGGATGGAGACGGTCGACAGGATGGATCGCATCTGCCAGGAGTTCAATATGTGAAACTTGGTGGCTCAATGAATTCAAAAGAGTAGGTAGTCCATTGCAGGAAATGGAACATCAGTCGAGTGACCGCTCTCCGGATTGATTAATACAGATGTAATTAAGATATGCGATCGGTTCAAATTAATGTGAGATATCTAGTATCGCTTATGAGAATAAAAAAGGAAGAACATAATTTTTATTGACAATTCTTAACCAACCATCTAAATAAATAAATTTATTGCCAAAAAAGCAGTTCAAACTGCTTATATTTCTTTATTCATTCAGAAAGTAATCGAACCTAATTTATATCTCAGCTATGTATAAGTGTTCTCTATTTACACCTAATTAAAATACCTTTCATTTCAATTTTGTTGTGAATAGTGCACAGATCAATGGAAGGACGTAGAAAAGATTCCTTTGTTTGTAATTACCTTAAATTTCTCAACGAAATAGATTGCGGTGAATTGTGTTCCCAATATCATATCTGACTCGATAAATTTCTCGTGGGAGCAATGCACCTGCATCTTTCGTCGCCATTGCCGGGTTCCTTCTCTTCTCTCCCTCGTGTCCCGATTTAGTCCCCGCCACGACCCCCATCTGTATCCTCATTTGATGCGTTTCCGTGTGACACGCCTACACTCCTGTCTGTCGCCTGGATTATTCTGGTACTCTTCAACAGGGCTGACTTCGTTTCTCTCTCTCCTCTCTTCGCACCAATTACATCTTTCGTTTCCAGTAATGTCACTGACCTTTTTGGGTCTCCTCTCTCCAGTTTATTCATCTTTATTTTCCTTCCTTTCTTCTCTGTTCTTATCCCTACCTTTAACATTTTGGTAACCCCGCGCCTTTGTATCTTTAATGAATGATAATTCTATCGTATATTACATGCTAAGAAATTTATTTAAACAAAACTCTCGTAATGCTTTTTTGTTTTTATAATATTCGTCTTGCATGGTTTGTTCTGTATGATATTGGTTTATTTTTTGTGTGTTTTACTCCCTGCCCTTCTTCCTCCTTTTTTCCCCTTAGGTCTCTAATAACCTAACAGTTGGTTAGCCCTAAAATTCCAAGAAGAAATAATAATAATAATAATAATAATAATAATAATAATAATAATAATATAATAATTATTTTTCCATCGTTTCTCTTCGGGCTTTCTGATTTAATTGACGGGTCTGTCCTTTAAAGGTTACTGCAAAACTATTATGTTAGATGCTATGAAAAAAAATTCAATTAATATGCCACTTCCATGTTGTATTAACTGATATTTAAATTGTATGAGCTCTTATTATTTCTGTATGATTTCCTTTTCACATATACCCCCTATCCCTTCTTACTCCACATCTCTGCTCTTCATCGACCATTGGCGTTCCCTTCCCAATCCGTGATCTCCTTGCCACTTGAACCGTCGACGCCAGCGTCTCTGTCTGTCGCTTAGGTTTTGTTTCCTTCTCAATTTAGTTGACTCATTCTCTCCCTCTCTTGTCTACCTGTACATCTGGGCGTCTAATTCAAATGCATTCCGTCTGAGATACAGGGGAGTCCTGGAAGTTGCTGCTGAAATTGATTCTATTACTCACACAAGTTGATCTGTTCCGAATACTAACTTATGTATCCTTATATATTTTGGTGCACTGAGTCCGAATTCTGAGTCCGAATTTCTTCATGACCATCCATTTTTTAAATCATGAAAATCACCCTTAAAAATATAGATTCAAAAGCTGAGGGGTGATGGTGCAATTCTGAATTCGGTTTCAACCAATTTTTGTGTGTTTATGCCTGTGTTTTTAAACAAAGGAACAGTGACTGTTCTAGTGAAAATATTTTAAAATACTGACCTGTAATACTTGTAAATATAGGGAAAACAATATTTTTCAAATACAATGGCAATTCTGAACTATGTTATATATGAACATACGATGACTGTACATGATATAGTGTATTCATCCATGTTTCAGTGTGTAATTTGTTCAGTTTCTGTCTAATTGATTTGCTTTTGAAGTAACATAGATTTAGTTGCGACGAGAAGACTTTTATTTCCAAATATGGGAGGACAATGATTTCAGTTTACGTAAAGAAAGTGTTAACATTTCCAAATAAACAAAATTGGTTAAAATTCCTGAAATTAGTTCTTAAAATCCCCCGTATCAAGAAAGTATATCGTCAGATAAAAATGCCAAAAATACGCTAATTTTGAACAATTGTATTTAGTTTGTGCTATATTCCTGTTAATATTTTGAGTATTTTTCACCAATCTCTTATTGTCGAGAAATTAAAGTCTCTTTTGACACCGCTTTAGTTTTTCGCTTACACAATCCCTTTCAATAAAAAAGCAAACTTATTTTAGGTTTAGAGAGAGAGAGAGAGCTCGCTGAAATTCTACCACTTGTGAAATCCTCATTACCCGAACAACATCCTGTATTCAGAGACTACCACAAAAATGCTTGGAATGCTGGAATACATTGTTACACTATTAACGACCGGATCCTGGAGGTGATGCTTTGTGGTGAGTCTCGACAAAACATTCTAGCAATGGTCATTTAATGCCCGAACCTTACCCAGTGCCATTAAGATATGATAGATGACGCGAGTGGTATTTCGCCCCTCAGTTCCTCTGATTACGACAGACAGACAGACAGTGGGTCGATAAACTCACCAGCTTTCTTTGTTTTCACTCTAGAACGGGAGAATTCTGGAAATTTTTGATATGGTACGTTTGTCTCTTGTAAGTTTCATAATCATTTGTTTTTAAAACATTTTCTTTAATGAAAATTAACAAGTTACTGTACATTTATGGTTCATAACTGATTGAAGAACCATGTGATATAGAAGGTAAGCATAATATTTAGTTTCTAAATGTGCTTGTAGCTATAATGATCTTGAAAAAGTCTAAACAGAATGATAGTTCAAAATTATTACATAATAATTTTTAATAAAAACTTCAGATTAGTCAAAAGTCTTATATTTTTAAATTATTTATTATATTATTATTTTAATGTTAGGATTTTGTACTGGATAATAATCGTTTTTTATCCCTCGCGATTAAAAGAAAATAACTGAGAAAGGAAATGCTAATTAAATATCTGCTATTTAACCGAAACCCCTTATTACATTTGCATAAAGTTGATTAAATTATTGAAAAATATATTTATACATGTAGTAAAACCGGACCCAAATTTTGATTTAGTAAATGTTCTCGAAAAAAATATTTAAACTTGTCTTTTTAATTTAGAGTAAAGTAAATGTTTTATTAAAACACTTTACGGCGAGGAGACACTACTTCCAGTTTTTCTTTCAATAGAAAAACATAACCAGAAGTCCCTTCCTAAGAATATTCTTAAAATAAATATTGAAAACAATCGTGTCAATGAATGCTTAAACGTGCTTCAGCAGACAGACAGCGCGATGTTACGGAAACACGGCCTCCAAACACAGATTTGTGAGGAGGAGCAAAGATCAGAGGCCAAGATATCTGAAATATCTTCTCGTAACCTATCACAACACACAACAGCTTTACTAGATAATATTTCCCTAGATGCGAATGGAATTTTCTTACGTACATTTCGTCGTATTCGATATACGACTAATCAAAAACAAGTGTGAAATCTGTTGTGCAAAAATGTTCAGAAATATTTAAAGTTCTCTCTGATTAATGAATTAACTTCTTTTTCTAATACGCATATAATTCTGAATAAATTCTAAAAAGCTCTTTCGCATTTTCTGATATCCTTTTGTGATTTTATTTGTATAGTTGACTATAAAGTAAAGTAAATAATAGGTAATGGATAGTTTCAAGACTTTTACTTTACCATAAGTATACCGAACACTCTGTGCTGGTATGTTTTTTCTCGAAATTTGTTTCCAGTAGTTACAGATCGCTGACTTTCGGGGAATTGCCTGGCAATTTGTATGAATTTGTGACTATACGGGAATGTCAAGAGTTGCTCATTCGTGAATTTTGTTTTCACTTTTTATTTGCTGTATTAATAATATCAAATCTACAGTCAATTTAAAAATTTTAAAACAGAAAATAGATTTTTTTGTCATAATTACTCCTCTCTGACAGAAGACTGATATATTTGCGTATGCCATCCTAGCTGACATTTATTGGTCAATTGGGCTATACGGTAATGTCAAATTCTAACTTTTTTAAAATTAAGCTCTTAAATTTGCATTACTTGTAGCTGTCTCTAACAAGCTGGCAATTTGCTAGACGTCCAGGTGCGTGGATGGAACCCGCGGTACTTGGGGTTTTAAACACTGCCTATGAGCACCTACTAATAGATGCAACCCGCTATACGTACTCTTTTACGCTTCTTCCACTTCAAACAATAAAAACAATAAAAACAAGTGCACCACCTGAGGGTTAGAAACGAACAATTATAGTAAATTGTTTGGAAGAAAAAAAATGAAATAGGTATATGTTCATTATACGCGTTTTTTTCTTCTTGTATGCTAAAGTCAATATTATAAAATAGTTACCTTTGTTCTAAAAAGAGTCAGCCTCTTTATAAACCGGCTGAAAATGTTCAACCAGATAATGCACAAGAATTCCGTTTTCTTAACGGGTGGCGAAGGTCGTACACTTTATAAAGACGTTGAAAATCTTCAGCACTTAATAGAATAACTGTTTCATTATCGGCCGGATTTTACTATCGGGCTGCGATACGTTTACATACAATTCCAAAACTCACACAAGCGGATCTACGGGTATTCCAGTAACCGGCAACAAGAATCTATTGACGAGTATCTACAGAGTGATTCAGAATTCCTATTACACAGTTCTAGGTGTTGTAGAGGGGACTCAGAACAGCAATATTTTGTAATAAATCCAAATCCGGAAATGCTCCGTTTGGATGATAAACGACTATGAACGATGGAAGGCAATATACATTGACAGAGGACGGTATCCCATGTCACGTGATGATTTGTGTGACGTCATATCACGTATCATCGGAGAACAATCCAATGAATTGTTGCGCATGTATATCAGTTGCCATTGAGCGATCGAGAATGGTGGTACATTACAAAATGGCGGAGTACATGTTTTCCGAGTACACCGACATGTTGCTCATCTACGGTGAAAGTGGACAAAATGATCGATTAGCACAACGCCTGTATCACGAACGATTTCCAGGTTGTGCCATCACATGCCATTTTGTAAGATTGAAACAACGGCTTCGGGAAACCGGCACCTTCAAGGATAATAGAGCCGATTGTCGTCGTGATCGGACTCGCAGCACTGTTGACGTGGAAGAGGAAGTCCTCTAACTGGTCGACCACAACCCGTCTGCGAGTACCTGCAACATCGCAGTTGCCGTGGATGTATCCCAGAGCAGCGTCTGGCGAGTTCTCCATGAACAACAACTTCACACATACTACCTCCAGAGGGTGAGGCATTTTGTCCAGCTGATTTTGCGCCACAAACCGATTACTGGAGTGGTTCCATTACCGTTGTGTCGACATTCCAGACTTTCCTCTGATCATTCTTTTCACAAATGAAGCGCATTACACAAACGGTCTGCTCAACCGTCGTAACCACCACATTTGGGAAGAGGAAAACCCTCATGCCACACATACCCATCGATTTCTACATTGTTTCGGTATGAATGTTTGGACTGGTATTATCCATGGTCATCTGATTGGCCCGTCTAACGGGTCTCTTGACCTTTCTGCAAGACCAACTGGTGCAGTTTTTGGTGGATGTTCCACTGCATATCCGTCAGACGATGTGGTTCCTTCATGATGGAGAACCAGCCCACTTTTCACGCGACGTCCGTCAGCACCTTTACCAAACATTTGGGGAGAGGTGTATTAGTCGCGGTGGACCGATTCGTTGGCCACCACGATCGCCAGATTTAACACCTGGACTTTTTCCTGTTGGGCTACATGAAGAGTATTGTTTACGTGACCCTCGTGGAGTCACAGGACTATATCCTTGCACGTGTAATGGCTGCAGCGTAGTTAATTCAGGACACTTCAGGACTTTTAGACCGTGTGTATGTGAACATTTTTCGCAGGTACACTTTGTGCAACGAAACTCGTTGTCGCCACTTCGAGCATATGTTGTAGTTCACGCAGGTACGAGTTGGTTGATGCACGTGTAGCGTATCCTATGGGATTATTTCGAAGTCTTCCAAACGGTGCATTTCCGGAAATGGGTTTATTACCAAATATTGCTGTTCTGAGTCCCTTCTACAACACCTATAACTGTGTAATATGAATTCTAAATCACTCTGTGTATACGAAATCGTTCAAGAGTCTTTGACCGCTCTTTCTGAACCGTAGAAGAAACTTACTCTGGGGCGACATGCGCGTCGGAGAGAAAGTGGATGGCATTCGTCGTCCTAGGCGCCACCGCTGCTGTCTGAATCGCTCTTATGTGCATTGTTGTTGGCGAGTGCGTTCCCGTCATGCGTGCCTTCTGCGCAGGCGCGAATAGCTGCGAAGCGCGTCATGCGAAGGTCTTCACTTTCCCTGGTGCTAATTGCGTCTGCGAAACAATTAAAAGAGCAAATGACATTCACATGTTCCTTCTCGGTATCAGACGTGGTTAGAGGGTGGAAAGAACGTATGCACACTCTTTATCTTCCGTGTATTTCAAATACACGCTCGGAAGAGTGATATTTTTTTACACTGAGCTTTATATACATTGTTAAGTTTTCATAGTGTTAGGACATATTAATCAAATAAAGAAACGTCTCACATACATAAGACAAAATAAAACAATTAGAAACTGAGCTCAGAAACAGCTTTGAAGTGAAACGATATAGATAAGATTTATTCCATCTCAATGAAATAATTGTAGTTAATGATATCATTATTTTCAACCATATACTTATCAATGCTTAGTAAACGTGTAAATACTTACGCAGAAAATGTTTATGGTAATATATTTTTTACTAGTTCGTTGGCTATTGTGTACATTCAATTACCTTTACCAGATAGCTTAGTTACGCTGAAAGTTTCCATATAACATACTCATTTTATTTGCTCTAATATTCCAATTATATTTTGTTTTTCCGATAGCTTTGTGGAATTAACGTTGGTGTTCGATGTTGAATTTTAAGTTTAAATATTTTAACAATATTCTGCGATTCGGTAACCTTAAAATTTGTGGGTGTTTTGTGTTCAGTATTTCAGAAAAATATACATTTATCGTTCCGTGTTTTAATACACACGTAGACAAGAGCCGGTGAGTACTTGAGTTTTGGGTTTTGAGGAATTTTATCAGTTGCATTTCTCTGTGAACATAATGTGTGGCAAGCAGAACCTTCCTTTTTGTTCCTATTAAGTGATATAATATTGTTATCTGATCGGATATACTTCATTGTAACATCAAAACCTGTTCAGACTATCGATTTGTGAATTTTTTTACTCATTTCACTAGCCAGATGCTGCTAAGAAGATCATTACGGAGTCTAGCCGACGTCGCTAAGACGGAAGTGCGACGGGTTTGGGACCCATAGCTAAGCCTTTCCCTGTAAGGTGCAATTGTCTGACCCGTTTGCTGCAATACAGAAAACAAAGGGAGTGCCCGGCGAAGAATGCGGGCGGAGAATGTGACCCACGCGCACCTCACCTTTGATATTTCATTATTTCTGAAGGGAAAGGTTTTGACCAAGACGAAACCCTTTACGGAATATCGGTGGGTCTAAGAAAGAATGACTGCTACTACATGTGAATGGAGTACTTTCACCGGATACTGAGACAATGGCCATTCCGGGAAGGACGCCTCCGGGTGCCTGACTGGTGTCATCGGCAGCTCGTCCTACCGGTGGAGACATGGCGTTCTCAGAACGGCCGAGGGGTGAACATGGGGTTGGAGTGCTCATTGTGGCATCGAAGGCGTGGTCACGTGACCTCCGCTTCCGTATATATTGGGAGGATTGAGGATCCTCGATGACTTGACTGTGTGATCTGAGTCCGCAGGTTACTTAGGATGTGACCTGGATATTAAATGGTCGTCAAGACCAGTAAGAGACCACAGTGGTAGTCTAGACGCACTTACTGCTAGTTGTGAATGACGTAACTTGTAACAGTTTGTTTATTCGAAAGCACTTATAATTGCCCGGGAAACCGAACTAGTGGCAGCGGACTATCTGCCATAAGGGTTGTGGTATTTATGTGGGGAACGGCAGTCGTCTTATCTATACTGCTCTTCTCCACTTTGAATCCCGTTTCTTCCCAAAAGAACCCACACTGCATCCGGGCTTGTGGTGAGTGCTTACATTCATATAGTGAAGACACTCCTCATTTGCTAATTGTATTTCTTTGGTGATTTTACGAATGAAAGCCAAGAGGAAGAAACGAAATCTTTATGTCAAGATGATATAAATCATTGTTGTGTTACTGAATGCATTTAAAAATTATGGGTGTGAACTTTTTATTGATATTTCAACTACTCTTATCGCCTTGAAGTTGAGTTACATTAAGACTGGAAAATAATAATTATTATGTAAGGCTTTTAAGATTAGATTATTTACTTTTCTTAATATTATTCTGCTTGCAATACCTCTGTAAAAAAGATAATAGAGGGAAAGAAAATAATTTAAAAAATTTACTCTTCCGGAAACGTGAAGTGAGAGATTGAAACTATTCTTGAAAAAAGAGGCGAAAAGATACAATCACTGATTTAAATATTTCATATTCTTGCTTTTACTAACATTGGAAATTTAGTGTGGAAATCAATTTCATTATTAGAGAACGATGGAGATCATATTTTCACATATTTCGCATTTCACATATATTTTCATCTTATATGTATTCAAGTTATGAAGAAGTTTTCTTAACAGTCACCTCCTCGTGTAAATATATTCTTGTTAAAAAATATTTTTTTAAATTAATTTAGTAGTAATAAGTGTATTATCGAGAAAGATTTTTTTTCAAATTGGCTTATAAATTATTCTCATGGAATTTGTTTATTGAATGTGGATTGTTGCGATGTACTTGACACAAATTGTAAGTTTTTTAATACAAATTTTCTTCGCTGGAGGTACAGTTGTTCTTTCTGCTCATTAAATTCATCATTCTACTCAGATTCCTAAAATTTCTTTTCCATCTTAAGACTTTTCCTGCTTTGTTATAATTAACACTTTTCTAGACTTCATTGGTCCAGAGGTGAATGTTTTTTCAACACAACTACCAAAAGAAATTTTAGAAAATATTAAAATTGACGAAAATTTGTAGAAAAACACTAAACTTATTTGTAAATCCATTCCTCTCTCTGTGTATGCAACCTGCTATGTAGTGTTGTTTTGCAGTATATAGTTCCACCCTGTCTGCAACCCGAAGGTTTTTATTTGCTGTTTTCCTTTCTACTTATAATGCGAAGTGTATATGCAAGAATTTTTTTTACTTGATTGGTAAAGGAATTTGAATTTCCAATATTTCTAATTAATAGCCAGTGTCAAAAAAATAATGAAATTATTTGCTTCTGTAGAGTAAAGTAATTTATGGTTTTCCGCGGACTCGCAGTACTTTAGGCCACAGATTATTAAGAATATTTAATAGTTTCCGTAATTTTTAGAAAGTTCTTTCCTTTCAATTTCTTACTTTTATTTTGCTACATTTCATTGGAAAATTTTAACCAATGCCTTGGAGCATACACTTCCAACCCGTTATCAATATCATCTGACCACTGCAGACTATCAGAGACTATTCTATAGTGTCTTGTCTTTTGTATTTAAATGACTTACGTAATTACTGTTTCATTGTTGCCCTATATTATAAAATTTCCCTAAATAATGGGATTCTATCTCTTCAATCGCGTCGTTAATTTTCGCTCATTTTGCTCCGTCGTGAAACAAAGAAAACCTTGAACATGTTGCAATCGCTTCCGGTAGAAGTTGTGAAACGACATAAAATGTTGAAGTAAAGAGAAAAAAGATGTAGTAGATACAATTCATTTCGTGCGCGTAATCCCACTTGGAGGTGAACTCTGATAATCTCACTCTCTCACACTCTCCCACGCACCTACTCATGCCGGCACGAGGCGTCGTGTCGTTACGCAAATGTGGAGCGCCACTTTCGTTTGTCTCGATGCTAAGGCAATGGTAGTCAGGACGGCGATGGCTGGTCGAAAGAGCTTTTATTTGTGTTTTGGGGAAGTTGATACTTTATGTTCAACGCTGTAAATACGAATGTTTGCATATGTTTCAACCACTCGGAGAAATGATCCAGATATTTTCGGGACACGTATACCTACATAGGTTTGGAAAGTTGGAGACTGGAGAATGCTTATGTGGTAAAGAGGAGGAGGTAGCAAGTCATATAATACGGGATTGCGTATTATACGGGGGGGGGAATGGAAATTACGTCAAAGGGATGTAGATATGAAGGTAAAGTCATGCATACTACATCACAACACACCCAAATAACCTTCCTCGAATACTCAAATCACCTCACTGATTTTTAAAATGTGTTATCCAGTTACCGTTTTCTCATCAGCCTTTTCTACACGTTTACGACTATTAGGTATGAATGTCACTTCGGAATTATATCCATATTTTAAAATTCTTCGGGGTTCTTTTAATAGCTAACCTCACATTTTACTTTGCTTGGCAATGTTTTGTGAATCTACTTCAAAGTATATTGTGCTAAAAGTTTGCTGTATGTTTTTTTTCCTTTAATTTCTTTCTGGGACTTTCACCAGCATCCAAACAATAGTTGTAAAATCTGTGAGAACACCGAAATTAAACGAATTTCTATATAATCAATCCTCATTATTATTGCTAGAACTTTAATTGGTCATTGCTCTCATTGAACAATTCTTGTTGTTTTGATGATATCATTAGACAATATTTGGTGCTCCAACACGCTTTCAGTGTTTGCCATCCACACACACAAATATTTGTAAATGGCTCATTTGCAGACACATTTGTAGATGTTTCATTTCGTCTTAGAATGCGGGAGTTCACGATTAAATTTCACTTGTTTCATCTGAGTCTAACGTATGCAGAACCCAAGGAGATATTGGAAAAGTTTTGTCAGCCTTTTTGATGGCCGGGTCAGCCTCGTGCCGAAGCGAGCAGCTGACAGAAGCGCTCCTTTTGAAATTCTGACGCACCATCGAAACAACACATCTCTCATACAGGAGTTAAATCATACAAAAATAACATTTGGAATGTTGACTCAACGCAAGGAAAAAAATGATGGAACTTTGTATTGTTGCTTTTTACTATGTCTTCTCGTCAGTTTAACAAAGAATTGTAACGCCTCAAATACATCATTAAGTAAAGGTTCCAAATTGAATTAAACTGCTTTACTTCAGATTTCACTATTCTTTTTAAGATGTCCAGCAAGACGTTTGGTTTCTACAACACTTTAGGAACATCATATATAATTATCGAGAACAGATTGTCCACACCTTACATGATATTAATCTCACTAGCTCTGTTCTGTGACTGATATGTAACGTGGTCCATAATTTGAGAATGCCAGTGATACCCAATCCACCCAGTTGCCTATTGTCTGTGCTTAAATTGCTTCTTTTGTGTCATGAATATTCTTCAGAGACAAAGACTGCATTTGCCTCGTCGGCACCCGCGACACAAGAGTGCTTCTCACAGAATATCACAGAATATCTGCGAGCTTAACGAAGTGTTGCTTTTACCCTGGATATTCCCTTTAATAGTAACTAGTTATACAAATCGAGAAAATTGACTTTCTCCCCTGCGTCTATTCTTGTCTAAATAATTACTAAATATCGATGATAAAATTTCTGCATTCAGCGTTGAAAACGTCGTACAATTTTAATAAACGTCAATCGCGTATATATGCAAATTTAAATTAATTTCACTGTAACTGATCTTTGATTGCTCTATGGATAGACATTGATAAATTTCAGTAATTCCAAAGGGTGGCTGCACCCCATGTTTCTTCGAAAAATATCCATTTGTATTCTCTGTTCAATAATTACGTGCTTTTATCGCTGGGTCTTCTTGCGATGGTTGTCTCATCTGAATCTTTGTATCAAGAAGGTGAGAAGTTGCAACTCTAGCTTCGGAACAATTTCATCGACCCTTCAGGACCTTACTGAAATCCTTGCACTTTATTTTTCGTAGAGAAGGCATGGAATAGTTGGTTCCAAATTATTTTCTGTAGAAATGGTAGCTATTTATTATTTATGTATTAGACTACATCTGAACACGTGTTCAAGGGAAATATTTGGAGATTGGATATATTAACCCAATTATCTGTGGTGGTCAATATTCGTTGTAAAATGAATTTGTTACTTATTATTTACAAAAGTTTTCACACTTTTCTTAATTAAAAATGTATTATGATACTAAATTTGAATGTTGATTTTAAATTTGAATACATCGAAAAAACTTGTCTTTAGGCACTTGGGGGTGGAACAGATTAAAACTTTAAACAACCAAGAACCATTGTATAAAATATCCGTATTTTAGTTTCATTAAGATATCACTATCAACTTTTCAAGCTATAGTTCCGCCTATTGTTCCATTGTATCTGGTAAATGAAGAACCATTGAACAGTGGAGATTTCCTCTCAATGTCATGTAAAATGGAAGTGTAACTGTTGGATAACTTGAAAGTAGCTACGTCAGCTGTTGATCGAGTTCCGTTATGCTAAAGCAGTGCTGTGCTAGTGAATACAGTGAATAGGTTCTTATGTGAAAAGGATATTGGAGGTGGAGTTAAACGGGACACTCAATAGAACTGGACGCGGAGAGAGAATATTTTTCTTCTGGGAAGTAATATCTCATACAACATGCATTAATCAATGGTGAAAATAATTCCCACATTTTGTTTATCAAATTACGGTTAATAAATGAATCAAAAGTCAACTATTTATACATTTGAAATTAGAAAGTTTTTCTTTCTTGACAAATAAAACAAAATGAACCAAATGAATTAATGAGTCAAACAATATCACGGACACAACGTACTCTTGAGATGATAAAAAGTTCTACAAAATCACTGTTTGCTTGTACTGTACTTCTGGAACTGAATGAATGAATAAAGTTCAAAATCTAAATAGTTTGAAGAGGGTGCTTCTCTTGTATTGTCCGTATTTTTATTTTTTTCCTTTTCATTCAATCATTCAATATTATTTGATAGTTGTGAAAATATAGTAATCTTACTCAAAGTAATTAATAAATACTTCCATCCCCTAGTGCAAGGTTCGGACTGAGAATTTGTATATCAGTAAACATTCCTTCTTAAAATTAGCGCATTTACGTCGTGAGTGGTTGGGGGAATAATAAAATCTACGTTTAATAACCCTATGGGATATCAACATTCCCTACATTATCGAAAGAGACATTTCAGTGTCGTGAGTGTACGCGCAGTGCTTGCGGAAGGGTTTTGACATGTGCTGCGTGCGCACGAGAGACACGATTGCAAGCGTGCGTCGCGTCGGTCGCTTGCTCCCAAGGACTCGTAGATAGCGCCACCATCGCCACCGTCCCTCCACATTCTACTCCACCCTCCACACCCCGATCACCTTTCCACTCCAACAAGCTTCTTCGCACTTCACCTTCACTTGCCACCGTCTCTTCCAATACAATTGCCGTTAAGAAGATCGATTTATAATAATCACCAATCTTCATTACTTGTGGCGTTATCTCCTGTTTCGGGAAGGGAAGGTTGAAAGCAGAGAATTGCGATACATAATTCAATATTTTCGTAATTTATTTTACTTATTTAAGACTCTTTACTTTAACATTTATTTCTTTGTTCTTTTTATATGCAGTTTACCTGTTTTTTTACCGTAAATGATTTATTTATTTATTTGTTAAAACGTTTAAAGCGTCCAAGTTAGATTTTTTCGAAATTTCAAAAACCCTGTTCTATTGTCATACATTGTTCATGATTAGTGATAAATCATTAATGCCGAGGATAAATGTTTGTGTTGAAAATATAAAATGAGGGAATGGGATTCTTGTGGAATGCATGTATTATAATTGTGTGTGCATTTCCTATTCGCGTGACAGATTTTCACAGGAACAGTTAGCACGTATCATACATTACATGATTTTTTATGATAATGTATTCTGCTGTTATATTAGCATATAGCTGCATGATGTAATATTTCATTGTATTTGCATTGCTGTCTCTATTGTGTGCAAATTCTCCAACCATATTATTTAATGTATTTTAAAATGTTTACGAATTTACAAACATTCACACTTTCTCGTAGATCTGAAAATACATTTTGAGAAGATAAATCTGTTGATACATTAAATGTTTCCAAAATCTTTGAAATTCTTTGATCCACATCTTTTGGAGCGGAAATGTCTTGAGGGTCATGAAGGGTTATCCTGTGAAGATTAACGCTTATCAAGTGTACTAATATATATGTAGTGTTTATGTAGTTCGTATGTATTCGTACGTATTCATATTTAATCCTTTTAATTGATCACTATAAAAATAGTGTTTTCTTGGTAAAGAGAAAATTAGTTTTGAAACCGATTAATTTGATGCGGAATATAACCTATCCGTTAACACTCCAAAAGGACTCTAAATTAATCTTTTGATACCAATTAAATCAATCCATCTTAACCTTTAGTAGTACGATTCGAAGTATGACTACTTTCTATTTGCAATTGTATGACAATATAAATTTGTTGAGTGTATTATCGGAAAGTGACTTCGTATGGCGATAGATTCATTGCAAGAGAATTCTCTTGATGGGTCAATAGCTGTGTCCTTGTGCTTCCAGGCGAACTGGTCAAAGCTCGCCTGAGGTGAAGGATGGAATGTTGGCAGACAGGGGGAAGGGCAGCTCCTAAGGTTACGGCTATTCTCTTCGGTGAGGCGAAGGCACTCATCGTTGCCTTCTCAGCCATGGATCGTGTACTAAACAGCTTCTGCCAAAACAATGTATCACCAAAGTTTATCGTCCTGATACTTTTAATAACTGTTGCGATACTTTTAATAACTTTGTATTATTTCAAAAAAATTTCACGTTAGTATCAGCCACGTATCTAGTCGCATTTTTGGGTGGAGGCATAGTTGGGACACGAGCACATTTGGACCCGTTTCTTTAAATACTGTTTTCTCGCGTACTCTTTACGAAATTTTCTGACAACTTGTCACTGAAGCCTTTACCAGAGACTTTCGATGACTCGTGTGCAGACAAACCAAGAAAATCATTCCGAATTATGCTCATGCAAAAGAGGTTTACTTCATTAAGCAAGGCTTGGTGATCAGTTCTCTAACGAAACGTCACCGCAAAACTTTTCAGTTCCATATATAATTTTATTACGCTATGTGGATGTAAAATTAATCGTATTTTCATGTATCCACATAAAGGCTTACAATGCTTGTTTCAACATGGAAGTAATTTCTCTGCCATTTCACATTGAATTTTTTTCCTAAGCGAACTTTAAAATGAATACAAAAAACACCTGGTGCCGAAACAAATCCGTAAATAGCGAATTAGTCGTGCAAATGAGAAGACGACTGTTTGAACGAGTGGCGACAGCTGCAAAAGCGAGTCTTGTTAGTAATTTTTAGAGACCAATCTCCACCATTGTTGTTGCTTAAGGGTCGGGGAGAGGGGAGGGAGCGGACGAGGGACCTTACCTGGTTGAAGCACCCCTTCGCGTCACGAATTGGGAATCAATTCGTCTTTAATGAATTGAACTCTTTGTAGATACGACCAGTCGATCTCTTGCGAACGGAAATTTACTCGTTTTTCTTAAAGGTTTTATGAAGGTAATAGCAACTCATTGAGTCTAAAGGGTTTGGTTGGGAAATACCTCTACCCATATATATTAAGAGACCAATTCAAACTTGTAACATTTTTTCCGTCCTTACTTATGTTTAAGAATAATTCGCTAATTATCAATATAAAATTCCTTATCGACGCGAGAACTATGACTTTAATTTTTAAAGATTTGTGTCGGACATTGTGACCCTGAAATTCATACATACAATGCTGCGTTGCTGGTTCTAAATAGCTGTGTGCTGAGTTGAAGTGTGATTCATGTTGACAGCGCGTCTTCCTATTGTCATTCATGTCTTAGATTTCATACGTACCAGTAACCTTCCCTCTCCTTCATCGTAAACTTTATATACCTTCTTTACGTACAAAGTTAAGAAAATTTCATAATCTCATTTTGGACTAATGTTATTTTAAGTTCGTGAGATTTGTGTGATACTTGAAAATTCATTCACTAGACAAATTCGTAATGGACACAAAATTTATGAAAGGGATCGCCTCTCCCTTCGTAACTCCAACACTCTTTGTTTCCACGTTCGGACATTTCTAATTAAACTCTTCCTGGAAAACACCTGGCGACCGAAGCAAAATCCACAAAGTGGCGAATACTCCAAAATTTCGAACGAGAGGAAGTGACAACGTCCTACGGAGGACAGTAGCAATTGCAGCGGCAGCAGCTGCCCTGGCATGGCAACCGGTGACGCCGTTGGAGGCGGCGCTTTCCTCGGGGGCGGCGTACTCCACACATGCGGGCGAGCGCATGCGCAAGAAGGGCGGCGAACGAACGGACGGAACAGCTGCGACGACGGGCGACGACCCTGCGGCCTTGCCACCGCCATTAAGTAGCGCCCGCGAACGACAACAGCGCGGCGCGCGGTCGGCCGGCTTCTCATTGGAATGTCGCTCGCTCACGAGGGATTGGAGGATATAATTCTGCTCTGTGTTTTCCCGTTGCATTTAGTACTATGGCTCTCTATAAAGATAGTATTAGGCTTCGTAATACGCGATTCGATGCAGTCTGTTTATGAGTTGATTTCACGGACGCGTTGAACTTGTCCACGCTCACCCGTATCGATATCGTGACAAGGAATATGACAGGAAGAATGAATGGATGGAATAGATGATCTCATCCCTTCAACCAATTCATTACGTTCAACAGGTGGGCACTCTTGCCACTTATGCCACCACGTCGACGAAGAAAATTGTGATTTATGATGCCAATGTTCACTTGTACACGTAATATACGTACAAGTGGTAGTATAACGTGATATGTTTGTTTGTTTGTTGGGTAATTTATAATTAAATGTTTCAATGCGATATATCAGGTTCTAAAACGGATGGCGATTATTAAGATACTTTTCTAGATATCCCATAAATTCTGAGTATTTAATTTGATTAAAAATAACGTTGATTCGATGAGTTTTTTCTGTAACATTTTTTAATAGATAGTTTCTCAATAGTGTATTCATTAAAAGTTTCCATAATCATAGATCTTAAAATGAGGGATCACATAGTACTTAATATCATAATAACGAACAATTTGTATAAATTAGCTAAAATGAATGTGTTGGACGAAGAACAATAGTATTATACGTTGAAACCACGACTCGACCGTTATTAATTATAATGCCATTTAATGCGTTTACTGACGTGATGATGTCCTTAAGCTCATATGATGTTTCAGAAACAGGAGAACGACTGAACAACATAGTACCTTCGAATTATGGAAATTTTATACTGGGAAATCTATAATTCAAATAATAATAATAATAATATAATATGAATGCCCCTTTTAACAGAGTTCAGTACAAATTTCCACCCAGAATTAGTATTCTTATCAACTACGTTGAATGATGCCAAAGAGATACAGAAATAAACTCAACAAATATGAAACGACCACAATATAATATGCTTCGTACGAAATTGATGGATCACAACAATAGGCAGTACACAGATAGTATATAAGTTAAATAAACTCTAGATTAGTACAAATTAATGCAAAAGTATGAGTTATTGAAAATATCATACCACTTTTCCTTGAATTTAGAATTTCTTGATAATATTATTTCCCCGGGGTCGATTCATACACTTTTTAATTTTCCATTTTTTATTCTTGACATTTCGCATGAGATTTTTTCAAAATAAATGCGCAGTAAGCACTTTCATTCTCTTTCAATTTCCTATGAAAAGTATATTTGTCATACAATTGAGTACAGAATTGTTTCGTACATTGTATCCGTTATCTAATAATACAAGTTTGATGAAAATTTCATGTTTAATACACCTAATTTTCAGTAGACATAATCCTAGACTTGGATTGGATTTATCGTGAGCATTTATGTTCCTCATAATGGTTTCACTATTAAATAGAAAGCCATCACGTGCTATACCATTGACTCTAACTAGATTCCATTACCGTTATCTCGCTTTTACATCACGACTAATCATTTCAACTCTCATAAACATATCACATACGGATTAATATTACATCCTTGCAGCTATCAAGACTACCGGAGGAATATGTAGAAGGTTTCATGTTGTGAATAGCTAGAAAAGTTCCGATTTGTTGATACTGCATTCTTTTGGTCATTATTGGATGAGTTTTCCAGCCGTAAACAAATGGAGCCCAACTGATGTCTATCATTGTGGTTAGGACATTTTGACACTTATCTCTGTCTTCAGGACGGTTTTCATTTGCACTTCCTGGATTAAATGGATTTGAAGTTACGAGATTCGGAGCGTTAGAACCCTGGTGTTGGAGCGTATTAATGATGAACTACGAATTAAATAAATACTATATGTTAAATGGAATGTTCTACTCTAGAGAATATCCTGTAAGATTATAATAGCAGTTTCGATAACTGATATAAATCTCAAGACTTACATAAGATCCGAAAAAAGGATAAATTTATTGGAGGGAAAATATTCACTTCATTATACATTTACATATTAGAGAATAAGTATGTGAATAAACTTATGCGTGAGAAGTAAGATCTATGATTCAAGAATCGAATAATGTACTCACTAAATCAAGCAAAAAGGAAATTTGAAGAAAAAAAGCATCACTACGAAGACGCAAGTGTGAATTATTTTAGTTATCTCCGAATAGTTGGGTTTACGGAGTGCAAACTACTTTGGAGAAAAGTTTATGGCGGAGCAATGATTCTCATTAGTGTAATTATATGATGGTAAATATTTTAAACAGATATGTTCAACGCGTTTGCTCATCCAGCTTTCATTGTATCCATTTATTAAACATTCACAAAACATAATTCAAACTTTGTTTTCAACCACATAGTAATATAGTTATCTTTTCTTGTAATGTTCTCTTCTCTCTTATTAAGATAAACAAATATATTTTATTCTTTCATTCTGTACACATCTCGTAACGCATATAATATTGAAGTATAGTCTAAAAGCAAATTAAATAATTTTTCATTACGTATAAATTTACTCCCTTCTTCTATTTCCATGACATCTATCCGAAGTAGTTCTTTCATGTAGGTTTTCCTTTCTTCTTATAATTCTCAATTCCATAAGATCTCTACACTTCCACATATCCACAATCCCTTTTTTTTTATATCCTCTTCCAATATTGATTGAAATTACCATTAATCATTGAAATATAAAAATTCGCGCACTGTTAGAAGCGAAAGCTACGAAAACGAAGCTAGTGCAGCGGGGACTTTTAACTGTGATGACGTCACGAACCAGCTGCTTGGACGTGTGCCCCCTCCATTACTCGAACGCACGCCTGCCTTGGCCGACGCGTCCCCGCGTTGCGCCGGTCGCTCGCTCAGCTGTCCGCGGCGATAAATGCTCCGCCGCTCGAGGTCAGTTTGCTCCGTCTCCGTTCGGCCTTATCACTTGCGTGCTGCGATATGCAATGGAACACCGTGGAACGTGCGCGAATTCATCCGAGTTAGCGGACAAAATGTCACTTCGACGGAGCAGTTTTCACACGACTCTGAGAAACTTGAAAGATATTACTTGGTCGGGAGCTCAGGATTATAAGATAACTTCATTAAATACAATATAGTGTTCTGCATGGGGGAACTAAGTGTCCGTATGATACAAAACATGTAGTCACAAAATATAAAACCATATGTACTGAAAAACGGACCATTGTTCTACATCGATGCCCCCGTTTCAAAATTGACAGATCATCAAAGTCACGACATATCCGTGATAATTCTACTCTCATAACTCTTATGCATGAAGAAAATCATTTTAGGACTCATTTTTCTCCATCTGACGGAAACCGGTTCAATTCGTTAACACAATACTCTCGATCTAATTAAAATATAACCGACAAAGTTCTTTATATTAGACCTCATTTTTTCCCTCATTTTAGTGTGCTTGGTTCCAATATATGTTAATTAAAAGTTGAATCACCAAGAAATTCTTTTCGGTGATGGAAACATAACTTATGTAGAAAGTCTCACGGTTTTAGTAACTTCTTGATGTACTTTCTCCGTTTGTATCACTTTATCCTGGTATTTAGATGAGGTGTTCGAATTTAGTGTTAATTTTGACTTAATAAAAACTATTTTTTATATGTTCCTTATACTGAAATATTTGTTTTTATTTTGTCATAAACCTGAATTATTGTACTCTTTTGTACAACATTAAAAGAGGCTGCACAAAATTTTAATGAAGAATCCTTGTAATTTTTTACTGTTCTTTTATTGATAAATATTTTGATAACTGTACAATTCAACGGCCAAATGAATTTGAAGTCTTACTGCTTATTACTTCAGTTCGTTAACTGAAAGAGATGAATGAAGGATTTATGTAAACCTTGAAATTTTTTAAGGTTTTCATAAATATTTGATTTTGGACCTTTGTTTTCGAAATGTACAATTTTAAATAATGGTTCCAAGAAGTCAAAAGAGTGGTTACAATTTTAGAGGTGGATGGCGAAGGTTTATAATCCAAAATTCTTCTTGGAAACCCTTGTATGCACATCACATCTGATGGAAAACTTCTTCCCATCCATCTCAACCTTTCTCACCATTCCCATCTCTATACACTTAACAGTTGCTCCTTAATCTTCTTATTCTGTTATTATAAATTTACGTTAATCCCTTGTGAGGTTTTTCATTCCATATTGTATGATTGCGTTTAAATCATTTCTTCAATTATATATCGTGTTTAGGTTTCCTGTTTATTGGGTAATGTTTTTGTACAACATGTGACGACGGGGAAAGCTCTCCGAGAAGTGAATTTAAATATTCCAATTATTTGCATTGTGCAATACTATTTCATTCTGTGTTCCGTAAATTCTGGATTACAAAATACACGAAATATTTTAATATTTAATACATTGAAGTAAAATACTACTAACAAGAAATATTATATTTTAATGAAGAGATGTAGATTAGCTTTTATCAACAGCTTCTTGTAACCATCTGATGTATGTTTTCAATTTCGTAAATACACGATTTCTAATTCATTTCGCATTTGTTCCAGTGTAATGCATTGATAAGATTATCTTGCCTCTTCCTTATCATTGTTACACAAGTATGTTTAAATGAAACAAGCGCATGTGCCATTCATTTTAAGTGCAATGCCATGTCGAAAAATTAAACGAGGAACGATCGTGGAAAGTAAATTCCAAATAGGACATAGTGCGTTTGTTCCGAACTTTCCTTAATTTGATGTAAACTAGTATTAATTCGATACAAAAATCATTAATATCTGTCACTTAATCCAAACGATACGAACCGGCGTGTTAATAATGTATGTATTATACGACTTAGTATTTCGCAAGCAATTCTGTTAAAATAATGCAAAGAATGTACTCAGAGTACTATGTTCGTCTCTAAACAATTATACATTTGTTCGTAAGGAGTTGAGCCTTCGTACATGATTCGTATTCAGTTGTCCTCGCAGCAAATACTAGATGTGGCATGATTTCCGTTTTCAGAAACCTGCTTTCAGCAGCTTTCTACACTGTCAACAGATTGTGATTTATGTTTAGTTTTATAAGAACTCTGTACTATGTGAACAGAGTACAAAATGCAACTTCTTGTAGAACTCAACAGAACAAGATCCATGTAGGATACGATTATAGTCACTAGTTTTGTTCGGTAAGATTGTTCAATTATAATTTATATAGGGTTTATTTAAACTTGCCCTCTTTTGAATTTATTACTTCGCATACCTAAAAATTGTAAAATGAATTACATTTTCGATACGATAAAAGTAGATGGAGAACAATAAAATACAACGCAAAGTTTCTTTACATTGCGAAAAGACAGGATCTACTTAATAGTTTGGAGAAAATTATTTTTTATTTCCTTTTATGATATTTGAAGCTAAAAAAAGCTTTGTTTTTCTCCGGAAACGGATTCGACCTTTGTTAATTTCCTACAATATTTTAAAGCCATTTATAGACCTTGATATTAAGACCTATGAGAAAATAATACTTATTTTTCTAACATCCAATCAGCTTTGAGACTAATTTTCATTGTAATTGTCCACTGCATGAAATTCTAGAAATTGTTACCCTAAGCTTTCGTTTTAAATCGCGAATTATGATTCAAGAACAAGTTCAAACGTAGTAACTTACAAATCTTATTTCAACCTCGGGTGAAAAAGATATGGCAAAAAACTTCGTTATTGAAGACCGAGAATACGTGTTCCAAGAGAATGAAGCATTAGATGTTCAACGTAATGACTTGCAGTGTGGACACGTGACTTCAAGGTCGATGAAAGAGCTCGTTCAGTGTATCATGAACGAAATGCTTTTTTCATGGTATAATAGTTTCCACTAAGTTTCATTTGAATTATAATGAATGGGATTCCTGTATGACACTTTTTATTACGAACTTTTTATCCCTCGAACTCTAACATCTTTCGTTATAATTATATTCATGAGACTAAAATCATCATCGATGGTTGAATATTCTTTTCTTGTGATCATTTAAGGATTTAAATTGCGCTAACTGAAAAGGAAAATTATGTTAAATAACCTGTGTAATATGGTACATTATAATCACTTCAGGTATCATATGAAGTTGTAACACCACGCTTTATTTCTTCTTTTGTGAGTATGGAATTCAAAAGTGTATTTAATATTTTTTGTATTCTTTTACAGTTTATACCGATATTCCAGAATATTTTGGATTGAAACCTCTTTTCCCTTTGAAATGGTCTGGAGCGTCCTCGAGATAGATTTTTGCAGTTCAGGGTCGTATACTCCGAAACGTGTTGTCCTTTTAAAATGCCATACAGGAAATGACGTGCGCTAGGGGTGTGTACTGAATGACAGGTGGGAAGGATTTGCAATTGACCGTTTAACTTTTCTGCTCCGTACCTTCATAAATGATACCTGAAGTCTTGCAAATGTTACGTTACCATTAGATGGCATAATTTCAATAATTTCTTGAAGTCGTAATAGAATAACAGTGGTGATGAGAATATTGAAGTAACTATGTAGATTTCCAAAGATTTGATTGTTAAATACGATTGCATTAAGAAGGTTTCACGTTCCTTGCCATAAACGTGGGTGGATTCTAAAATAACTTAAGTCATCGCAAAAATCCTTGGTAAGCTCGAAGAGTGACTACTTTTGTCATTTTCTTTCCCATTATCCTTCTTGAAAAAATAGTAGTCGATAAAAACTTGAGGTAGTTTCTGTAAAAAAAATTTTTTTTCAAGGAAATTTAATAATTGCTGTATTTTCTTGAATGAGGCATTTTCTTATGTGCTATCTTAAATTGCAATCTCAAGAATTAGTCAGTTTTCTTTATTTTTAGGAATCTAAGTGATTGTTGTCATCAAAATCTAAATTAGGATCAAAGTCTGTTTTCGAAAATGTTTTTGGTTGTTTATTTTATTTCTATTTAAGTGTTCCATCCTTAATTCTTCATTACTTGAAAAAATTTTGTTCCTAATAAATTTTGTTTATTTTATTTCTATTTAAGTGTTCCTACATAAACTACTACTACGAGTATAATATATACGTATTCACTTTCGCAAACTTCAACCTCCCTGCGTATCAATTCTGAACCAAGGTGCACACTTTCGCGAATTTTTTTAAAACAAAGCAATTAAATTCTGATTGTTTTATTTAAAGAAGATATAACTTTCATATAATTGAGTAAATTCACTAATTATCAATTATAGTTTCAAATTTTTAAATCGACATCGTCTTCCCTTTCCTTAAAAAAAATCTTTAAACTATTGCTTATGATATTTTGTCAATAATTCTCTCGCATTTCCAAGTTCGTACTTCACGTGGAGTAGAGTTCGCAAAGAACTCGCGATGGATCATACCCAGCTACCATACAACCGAACGACAGGCACTTTGAGCATGAAACAAGAATTGATGGTCCCTTTCATTCATTTCATCACTCTCGAGATCGACCTCTTCGAAGACCCTACTTTCTCATGTGGCTCCTCCATGTGTAGAGAAGATTTTAATTCCTGTGACCTGAATTGCCTTTCTTCATCAATGCTTCTTTTTTTCTTTCTTGTCAGTAAAAGTGATAGTGTTACTGACATTGAAAGCAAAACGGGATTTGTTTTCTCGAACTGAGGGTCCTGATCCTATCAATTTCTTCTGCATGTGATGAATGTTCTTTTTTTATTTAACAATGAGGAATGTTTACCTAATGTGGGTAGTATTAGTGAGGTTAGGATTAACCACAGCTTTTAAAAGGATTTTTTTTCTCGATGCACATTTTGTTCAAACCGACGAAGGTATGACATAATACGTAACATATAAACCATTAAAGCTACTTTCATGAACAGAAGTGCTTCACGCTAATTCTATTGTTTCATTCATCAAATCTGTTTTTATTCGTCTCCATCAATATGTCTCATATAATTGTTAAACTTCTTACTACAGTGTACAAGGAATATTGCCGATCGAATCTTGGGTAAGGCATTGGATCGTGTTTCTTCTGGATTATCCTCATTCCGACTTTTCTTAAAATGAAAATAAACGCACAATAAACCAGGAATTTAGGTCGCGTAGAGTCGTGAAGTGACTGAACGCTTGCAAAAATAGAAAAAATGCCATTAGACTACTAGAACAGACTAGTATGTGTGTCAAATAATGAAAATGCATAAAAGTTTATGCTTTTAATTAAAATTACAATTATGTGAGGGAAGATATTTAAGGGGGGAAAGTAGCATTTTTATTTAAACAGATTACCGAGGATGGGTCGTTTTGGAGTTGGGTTTTATAGTTTAATGCTCTATTCTATCTTATGGTGTAAATTATGGTTGCTAATACTGACAATTGTTGAGTAATAAATTGTACCCAAAGCATCTCATATTCTTATTCAATCCCAGTAAGAAATTTCTACGAAGATATCTTTTCCATTCACTGTGGAATTTAATACATGGACAATTTATTTGAATTCCGTTATTCTACTTTTAATTTAAAGTTGGAGTAAATCAAAAGTGTCCTCTTTGTTCGTGAAAAAGGAAAAAAAGTGAGATCATGGAAGAAGTACGTAGGTGAGTACGGAAGTGAGTACGATCTCTAGGAAGGAACAAGGAACGAGGAAGGAGATCCAAGCAAGGGTTGGGTGGAGGACGCTAACGGCGCTGGCGGCAGCGGGCGGGCAGGCGTCCCGGTGACCTCTGTGCGGAAGCCGTGCTACGTCACAGGAAACGCGATGGGGGAAGGCGGGGACAGCACAGTAGTCGCGTGCACCGCCGGCGCGGAACGCTTCGACGGTGCTGTGCGGCGGTGGGGACGCGGGGCTACGACAGCAACGGGGCGGGGACGCCAATGCGACGACCAAGAACAAAAAGCGAATGATAAAGGAATATAAACAACGGGAGATAGAGAAGAGGAGGTTCGTCATGTCATTATATAGGGAAGAGTTAAACGTTGAAGAGTTAAACGTAGCAGTGGGTGGATAAAAAGGACTTCTGGAGTGATTTCCGAATATATTTCTTTGTGTATGAAAGTGGGGGGGAGAGAATGGAATTCAAACCCACCTTTAATTTTAAATAGCTCAATTATAATTTGATTCGTTCCAAATAACAGAAACTCTTCAGTATGAAAATTTTTGAAACAGACAACCTCAATATCGTAAATAAAATATTGGCATTAATGTAGTATCTAAATGAAATGAAACAAGAAGTGATTAAATATTCTTTTCATCGTTGGGAAAGAAATGGTCCCCGACCCTGGAAAGGATCTAGTGAGAGAGATCCTGTTACAAAGTGGGTTCACTAAAGTGAATAAGCTGGAATGTAATGAATTCTTTAGGGACGAGAACACAAAGTTTAAGTGTGAGACCAAAAAACGATGTCGGGAAACGTATTGGGACTCTAGTTGGAGTGTGGAGGTGACTCGTAGTTTGCGATGCGGAAGAGGAAGGTGATGTTGGTGGGAGGAAGAGGGAGAGAGATTGAGGGTGGGGGGCGGATTGGGCGCAGTCGAGTGAAGCGCAGTGGGGAGAGAGAGATAAACGAGAAACTCTCAAGGACGCTGTAGTACAGCGAGCACGAGAATAAGCGACCTTCTTCTTGTATGAAGTCAGATGAAATTTAGTGAGGGAGAGATTACAAGAAGATTCT
This sequence comes from Laupala kohalensis, assembly GCA_002313205.1. Taxonomy (NCBI): domain Eukaryota; kingdom Metazoa; phylum Arthropoda; class Insecta; order Orthoptera; family Trigonidiidae; genus Laupala; species Laupala kohalensis. The sequence goes on along the minus strand of NNCF01125911.1, from coordinate 777,951 downwards.
TGTTAAATACTTTACTCAGGATAATGTGAGAGAAAATAAAGTTTAAAAAGTGAGTTAACCTAGAAGCAAAACTCTTCCAAAACTTGGGTCTACTGATTTTTGGGTTAAAATCAAAATACTATTGAGAAAGTTTGAGGCAAGGTTCGTGGAGGAAATTGCGAAATTGCGAATGTTGTTGGGGAAGCGGAATTTGCTTGTGTGTATACGTCTGTGTGTGTGTGGGTATTTTTTACGGTGAAGTATCTGAAAGTACAATATTTAGAAAGCATTTTTGTATATATTTTCTGTCTTCTTTCAATACAATAATTTTTTTAAATATTTTTTCTTTGGAAAATTAACTTTGATCATTCTGGAGAATTTTTTCATTTATTACATAAGTTAACTTAATAATCTATAGAAATAAATTTACATATCAAGGAAATTATTGATATTGGAGGGAAGAGTTAGTTCGGAGGACGTACTTTGTGTGCTGTTGCAGATGTTTTCTGGAAATATGTAAATGTATTATTTATTGATATATCTGTAGTCGTCCTGCATGAAGCATGTATATATGTGTATGTTGTGAGATGGTCTAGTTGTTGATTGTGCTATATGGATAGGGTGATGGTCCCATATTATAATATATTTACGGCCGTAATGAAGGCAAAATAGATTACCGAAACGTTGGCGTTGTAAAAATGTCTAATTACTCACCAATCCTCAAAAAATAATGTGAATATACTGGTCAAGATCATAATCTGAATTAAGTATATAATTATAAAATGTAATATTACTATAAATGTTACGAACTATGAACGTGTGGTCAGAAATAGTATGATAGTAATCAAATAGCATATACACTAGCACACATCAGTAAATACTAATATCTTTGGTCTATGTTTCTCTTTTATGGTTGTTAATCATTGTTTTAATTGTTGATCTCGTGTTCAATAGAAAGTTGATTCCTTTAAGGTCAACCGCTCAATCGACTGTCAATAACATTGTGTGTACAGATAGACGGTGAATTCGAACAGCAATAACAAGTTATCATTAAACTGGAGTTGCCTCTCCTTCGAGCAGCTACGAATTTTTTTTTCTCTGTTCTAATTCATGAGAACACAATTTCACTAATCAACTTAGTTTCATGGTGCAGGAGAAAGTTGACTGATTAAATCAGACCTGATTGCTCCTGAATTTGTTAATAAGTACCTTGTAGTTGCTCCAACTATTATTAAATTTATGTCTCTTTAATATATCATCAGTGGTTACACTTTATATACTACAGATTAACATGTTGGCTTTGTGCATAAATATCCTTAAATTATAATAAGTGACAACAGTTTTAATTAGAGTGCAATCCACTAAACGTTACAAAAACTCAGTTTGTCAATGCCTGGTTATTTATATGTAATGTACGTAATTTAATTTTTCGAACGCTGATGATGACAATAACAGAAACTCTTCTTATAATAAAATACCTTAGTTTTTTCTCGATTTCACGATATTCATATCTATTACGTTTATCGTGAAGTTGTTTTCACGTCAGAAAAAAGATAAAAAATACTAATTGGAAAACTTTGCTTTATAACTTCTATTGTTGAGTTCTTTTACAAGTTCTGCATTTGAAAGATATAACTTGTCAGAAAAGATGTCAGCTTTCATTTTCTCCCAGAGCTCTTTTTCTCTAGTTCATTAAGAAAACATATGTAAACTGTGATTGAGCACTTCCTTTTCTTATGCGATATTGATCGATATAAGTGACTAACGTCTGATTAAAAGCGTGATTAACTTTTCACGAAATTTGATAAAATTTTATAAATAAACAAATGTCTATATCGTACTGAGTTTTTGTGTTCCTAGGTGATTTTAAGTATATGTCTGTTCTTCAAACCCTGTGAGTCCATCCACTATTAGGAAACGTGAGGTAGGAATCGTAAAAGAAAGCTGCTGACTGCGCTCGATACTTCGGTGTCATGGTATCGAAGATCATCTATTCCATTCGATGCCGAAAAGTGTTAGAGGATAGCCCTTATAGGATTGGTCCTATGCATGTACAATGTGACTAGATGCACTTACGTTGTACGTTTAGAATATAATCAAAGTATTGCGCGTTGGAAAGTTCATAGTGAAGATTCCTTTGAAACATCAAGTGGTGTTCTAGCGTCGATTACATAGAATTTTTCAAGGCAAAATTTTCAATGAATTGGCAAAACAGTACGAATTTTAAAGAAACTTAAATTTATCAAATAGGCATCACACTTCACTTTCTTTTATGATACTTTTAATGAACAATATTTCGCCCGTGTTTCTGGAACATCGTGGAGAAATCGGGAAAGATTCGAGACAATGATTCATGATATAGGGTAAAAAATGGGACACGTATATTTCAGAATTCTTAATTATTTTATTAATACTTGTATATGGCCACATATTTCTTACGAGATAACTTTGTAGAATTCATAGAAAAAGAAGTTGTTTTTCTATGAATTTATTTTCTGACCATACCTTTTAACGGAATAAACACAGTTTTCGAATAAAAAAATTGAATTTGGACGATGATGAAGCAATATGTCTCTTGCAGAAGTGGCAGGAATACAAGGTGAGGTTTGCCGAATTTTTGCTTCTGAGCCGCAGCAGTTTGTGAGGGTTAGCGTGTTGAAACTTGTCTGCACAGAATCTGTGACCAATGACCAGAGAATAGCTCTTGGCTCGTAACATAGCGCCTAATCGACGATTTACGGCCCACATGTACATAAATAATCCTTTTCTAATTTGATGGAATCAAAATAGTGACAGGGCGAAATTCTGAAAAAAATGAATCATCATAAACCATTTTATGATGACTCAATATTAGGGGTCATTGCCACAATACATCACATTGTAGGAAGTGTCCGGGAAGCTGTCCCAAAATTGCGACTGAAGTGTGTAGGTCCACGAGATAATTTCTTAAATTTATTTATCATAAAATAAATTATTCAACAGAGCAAAAATTATATTGTCTTATAAACTACTCCCAATTTCCTTGAAATTTGTTACGTCATATTGCTCATGGTACTAGATACTCTGACAAGCTGTAACGACAAAGGGGCCGGCTGTGTAAGGTAAAATGCGATATACCCCTTATTAGCAAACTCTGAGAAATTATGTTTTAATTTTTGCCATTTTCATAAAATTCGATTTTAGAGTTAAGTATTATTCGTTATAAGACCATGAAAAGATATTTTAGACCATTGGTTTTGTTGTCTAATTTACCTTCCTAGTTTTAGTGTTAAAGATTTACCTTTATTTTATACTTATATTCCACAAGATTTTATCTTGTAAATATTTTNAAGATTTACCTTTATTTTATACTTATATTCCACAAGATTTTATCTTGTAAATATTTTTTATGTTTAAGACGTCCAACTGAAGTCACAAACGTGATAGGAATTTTAGCTGAGTTTCTATTGACTCAGAAACAATAAACGGGCCCCAGTCGTAAAAATTACATCTTTCTTCTCGTTTGCGTAATTGTATTATCTTTTTTTGTGAAAGAAGGGGCGAGCGTGGTTTGAGTTTCACCAAACGACAGAAAGCTTATATACGTATTATCAAAAATCATTCTTGAGAAAACATACCATATGCACTGAAAGCGGAAATCTTGACCTGAGGTTCCTATCGATCATCGCATTGGAGACCCCAATATCGATTGTTTCCACTGTGCAATAAAGCTCCGCGCTATAACGACCCGCTATATCTCCCCTCCCCTCCCCTCACCATTTGCGTATCCCAGCCGGAGCTACCTGTCAGTCGCATGTGGGGTCGGGTGGGGTGTGCTACACGCACCTCGCGAATGGATCTGGGTTAAATCCATACATGCGGCTGGCACGGGACTCGACAGGCCGGCTCTGCGTGGAGAAGGAAGCGGAAATTTGCGTGGTCAAATCGCTTTAGATGGCGGATTATCGCGTTCCTCATATTCCATGGATCGTGGATTGGTTGGGAAAAATATTTACAGAAACTCGGTTATACATTCAATTTAGAAGTCGCTATAGAGATCTGAGCAGCTTCAGCGTGCGTTGCGATTATAATTTATGCATTAACTTCAGTTTGTCATGGATCAATAGCAAAGACCATACATTTCTATTTTCTGGGATGGCTTTCTTGACTTCACTTATTGTAGGACTACCTACCTACCTGTCTATAATATTCCTTGACTTGTTTGTGTCAGCTACCCCTTACGCCGTGTTTTGATGTTCTCTTTCTGAGGATATGTGGGTATTTTACTTATTGAAAGTAAGTTTCCGTGGTGAATAACTAAGAATAAAATATAAATAACATAGAATGTACTGACAATCAGCAGAAATAATACGCTTTTTCATCTCCGAAAAGAAAAAAAAATTTTAGGTCAAAACTGTTTGTCTGGACTCGAAAAAAGAATTGCGACCATACTAACCATGGTAAATTATTGTTTCGAATTCCACGCGAGGAGAAAAGCTACATTGTTTGGTCCTATTTTTAACTACTATTAGGTAGAGATACTGGCATTAAATTTTTAGTTAATGTCAAATAAAATAAAAATTTACTCCTGTATGTGGCTTCGTGTATTGGCGAAGACGAAGTAAATTGGCTTAGAGTGAGTTGGCAGTAGATTTTCCGCATCAAGCTGTAGTTTTGTTCTTGAGTAGAAGTGTTCCTTTCTGTAAGCTGATAATGTTCAATATATTTTTCGTAAATAGAGATGAACCACGATATTGAGAAGCAAATATTATACAAAATACAAAACATGGGTAGAGATTAATTTAATTGTAATAATTTGGATGATACTCTAAAGAAATTATGCCAGAATACATAATACGCACAGGTGTCGTGGGAGGAACGAGAACACAATGTTTGTCGTATAACTACCGAACTTAGCAAATCTTATTAGTTGTTGTTCAGGCTTAGAATTTCCTCGAGACCGTCTCGTTCTTTGCACGCAGCGTCAGTATCTCCGGTTCCTGAACAGGTTATCTGCGTTTCCCAATCCGATTAGGACTATCCGAGATGGAAAGCTTAATGACTATTCGGTATGACTTGGATTAGAAGGTCTCTGGCTTCGTTCTCTCGGTACTTAAATGTTTTCGTTTACCGATACTTCCATGGTGCTTGTCACATACACTTCCTCTCTTTTGCTCTGGTATTGTAATTGGTTCCAGTATTCCTTTCTAATCCATAACATTCTTCATTCGTTTGACTCGTTAAATGAATTTTGTTTTGAAATACGTAAAATTTCAAATTTGACATATAGATTCTAGATGTATGAAAGTTGTGAGCCCATATGCCAAAGGTTGAGGATTTGGTTCTCCAATAAGGATTGGAGTGAAGTCAACTCTTAAGTTAACCAACTATCATCCTACTACACCATACATCCTAAAATACTCATGTTGTTGATTTCAGGTATAGTTTGTGGTCCCATTTATTATAACATATTTAGAATTATATATTATACTTTATAGTAATATCAATGAAAATAATCAGTTCCTCCCAGAAATAAGCTTTACAAAATATTCATTCTTCATTGCCTATCAGATGACTTTGGTAAAGAATTGTGAAGTTATAATGGTTCCTCCAAATTGATATTTAATCACAATCGATGTTTCATATACTTGTTCTCCCTCGGATTGGTTAAAATAGTGTTTAGATTAATTGTTGCGGGATGATATGCTATGACAATGCAGTAGAAATCTCACAACTTAAATCATAAGAAAGCGAGAAAATTCGATGTATTAACTGATTGACAATATCATACAGCAATAATCTTTTATGTAAATAAAAACATGTAATTCTTTTGTTCCGTTTTGTAGAATATGTAACGCATTTTTTGTAGTAATGAGATGAGGAAGTAAATTAATACTGCGTGAATTACAGTGAGTGAAAAGTGAATCCGTTTCGGAGGGAGCTTCCGAATGAGGGAATTCGTTTGCACTCGCTTTCTCGTCGCCATGTTGGCTTCCGCGTTTCGCAAGCGCCTATGGCGATGGGGGTGGTTGCAGTGGTGGTGGCGGCGCTCGAGGAGTAGTGGAGGAAGTGCCAAGGAATAGTGGTGGAAGAATAGAGGAAATGGTCTTTTGTTTTCAGGGGTTTCTAAATAGTTCAGATCTTTTAGGGGAAATGAGAGATACTGAAAATAGAGGACTAAAAGACACGAGATTACGTAGTAAACTAAGATGAGGTTTCCTAACGAATCAAAAGGAGAATGGGACAGGGAACGAGAGACAACACAAATTAGTAGACTTTGTTGCTAGGGTACGAACGGTAACGTGAATGACACCTGACGACGTGACTTAAAGAAATAAATGAACAGTAAAACAAGTAAAACGAGCCTTCTAGTGATGTAAACAGACGAGGCGGAATCGATTACGAAGATGTGAAAATGTGTTACGGCATCACGTATGTAATGTTTCTGTATGAGATCTAAACGTATCCAATAAAATTATTATTATTATTATTATTATTATTATTGTTAGTTCTGAAGAGACGTTCATGAGGGATACTAATATGGCGCGTTTATGCCCCTGCTTTCGGTTATTGTATTATTTTCAATCGTATGTTTTATAACATTTAAAAAATATAATTTCAATTTATACCGGAATTTAAATTATTAAATTTATTAACGGAATATCTTGAAAATTTGTCATATAAATTTTTGAGGTGTAATAATCAAGAAAAACATGTTTATTTTTTTGTATACAATTATATTTTAAAGTTTGTAAACATTTAGAAAATATAAAAAGGAAATATTGCGGGTTAAAAGTCAAAAGAAGGTAATATGTGTATATGATTATACATACTTGCGACAATGTAGTTCTTGCAAAAAGAAAAGTTAACGCCTTATTTCCACACAAACGGAAGTTTCAGAGGATTTTCCAAAATGTGTGGTTGCAACGTACCCAGAATTCCACATAGGTGACGCACCTCAAGTATTCTGATTTCATTGAGTCTCTATACGAGGAACTCAAATTTTCTATGGTGCTCCTTCTGTTGTAGCTCAGGATTTGCTTGTTCTAATGTTGTGGTCTCTCTGGTCAGTTGTGCTAAGCTGGCATTATTATGGCGTAAGGTTACATGTACGAAAAACAACGTTGTGGCTGCATTATGCGATCGTCAGACTTACATCTATCTCATTCTACCATGGCTGCTACTTATGATAGTATCGCGAAATGGACGTTTCTTATGGACATAGAAGTTTGTGAAAGTAAGGTTATGCAGGTGAAAGAAATTGCATCAAATGATCTTCACGATTATATAGTAGTTTCCTCTCTTTTTATTTTTGTATTTGATTTTCATTTCCTAACTACCAACATTCTTTCCGAGATGAAACTGCGCTGTGTTAGCCATAATGCGTGTTGTGTCGTCACAATCTGGCGTACTTATAGTAACATTACTCTGGTGTCAATAGCATATGAGGAAACAGAAGATGGCATTAAGTTTGTCGCATGATACCGCAGCAACGAGTCTTTGCTTTGCTTACATGAGCTCCGGTACACGTAACATTTGCGGAATGCGGCGCTCAACTTACATTGTGTTTTACACGATACATTCATGAGTGCTTTCTCGTAACATTCGCGAATGAGGGAGTATCGAACAAAGAATTCTGTGAGGAATTATAGTCTCCGTAATCTAATAAATCCATACTAATATATAAATGGATGACGCAAAAGCGTTTCTGTCTGTTACTTAAACACAATTAAACCTCTGAACTGATCGTGATGAAATTTGCCAAGGATATAGTTAAGATGCCTAGGATAAACATAGGCTAATATTTATTTTAAAAATGCGTGTAAAGAAAGGTAGAAAATGATTTTGACCATAAATGTCGATGAAATCGGGAAAAAAGAGAGGTATATTCGCTTACGCCGCCCAAACGGTTAGAGATAAGTGATAACTATGAATGGCAATGTTGTTCGCCTCAAAGAGTTCTACAAAAAAGTTATTAAAAATATGAGTGTTAAAATACGTAAATTTAAGAGTTAAAATACGTAAATTTAGGAAGGAAAAAAATCAATCATCAACAAATTTAAATTTTCTTTGTTTGGTCCATTTAACAAAGATTAAAAAATCTTTAAATAGTAAAATTTAGACGGATGGTATTTTAAAAGCGTTTTATTGAAATGCTGCAGCCGTATTGGCGCACCATTGTGACTTGCGCCGGAAGGGAAAATTCGACCTGCGAGTGGGTTCGTTGGTCTAAAAAGAAAAAAAAGAAATCCGGGCAACGCCGGGTAATCAGCTAGTTTGGAATAAAATAAACATAGCATACTTGGTTGGTTTTCGTATTCTCTTAAATTATGTTGCAAAATTAAGGGCATATGACCCACTTTTCCTTCGCAACACAGGTTTCAAGGAAGTGAATAGGAAAAGATATGTAGAATGGCAGAGCTGTGTAAGATACATGATATGAGACACTCGCAAGCTGGAAAGTCTCTATTCTACCCAAGTGGGGAATGAATAGGCATTTAGTCACTCTAAAGTAGATAGGGAGTTCACAACTCCTTAAGCATACTGTGTTAATTACAGTATGTATGCAGTTTAAAATAGATTAAGTATGCCTATTGTGTACATTACATTTCACAATTTCAGTTTAATAAATACATTTATTGTTCTGGAGATTTACGATTGGCAGAACTTAAGATTCGCTCCCCATCGTTTACTTGGATTCTACAATGCTCTGCTGGTCACCCTAGAAAAGATTAAATTTTTAAATAGTTCAAAAAATCGTAAAAAAGCTACCGAATTACAATTCTAATTAGAACCAATCAGAAACTTTGAAAAGACCTATTGATACTTTCATATGTACCCTGTCACCTGTGTCAATTTTACCAGGAAATGATGAGATCGAGGAAAACAACTCAGCGTATCATATGGCTATTTTCGTGAATATAAGTGCCAGCCACTCCTCGCATATCTAATCTCCCAACCCCTTCAAAACTCCGAACAGTACGTACTACACCTATGTCGGTCATCGGCCACATTCCCCATTGCAATTCTGGCCTTATATTGAGACCCTCGCTCTTGATCAGTAGAGTCGCGATGTCTTTGTTTACTGATCATTTCCGGCGGTGCCCCCAGTGTGAACAACACATTGTACAGCATAGTAAAATATTAATTATATTTATAAGTATTCACTTTCCCATTAAAGAGAATGTATAAATGAAGTATTTTAAATAGTCAATAATAAATTTCGAGATCTCTTCGGATCTTTACGAATTGGCTCCATGAGAGTATTTCCATGTGTTGATGATATCCGATGTCATATGTGTGTATGTGTATGTTAAGAATTTAGTTTCCCCGATAATTCAAGAACGAATTAATGCATTAAAACCAAACTGGAGATTTGACTTACGCTTCTATTCCCAATATAGTCAATTTCTGGACAGCTCTGATCGATTCCATTTACACACCGCGCTCCACTTCCCGTTCCTTAAAATTCAAAATTTTGAAATTATGAATCAAAGCATTTTGATTGTTTATTTAATTCTACTTACAGGTTGCTAAACCGATTTTTCCGTTCGTCGCATCGTTTTCGAGGTTGAGCGAAATTTTATTACTGAAAAAAATTACATAATAGTATGTCTATAAACATAAAGAAAGAAACAATATTGTTTGTGTAAAGGGATTCATTGTTAGAAAAATATATTTTGTATCTAAATGTATGGTGTCGTGAGCCAAGACACGGTATCTCTTGGAAATGCGCCGAGCTGCGCACTCTGTATGGGAACCATTGCTCTAGCCATCATCGCCATTCGCTACTTTCACGAAGGCGGACATGCGCCGCTGGTCACTCGGACGAAATCCCTTTCGACGGTGATTTACGGTCTTGCAAATCTCATCTTCCTTTCCTTCAGCTGCACGTATTACGAAGACAAACCAATTACGGGGCTGATTCTGTTCCGTGACAGAGAAATAAAATATAAATAATACAAATTGAAATACAGTAAGAATTTGTAATAAAATAAGAATACATACGCAACTACGCGATTGAAATTGTACAAATTGAAAAATATTATTTGTAAATATTCCCTTCTTTCGGCATTATGTATTTATTCCATATATGATTTAAAATTATGTAATAGGCTCACCATTTGAACTCTCTCGTTCTGAGAAAGTGCACGCAAATTCTCAAACCCAAAGGAGTGCCTATTTCGGACGTTTTTAACAAGGGTTGTCTCAACTTCTCTCTTTATTGGGAATATATGACTAATTAAATAAATAATTAAAAACTTACGACCTTTTATGGACGTTAATAGTAGTAGGAATTTTGACTAACTTTCTCTCTTCATCCCTATATTCCCGTTCTCTACCTATTTTCCGTGTGCTTTGTCCGGCAATGTCAGAATTGAGAAGAGCGAGTAAAACCTTTATTTGCCTTTCTCCTAGTCTGATTACCATCCCCAAGAAAGTATCTTCGTATTGGGGTCGAAAACTCTCCTCGCTCCTTGTGAGTGCCTTCACCAGCACTCACGAATACTCTTACCCTGCGGAGCGTGACGAGCCTTAGGGACTTGGTCATCGAAGGCACCGTAGCAAGTGTGCCTACTTCCGCAATCGTAAATGCTATTTCTATTGCAACGATTTTGTACAGCTTGTTTCATTGTACCCACACTGGAACTGCTTTCCTTCCACCACTTCTTCGTTACTCGCCCTCTTTCTATTCTGCTTGCCCTTCTTTCTACTGCCGTTTGCTTTTACCACCTTTTGCTTCTGTAACCTCAATTTGTTACAATTACCTTATTTTGCTTCTCCCGTCCCTTGTCTCACAGTTCCTTCAAATATTTTCATTTTTTCGCTACCGCTTCGTTTTCTTTATATCAATTTATTTTCTTTGTACCGCCACATTTTCGTCCTACCGCTTATCTTGGTTTTTCTCCCATCTCTTGCTTCTACGGGCAATCGCTATGCCTTCATTTCGACACATGAAGGTAGTATAAGACTACCAGGGGCTAGTCAAGCACATATCAATTTATGAAACTGAAAATTGTTATCTTTTCTGTTTATATTAAAAATAGTCATTATAACAATAATTCATGAATTGTGGTGTATTAAAAATGAGAATCGTTAATTATACGTTTAAATTGAAACACTGCATTTGAAAAATAATTTCTAGTTAACTAGTTGAGTTCTCTAGTTTTGCGACTGTTTTCGTTGAATAACTTACTTAATTGACCGGAAAGACAAGACAAATTTCGTACCGTTCATTTCTTTATTAAATCATTGACTTGTATGATATGGTTTTAAATCGATTCCATTAGAAATTATATGGGAATTTATTTTAAGACCGTCCCTTCAGAGACTTTATCCAAAAGAACCTGTATAACAAGATGGTTTTATTTAAATGCTAGATGAGTCTCTGCGACTATTCTCCCATGAATTTTGTAATTTGCTTGCATCTTTATTCATTTCCCATTCCCATCGATATCCGGTGGAAGTGACATCCTTTTATTTTGGAGGTTGATAGTATTTGTGTATATCCTCAATCCATGATTTTTAATTATATAATTGAGAAAAGGCTTTTAGAAAACACACTTTCCCATTTCATCCCCTCGATGGTGAATTTTCGTGAAATCCTTTCTTTGCGGAAATTTTTGATAATTTTTCCTGGCATGTTCTTCCCAACCCCCACCTCTAGGGGTGTCGTGCACCTCATGTGGTCTGAAGTTTACATGATGTCATTGGAAGGTCCAAATTGTATTAAACGTGTTTACAGTTAATTTTATTCTTCCATTAAAAAAATCAGGGCATTCATAAACAGTCACCAGCCTTACTACCTTAATATTAAATCCAGTCCACATAAACAAAAGTTTTATATCTCTTGTTGGCATATTTTGATCATATCGTTCCTCTAAAAGTTATTCTCTTCCAATCTCCTGCTTTCTCATCGTGGCCATCGCCCACACTTGTCTGTCTACGATCCGTGGCCTCTGGCGCTCGCGAATTCGGCGGTGAAAGTGACACGAAACGCTTCAGCGCTGGCGACTTTTCACTATCTCAAGTGAAGCGTTCAATCGGTATCAGTTTCGGCGAAACGACTCCTACAACCTACGCTTCCTAATAGAGCTTATACAGGAGTTGACCCGGAAACACGGACTCGCGTTCAATTTCCCGAGGGGAAATGAATAAATATTTAGAATATTTACGTGACAATTTAATCACAGATATAAATCTCAACTGCATATAGAATCTTAAATACAATTACTTTCTGACCCATAATAATTTTGCAGTTGAAATTCATGGAAGGGTCTTAAATACAATTACTTTCTTAGATATGAATATTTTGTTGTTGAAATTCATGGAAAAGTTTGTCTTGAGAATTGTATTTAGTTTTTTTTCATAAAAACAAATAAAACTTTATTAATTCGTTACAGAATGTTGTTCAGTTTTTTGTGCATCGGATGTACTTTCTCTTTTTATGTCGGTCTGAAGATGCTATATATAAACTCTTGGGTCTCTTGGCGATTTGATTTTCTCTTAATTTTATAAAATTCTATCAGGATATTATAATGTTCTTGCGACGGTATTTATTAAACCAGGACATCGTTTCCTCAAAAACAAACATGTTTCTCTGTATTATTTTCAACCAAACAATTCCTGTACAAAAAATGTCACAGTTAATGTGATAAAAGTGGTACTGTAATTATAGTATGCAGTACAGTATTGAATTTACAGGTTAAACAATAATTTAGTGATTCAAAATAGAAAGGGATAATACGTTGTGGGTGAAACATGACTTCGACGTATTGAATGCCGGAATATGCATTACACATATCATAGGTGGTCTTATCAGATCAATCTTCGCATCCCGTATTGATTTTTCTCCACGCAAACATTATCTCCTGAAGAACGACCAATGTATAAACTACGAGTAGGGAAGGGAAACTTTCACATAAAANTGTGTGTGTGTGGGGGGGGGGGGAACGCCTACTTGACACGCACTGGTGCTGTCTCACTTCGTAACGGCATCGTATCACGTATAACGGCACCGAATATTCGGTATATCACTTTGTCATTGACTCCAAATTTCTTAAATTCCCAAGAAAAAGTTCCTTCCAATCTCAAGAAGAGAATGAAAGTTGAATTACGAGTTAAAATCGTACAACGCGAATATCATAACTTTTGGTAATAGTGTAACGTATTTATACCCAACGATCTAGGTTAAAACTTTGATGTAATGTTCAGGATTACTGGTTTAAACTGGCTAAAATATGGTTAAAATATAAAATAATTTTCACCTTTCGTAATTTCCGTGTAAACATTTCTTAGTTTTGTAACAAGAACTGTTTTGATAATCTTGTAGACGTTAGCAAATATTTATAAAATAAATTAATAAATAAACTTTATTGTCAAAAATCAGGTACAAACTGCGTATGACCACGCAGAGGACAATAAACTAATTTACTCTTAGGAAGCAAGCAAGGGACCATCCCATCAATTCCGAAGGAATGTGCTAACATGTGAGGAGAATATTGAGTTAGAATTCGCCGTAAGATATAATCACTTTACATATTAAATCTCCAGTAATATGACGGAAAACCACCTTGTGTAACATTACGTCGTCTTTTATAAAATACACGGGACCGTATGTGTTTGGAAAACAAGAAGCAAAGTTTAATTAATTTATACGACTTAACATATGACAAACTAATGAATTGTAATGTGGTTAATAAAGCGTACTTTTATTTATTTTAAAACTATTTATACTGACAGATCCAGGACACTATTATCGTTTTAATTACTTTATAATAGATGGTAAAATATGTTTCAATACACCTTCAACTACTGAATATTGACTATCAACATTTTTTAGCCAAAACATTTACAATTAAATGACTGACAGTTTTATTATTCTTACCGAGATAAAATAATATTACAACTTACCGTGGAGTTGATCTGGGTCTGACTGCATATAGTTTCAGAGAGAGAAACGTCCAGTGTAAATTTGGTAAAAATTTTGACACCATCATATAACATATCATATGCTCCCATCGCGAACGTTCTGAAGGGAAGTGTCCTTATAATGAAAATACTGTTATTCGACCTTTCGCATTCGAGCTGAGTTTATGAGAGCGTACCAACAAGGCCTACATTTTTGTTTAATGATACCTCTAGACGCCATTTTCCTTGTGGGAAATAGGCGAATAATTACTTAGTATTATCATGCGTTGAAGTTTGTATTGATTTTCTGTTTCATGTTCGCTCATAATATCTGCAATTGTTATTTCCTTAAAATTATATCAAGGGTAGTAAACTCTTTAATTGTCTTATAATATTTGTGTATGTAAGAAACAATAAAATATTCCAAAAAAAAAAGAGCTTCAATCATTCATTTCCGATTATGTGTTGCAAAAGTTTTAGAACAACACGAAGAAAACTTTAAATGAAATGTGTTATACAAACTCAAAAAGTAGGAATTTCAGTTAATAATGTGTTGAATTTCTTATTGATTTATGTACCATTTTTCTTTGGTGTAAATATGGTCATATAAATGGTATAGTACGCACCAGGATTGAAAATGGTATAGTACGCACCATGAATAATAATAAAAATCAATCCTCAGCCATAAACAAAAAATTAGATAAAGATACTCTTTCTATATCTTCAACTTATATTTACTATTTACGCCCATTATATAATCAAAATAAATAAATTTTAACATATAAAACACAAAATATATATTGTGATCGTCCAAAAAATGTCGTAAGTTTGAATGCACGAGTATTTACTTATCTTCAACTTCACCTAATTTACTTGCATGCAGTAACGTATTGAGGATCTCGGGGGACTGAGCATCCCTTTAATGTTTCAGAATTTACCATGAATGTACCTCATGTGTTCAAAATTTTGTTAATTCACAATTAGTGTTTGAATTAACAAATTTAATCAACAACTGGACAAATATAAAGTATTTTAAGGACAAATAACTTCTACTTTAACACCAATATGTTTTTAGCCAGAAGTCAGGGGATCCCCCGGAACAAATTTCTGGCTACGAGCCTGACAACTTGACTTAGGCTTTTCTTGAAGAACACGGAAGTCTTTTAGTATCGTGAGTCTAAATCTCCCTCTTCCAGTGACATATGGTGAGTTACAGACCACCAGGAAGTAAAGAATAAATGAAGTAGAACAGAACAAAATCAAAACAGAAATACTTCCACGTATCATGCTTGTTTTTTTATGATAGTATAAATGAAGTGCGATTTTATGACGTTGATGTTGTGGAGGTAGGTGATAGCGACCTGATAAAACTGGAGGTGGTGAAATAGAGAGACCGTGAACTCTGGCAGGCCGAATGATGGCAGTGAACGACTTCGATGGTGTTATCGCGGTGTTAGAACTAACATTTTGGTGCTACCTCCAGAGATGGTGGTGGAGGTAAGTGGGAGTGACGTTAAGGGGAGGGGGAGTGTCCGTGCTCTGCGTGTTCGTGCGCATTGCGGCGGCAGGGGCGTCAAAGGATTCGTGAGCCCTGGGGCAAAGAGCACTTCAGGAACCCTTCACCTTGACTCTATCGTAGCTCTTTTGATCTCAGTATTATCTATTTTCACTTCTTCCTATTAAATTTATTCCCGAGATAAAAAAAACTCGGAGTATTGTTGCCAGTGTTGCCTTGCTACTAATGTTCTGTTTCTACCACTTTGAAACGGGTACCGTATGTGAATTTTGCAGGGGATATAATGTGCAAAGAATATGGAAGATATTTGGGGCACGCAATAAAAAAAATTTGTTCACTCGCAAAAGATAATGTACATGTTTCATAATATATTTTTTGAGTTCAATAATTATATCCCATATTTTTAGTATCGAAAACTTGAAGTATGTTGCATTATAAGATATATCACGCTCAGAAAGACCTTACGAAGAATGTGAGTTTTCTACGAATCCTTACTGATATGTTCTGTTGGTTAAATGTTGTTTACAGTATCTTGAAATACTGTAAGTCTGCGTGTTTCTGAATTATAACCAACTTAATAAAGTTTAGGTGTACCACATACAAGTGCGGTACAAACCTTACAAGATCTATTGAAGACAGGAAATGTATTAACATTTATGAGCAGATATTTCATGTATATCATGGCATCGTCCTGCCCCATCCCATAAGTAATAAGCGCCCAAATTTGTAGCTACGTGGTCTAGAGACAAGTATCTCATAATAGGGTCTCTGTAGGGTCGAGAACCTGGTTCGGCTCGTTGATTTTGGACACCCCGTCGTCATTCGATACCTGCTTCCTTCCATTTGGTCAGAGCACGCGAACTTGCATGTGTTTGTGTGCGAGCACGCACGTGTGTTTGTGTGAATGTGTGTACGTACGGGCGAGCGCCCTTCCGCGCCAGACACACGTAAGCACGCATTCGTCGCAGCAGCTCGTGGGGAAAGTGGTGTGGGTGGTTACTAGTCGCGATTACGAATTAATTACGTCCAAATAATGCAGATCAAGTTTCTTCGTACATTTTTTGTGTTCAAAAAAGTATCTGATTTATGGACATCGTAGTCTTTCAAAATAAGAAGTCGTGATAAATGTATAATAGCTTGCAGTAGTGGTATAAAAAACTCCAATTATATTTTTTATTTATTCGGCCTAGAGAAGTTGTAAGGAAAATGATAGGGGAATTTCACTTATATGTTGAAACCCAATCCAAATGATCGAGACACCATCTCTATGATATCATCATAGAGGTCCTCGGAGGTCTGATAGTACCAAATTCTCCACATGATAGTACATGTAGGAACTAAAATGATAGTGAGCATGAAACATTCGTTAATATTATAAAATAGATAGGAGTAATGTTGTCTTTTAAAGTGATTTACTGGTTGGCAGTGCCCTTTTTTATGACGACATGTTTGTATTAAGTACGCACATGTTGTCATAAATAAGGGCACTGCCAACCAGTATATTCGTTAATATTATTCATTCGTATATTTCTAGCAGAAAACTAGCTTCGCGGTCTTACGAAGAATGTAATGCAAAAAAAATAAAATTAAAAATAATACTCAGAGCCTATTTGATAAGATAATGAATATTTACTTTTGGCTTCATATGAAGTGTATTTTCGGACATGTAACTTACGTTCGATCATTTATGATTTTCGTTGCATTATTGATCACAAATCGATTTCTTTTGAATTAACTCTCTTAAGGTTTTAGATACACTTATATCTGCATAAAAAAATCTTTCTGTCGAATTTTCCGCAATTATACTTCTTAAGTCTCCTATCTACGTGTACGAGAAAGGGAAAGAATGTAGCTTTGATTTAACATGTGAATCAAATCACTTCACTGTTGACAGGCAAAAACCTTACCCGAACGTACAAAAACCAACGGAAACCAATTTTTCTCGTGCGTGCTAAGGCATTGGAAATTCCATTTCCTGCGCCTCTGGAATTCGCGCGCGGCCAACTATTTCCCGTGCAAAGTCTGAACCACTGTGCGCTGCAGGTGCGGTGGGTGGGTGGAAGGCGGAGAGGGGGACCGGGTTTGAGGCCGTGGCAAGGCCGTCGCTGCTACTATGCCAGCTGGGCGGTGAAAGCGGACCCAGTGCTGGAGTGAGTCCCGCTCCCCGCGCGCTCACAAACGGACGGTTGCCTCTCAAGGATTTTAAAAGGACCGTTGAATTAAGAGAGCGATGGAACAGATACGGGGACTTACTAGTAGTCCATTCGTTCGTGCGCTTCGATACGAAATGGAATCCCATCGTACAAATTACTCTTTCGTACAAAAATTATTACTCTTCTTTATCGATGATTTGATGATTAGCTAAACTCTCTTCTTCGCGAGGTCGCGAAATTGAGTATGAGTTGGGCTGGAATTCGATGTTTGTGTTAGGATGTAGTAGACCCGCTTTTTTCTCGAAGATTTCACTATTTCCTCAAACCAGTTCCACGGAATGTAGATATATAAGCAACGAAACTGTTTCCAAGTGTTCCTCCTCGTTTTTCTGTCTGTTATTAAGAAGGCAGATTATAAGGGTCTGAGTGCGGTTGGGAAATATTATTCAATTCACACAAATCAGTTCACATTATGCATCATTGCAAAACTTGTTCATCACCCACGCACTAATCGTTAAGTAATAATCAATATATTGTTGCTAACCGAGTCAAAGTTGAAAAACACCATTTCCAGGTCAGTGTGGGGATCATAGAGGACAGTTCCGTCGTGTACTCACATCTAAGAAGTAAAAAGTCTTCGGAAATCATTCTGGTCTCTAGACTTGAGTGAAAATTCCATGCTAGTACTGGGACGGAGCTTAGAGCTCTTCTCGCCGAGTCACGCAGACTACAAAATTGACGATGATTACTTCAATACGATATTTCTCAGGTGTGTCCTGTACGAACTAAGACTTTTTTTATAAGTGTATCTCCTATAAAATTGCCTTCATGCGAATGTTAAATTGTACTTGTATCTTAAAGTAATTTATTAGAAGAAATTAAATATTGTCGCAATCAAAAATATCAAGAATGTCCAAATCAATTGCCATTACTTCTCAACAACATTATTCGTATTTAATCTGATAAAAAAATATTTTGGAAACATTAAATGATCTCGTGATATCAGTCACAAGCTGCAACATGTTCGTCTGACAAGAGCATCCCGGTCAACTATTACTACACCATTTAATTTGGAATCTGAAACCAAGGTAATATTTCGTGAATGGCTGCGAGAAAAGAACTTGGCATCCTCTTATGCAGCCTACTTTCCACGGAGCCACTTTCGTTGCTGGAAAGACTGGAAGTGCTTGTTACGGAGATAGCGTTGCTAACCAGGACACTGGCTACTTAGCGTTGTCTAACATACTGGCGTCCATGAAGCTTCGTGTATACGGCAAATATTTTACCTCAGGAAAGCTTCTAGAAATAAATGATCAGGAAAGTTTTGTTGTATTTTTTCTTCTATTTATACTTCTTTTACTCTCTTGCCATGTATTGTGTGTTTTCACGCCAGAGTGAACTTATTCGAAGCAGGGACAAGCTTCAAGAATCCAAGTCTTTCCAAGAACGTGATTGGATAAAGTATTTACTAATATAAGAATTACAATGACTTTTATCAACAATTATTCCCTAGAATAACAATTTCAAAGGTGTGTCTGGGATTGCCTCGAACACGTGGAAATGGCAAACTGAGAAGTTATACTTAAAAAAAAATAATTAGTAAATAATTAATTTATACCTTGTCACAAGTTACTTACAAAAATACACATCCGTACAAAAAATTAAAACCCCACAACAACAACAAAACATACAAAAATACTTCCCTTAGTCCTTAATTGTATTCATAAAATTCTGTCAAATTACATCGTTTTCTGTTCGTTTCCGTGCGTGCTATTTGGAGGTTATACTTTAAGAATGTCTTCCTACTGTTGACGTAGCAAAATGAAAAGATGCTGAGGTTGCAATTGACGCTGCAAAAAAGAGCAAGTGCAATGGAATTAAAATGAAAAACGTATCTAGGTCACATGCGCTATGAAATTACTCAACAAAGTAATCGTATTACCACTTATTGCAGGTAATCTGAAGGGTTCCTATAATGTCTCTTTGGATTAGACATGCAAAAGAATTGTCTGCTTAATGACTTGGACAATATTAGTATAGATAACGATATTAGTTTTGAATTATATTGCATGATGAAAAAATTAAATATTCGTGCTGTAGACTCGTATATCATTTTATTGAGCTATGTATTATGATTTCACGATTTCGGTTTTTAAAATATGATGTCTTAAAGAAAACTTAATCTTAAATAATTTATTCGTTGAGGTTCTGACGTTTTATGTATGTATATATGTATGTATATCGATCAGACCAGCTATGGACCATGAAAGAAGTAAGGCTCAGTTATTGATTTGAGTTCACTCACTAGAATCGTCTAATTTTTACGGAGAAACAGCGTCTAGATATGATCCAGATCACTGTATCCGAGCAGTACATCTGCGGTTGTTAGTCGCAGAGGTCGGGCTCTTCATACATCCCAGCTAATTAAACTGGGACATGGATACAAAGAGCTACAAATTTTATCTTGCCTCGGGTATCGAACTCGGGATGACTTGGTGACGAGCAATCACGCTGACACCGTGGCCACGACGGGGACTTATGTTGTTTTATATTAATCTTTTTTTACATTTTACAATTTGTTTTCCATTTCCTGAACTTTAATTTTTTTGCTTCGCTCAAGTAAGAAAGATGCTACTTTTCTTACAAAACAAACCTCCGTACTAGAATATATTTTAGACAAATAACTCAGAGAAGATGAAATTATCGAAACGTAGACCCGTAAAATTGTTTTAGTTTTATTACTCGTTTTATGATCACGGTGGTTTAAAACCTACCACGAATTTGATGGAAAATTTAAGTTCTCCCGATCTCTTGAAATTTTGATATTTTTTGTTTCATTTTCTAAATACATGTAAAAGACAAAGTAAATAACCCCACAACGGAATCCCATCATTTCAGACGTTTTCATTTGCTTTAAATGAAACTAAGAAAAATATAATCTTTTTTTGTCAAACTTGTTTTTTGAACATTGTACTTATTTCCATTATCACGTTAATTGTTACGGAACGCAATATTCACCTGTTGTTCATGAAGTATGTCTTGTATGATAATTTCAGAAGAAACCTTTTGAAGGAGTAGGAGGAGTCAGGAATAAAAAACGTTTCAGCTGTTGTGTCATGAACCAGAGTTCATCATGAGTTTGTGTTGATACCGAAAACTTGTAAACAAACACTGTGCGTCAATCGGTCGTCTCCCAGTTTCCTCATTGCAGAGATCAGTCTTCGCTCTGTTTTGGTGACCATGACGATTGTACCAGTGTAACACGCTTTTTGTCTATTGACACACTGATATCAATTCGCCCAGTACATTTTATTTTTTCATTTGAACCAATGAAAAATTCTGTTTGGACATAAGATATTCAAACATTTGTTGGTGCAAATTTGATGTCATTCGAGTTAAGTGGTTAATAAAAATTCCAAAACACCAAGCAATAATTGATGTCATTATTTTCCTTGATTTTTAGTGTACGTTAAGAATCAGGATATTTTGTCTCTCCCCGTAATTAAAAAATGTTCTTACATAACGCAGAAGAATAGATAAAATTAAAATATGAAATCTTTTCCTATGGTCTCGTTTTTTTATGAACCGCTAAATTATGTCTGAGCACTTTCTCTGCCGAAACGAGGTGTAGTGCTCTGAAAAGATCTTAAAGAAATGTTTCAACGAGAAATTAGACATAGAAAGACTTTGAAGTAGAATGCATCATGATTGTAAATATTCACTTTCTATTAACACTGACCAAGAAGTGTCCGTGAGCACTTGGCAAAATTGAAAACTCCGTGTAAAATGTACTTCATGACTGACAAAATTTTAGAAACAGTAACATAAATTTAATTTTTAAGTGATAAATATACGCGGTTTCTCTGGAGAGAACATGTGGATATTTTTGAGTCAATAAAATTCGTTCCGCAACCCGTAGATGGAACCTATTACAGCACAGCAATCGAGACGCAACTGGCTACGCTATCACTGTTAATTAAGTTACCATGGATCAATTCATTCTTGATTCGTTAAATTTTCTGTTGGAAAACACAATCGTCGTTTACGGAGAGAAAACGAAGTTAACAAAGGTTGAAGACTTTTGAAATAGACTTACTGATCTGGAAGACTGATCAGAAAAAAAGAACAGAACAAAATGAAAGAATCGTTCTTAATTTCCTTTGAGCGACTTCGAACACTTGCATAACTCATTTGTCTATGGAGTACTGAACGCTTTGGATGGTATTTTTTGTTGATAGTTAACGAATAAAATCCATTTATGAAATTCACACTCTGGCGGTTTGTAAAATTGTTATAAGTTTGTGTTCAATAATAATTTTGGAAAGAAAGTATATGAAATAAATTTTAATGCCTGTATTTTTAACCAATGGTGGGAAATAAAAATATCTGTGTAAATTGTATACAATAATTAAAATTTTAAAGTATTTGTGACTAGTAATACTTAAGTAATCGTTTCATATCTGTCAATTAAGTATACATTTCGAAGAAAAATATAAGGCAGTCTGTTTTGAATCAGAAAAAAGATATACCCTGGCATAAGTTCACCATTTTGGCGGAATTTGAAATTATATACCGATTTCAGTAAATTGTCTTTATAGTTATAAATACACATGTATTTTGTATGATTTTCATGGTTAAGATTGCCTACCCATATTTTTGTAATAATATCAAGGATTGATTATACTAATACATATTTTTGTATATAAATACATTCTTACAATTTTTTTAAATTAAAAATATTTTGAAAGTAAATGAACAAGGTGGTAACTTTTTTTGTGGAGGGAGGGAAGGAGGGGGAGGCGTATGTTTTGTATCTAATGATAAATCCTCCTCTATCTATCTACAACTAATACGGATACAGCGGCGATGATCGTATGATCGTAATAAACGTTAGCATCGTCGGATCCTCTTGACCGCTGAGCTGACCTCGTTTCGCGTTTGTTTGTTAACGGACGCTGTGGCGCCTGCCCGCCTTCGTTGCTCCACAACTGGGACTCCCGTCGTCGCCTCCGTCCCTCCCTCCCACCATCCTTCCGCCCATCGTTGCTCCTTCGCACTTCCACTTCGCACGCACGCACGCACGCTCACTCCCTCGACCATTCTCAAAGCATCCTTCGGTGTACCACTTCCCTCCACATTTTCATTGTGAACTCAAACAATGGAGGGAGAACAATGATACGGGGAGGAAAATGCGTGGTACGACTACGTTTTCAGATTTGCATATTCTCAGCTGTATAGGTGTTGAAACAGAGTTCCTTCTTATTTTGGATCTGCTCGTGTTTTGAGGTGTGATTTCATAAGAGTACCACTTTTTTTGTTTCTTTTAGTTCGCCCATTCCTTTCATTCTGCGCCTATTATTTAGTTTCTGATTTCTTCCCCATCTTTCTCCTCGAGTTTGAAATATTTTTTTTTCAATTTTTTTCTTGCAACATTCATTTTTTCCTATTTTAATTTTTCCTTTTCTTTACCTAATTATAATGACTCAAATAATTATAATTTTCTTTACCTAATTATATTGACACTTTTTTAAAAACGAAAATTCATGTGTTTCTATGTAATTTTTTAAGTGTCCCGTTTGCGTTAGGAGTGAAATATTAACGTTAACCCTTAAACTTCTTTCAACTCCAATCCATTTTGGACTAATAAAAAAATTATACCCTCTTCATCCACACGGCATATTATTTGAATACTATTTTTTATTTAGTTACATTCGAATGAGTTTTATCAAGCATATAAATATAACTAATTTTATCAAGTCGGAAATTACGGAGTTTTGTATTTTATTTTTTAATAGTCATCTCAATAGATCATTTAAAATATTTCTTGCAAATGAACCATTGCTTAATGACATTGAATATGGTATTGAATTTATTTTGAATTTTATGATTATATGGGATCACCGATTATACTCGTGTGTCTACTTCGAATAGTAATTCGTCGAAAAATTTATTTTCAGAGAAAAAAAGTTTAATCTATTCAAACTTACAAAATGCTATAGCTAGAAAATTTATATAATTATCTTTACCCTCTCTTTTCCCGTTTGTTATTGTTAACTTACTATGCTCCCAAATTTATTGCAC
Organism: Laupala kohalensis; assembly: GCA_002313205.1. NCBI lineage: Eukaryota > Metazoa > Arthropoda > Insecta > Orthoptera > Trigonidiidae > Laupala > Laupala kohalensis. Next base: position 754,332 of record NNCF01125911.1, on the reverse strand, counting down.
ATTTCCAATTACACGTCAATTTAAGTTCAATGTAACAAAATTTATACACAATTGTCTTAATTATAACAAACGCAGTTATATTTAATAAACGTAAATATTTTAATTAATAATGTGTATTATATATTCATATGTTTATATCAAAAATTCATATTAATATATATTTATATTAAATATGTATATCAATAATTTATATCAAATATTAATATGTAATTATCTGTATATTAAATGTGTGTGAACTTTCTGTGTGTACAGGGTACCTTGGAGTTACGCAAGCGCCTAGACGAACTGCGGCTCCTGGAGTCGCGAAAGAGCGCGCGTCTCATGGATCAAGACACTGACTTCGCGCGCCTCGCAGACATGGCGGGCGATCGCAAGCGCCCCGCCGCTTCGCACTCCATCGACGTGCCAACCGCGCACCCGCTCGGGTGAGTAGCAGCTCTCTTCACACGCGACGGAAATTATAACATTCGTGAATAATAGAGCCAAGTTACCGTCGTTCTCACTGGGCAATGAACTCTGGTCGTTGTACTACGTTAGGAGGTGTGTTTGTGGGTTAGTTAGTTAGGTTTAGTGGCGTTTCGACAAACTAAGGTCATTGACGCCCGTTTTATATTTAGTGGAAATATCGTATATATAAAGATAGATATATAGAAAGAGAGAAAAATTATTATTAAAAAATCATATTCATAAATAAAAAATAGATAACTACGCAAATATATTTGTAACTACACACTTATTCTCTACACAGAAAAGTAAAACGGAGGATGTGGGGATTGAAATAACCTCCAATGGATCGTTTCCTAACTTTTATCGCATTATTATTGTCTTCCTGTTGCGTCTGCTAGTTGGACAAGTCTCCCAGATGAATTACTGTTCCCCAGATGCGTTACTGTCACCCAAATGGATTTTGTCAAAAAAATTCTCTCTATTTAAAATGCTTTTGTACGTCAGAAATTATTTTTTGGGCTTTATTGAGTGCAGAATAGTGCCTGTAAAGAAAGTCCGTTTTCTGTTTCATCTATACCATCCATTGACTCTATATTGTGAAAGGGTTCAAGGTTTGTGGGCTCCTGTTCAATTCATTACTTATGTGGGAAGGTAATTATCTCATTGTCAATGGGTCTCATACCTTGAAATCGATCGTTCTAATCAAGTTGTTCTTTCCTCTGTAATTCTCCAACGACTTTTTATATCATTACTAAAAATCAAATAGGATTTGTTTTATTAATATTTTTTTAAATATAAATGAAGTCGAAAGATTTGGGTAAGACAATAATGCAATAACGTTTTATTTTCGCTCAGTATCCTTAATTTCCTAACAGCGTTAATGGAATTCGTTTGTCTTTTTCAAAGAACCCTAACACATTTCGATATACAATCCGTTAATACTTTGCAGAATTTATTTCGCAAAACCTCGACTTTTTTTAAATATTTTGGTGCAATTTATTACAAAACATTCACATTTCCCTATTCTTGAAAATGACTTGTTTCTATGAGGAAGAGTTCTGTCCGAGAAGTTCAGAAATGCTTTTTGTATCTTGATATAAATTATCTTCATAACATTAAAATTGAATTAATCGCGTCAGTAGTATTTTAAGAAGTCTAAATTTAAATTAAAAGAAATTTCGTCATTCAGCTAAGAGAACAATAGAATTTTTATTATATTTCGGTGATAATTTTCCACGGTTTAGACCGCGATTTACACCCGCGTTATGTTAAAATCCTCCTCGGAGACCATCTAATGGAATCGCAACTACGTACCACGCACACAAATATGGCAATCCTCATGACGGCAAACATTCTTCTATGTTATTCGTATATGTAATTCCCAGGAGTAAACCATCCTATTCTTGTTGAACGTGTGCTTAGTTCCACTGAGGTCCCTCATGTGAGTGCGTGACACAGAAGCGGAGTCGGTTTCCTTTCACCTCTTCTTCCTATTCTCCACGTCATGCTCGAGGAACTGAAACACAATACGCTCATCTTTATCAGGAAAACACTGGAACCCTGTCATATGTAATACATAGTACACTTTTTGTGGGAAGTCGGATTGATACATATTAATAAATGAAGTGACTAGTATTTAAAGGGTGAAAAATATATTTTAAGAATTTAAAGAGAAAACGTATACTCGCGTATTTTCGGTAACCTTTAAAACAATTTCACAATTAAAAGATACGTCTCTTTGCAAATTTCAAAGTAACGTTTATTCCTGAAATTTATAGAAACTAGCTAAACTTATGCGATTAAATTACACAGAAAATTGAACGTACCTAACATTCTATATTCTAATATGAACGTTTATTTTTATTTAGAAAGACTATTTCATTGACCTGAATAATATGGCAGATCCGTCTTACCTCATCTGCATGGTCAACACGCCAGAACTGTCATTTGATAGGACTCGAGCAGTCATGAAACACCCTTTTCAAATAAATGAGTTAAGTAGCTGCTTTTCTTTATATAATTTTTAAATGCTGTTACCTTGGAAGAGAAAAAGAAAGACAAACCCACTGGAAATCGTCGACAGATCGTTTAATGCTAAAGTACGATATCTCATTTGAGTGATTTGCTCCGTCCCGTTACTCAGAAAAGGAACACAAGTTATCTGGGAATTTTGCGTTTTAATGTATGGGAGGGTTGGCAGTATTTAAGTTCATTGTGCATTATTTTAATACTGTGCTAATGGGTGGCATATTCGTCCATTTTTAATTTCTACTAATGGGTTGCGGGGCTCGCATTGCCATCGCAGACATGCCACAGCCATTGACAGCCACGTTGTCTGCACCAAGTAACTTGGGTTGGTCGCTGTATGCCCCTGGCTCTCGGCCAAAGTGAGAGAGAGAGAGAACAGGGAGGAGCGTGAGATGGGGGCGGACAGGAGTTCCACAGGTGGCCGAGGTCTTCACAGTCGTCGCTGTGGTGGAGCTGGCTGCAGAGCAGGGCCACGGGAACCGTTATGAATGCAGACGACCCGACGCACTTGGCCCGTGTTCATTGCTGATCCCCCGACATCATCTCCGAGTCCGCCGCGACATCTCCCACCTTTAATAGAACGCGGGGTCCTCTATGGCCTGGACCCTCTACGGACCGGGTCCCGTGGAAGTCTGGATTGTCTACGGACCGGGTCCCGTGGAAGTCTGGATTGTCTACGGACCGGGTCCCGTGGAAGTCTGGATTGTCTACGGACCGGGTCCCGTGGAAATCTGGATTGTCTACGGACCGGGTCCCGTGGAAATCTGGATTGTCTACGGACCGGGTCATCTGAAGTCCGAACTTTCCACGGACCGTAGAGCCTCTGAGGTCCGGACCCACTACTCACTCAGACACACTTCAGGCCAGACATTTCGTAAATAATGGATCTATTCTACCGACCTAATGGTTCATTGTCCTGAACACATTTTTAATAGAATTATTCTCCATGCATTTCGTTTCAATTTATAGGAAACAAACGTTGAAGTTGGAGTGTGTAAAAGCAGATGTTATTTGACACGTTAAAACTGTCAGTGATATTAATTTTAGTTGTTCCCAGTGAAAGGACAAATACTTTAATTGAGATGTCCTCGTGTCACTTTTTATGTCAATTAAATTTCTGTTGTGTTGCTTCGTTTACTTCCGACTCCGTGAGTGCCTCATTTGCTTCTTTTGGGCTTTCCCCCCAGTGAGAGCGAAATCTTCATTCTTCATCCTAGTCTCTAAGCTCTCAGAGAATGTGGGATGCATGGAATGTGACCTTCAACGTCTCGAAGAGGGCAATTGCATTACCAGAAAGGAAAGTTAACACTCAATTAATTTTAAGGAGGTACACTTTTACCTTATAGAATCGTATCAGCTCCTTCTTACACTTACTACAAGTTTTCATTTATGCTCTCATTGCCATAAGTGTCCCACAGGATCATCATGAACAAGACTTTTCTGGTTAAAATATTCTCCATGGTACTATTTTATTTTAAATAAAATTGAAGATAAAATTAAAGATACAGAGAAAGAGGTCAAGGAAAGAATGAAAACCGGGATATTCGATGATGAAACAAATCAATTTTCACGTAATATTCCAAGAAAAAAAATTGAGTGCAGGAGAGTTAACGTCTAAAGTGCAGCGGCACTGGATGGAAAAAAGAAATCAGTCTTCCATATGTCCTAACTGGACCTTCCATCCAAAACTGTGTAACAGGAGCACGATTATTTTGCTTGGGACGAGTGCCACTGGTCACTATTTCAACCTTGAGGTACCGGCAACCCCCACTCCCTCCCCCCTTGCGGTCCACCTGCCAGTCACTAGCCATGCGACCGCGCCCCTTCCCTCGGAAAGAAAGTTCTCTCACCTCCATTGCCATTGATGTCGTTACGCGAGGGCCTTGCGTCAAGCAACCGGATTTCTGCTTGCGTCGCCGGGACACGAAGGAGCGCCAGTAAGTCGCCTCCGCCCCCGCCCCCACCTTCGCCACCACCACCTCCCCCACCACCTTCAGCAAGGTAGCCGACAAAACCGTTGCGCGATAAGTGTGCCGCACTCCTCGGGCAGCACGTTACACAAACGAAAGCAATTGTACTAGATTGTAATTGGCGTTGCTGAGAGTATAAGAAGTATTCGTTATGATCAAGAATTTAAGGAATATTTGAAAATGTTTAATGAATTTTCTCCTAAATGTCTAATGATTTTTGAATAAGAAGAAACATTGTTATCGCGAACTTACACATTTAGAGTTGATTGTTGTAAGGTGACAATTATTTTAATTTTCTCAATTTATTAGCTGGGAATATTTTAAGGGTGGCATGAGTAAGCACAAGTTTGCAATGAATAATTTTTTAGAATACATACCTAAGACAACATATTAGTTAAATAAAATGTGTTTTGTTTATTGTAGAACTCAAAGTATTCTTGATGTTACTAATATAATAGCTGTTTCTGTCCTTTACAACAACAAAAAAGATTCNGTTACTAATATAATAGCTGTTTCTGTCCTTTACAACAACAAAAAAGATTCTGCACGTCATTGATTTATTTTTTTAGACGTTGTTTCGTCGCTTACAAATCTCAAACTTGCTCTTGTGCAAGTCATGACTTTTCCTCGCATATGACGTGGGAAGTACGATACACATTATTGTGATGTGGAGTTTGGCTGAAAGTGGTTTTTAGACCCACCAATCTCTCTTTCTATCTCAACCCTTTCCCGTTCAATCACCCCTCTCCTCTGCTATCTCTCTTCTTTTATCATTCCCCTGTCCGCCCACCTCACGCCCCAGTGTCTGCTTCACAGCGCGGACAGGAAGTGTTGGCTAGGACTGCGAAGTGGCAACGGAGGTGGCCCGCAGTGTGGCCTGGATTCGGTTCCAAGGCCCACGGCACTCGCTGCTTACACGCTCCTCACTCGCCTCGCGCGCGCACATGCCGCACGGCACCGCGCCCGTCGACCGGCGAGAGGCCGGGTATACCGGCTGCCGAGACGCCATTTCACCCGCCGCCGGCTTGCAAATGCCAAATGTACCGCGGCTTTCCACTGAAACATGCTGCACTTTGGAAGACGTTTGCGCGATCTAACGCATGGGTTGCTTTTGGGTTTCTTATGTTGCATGTTGTGTAACTGAAGGTATCGAGAGACATGTGATTGCGGTCTGGTTGTAGGATCGAGTCGTTACCAGAGATTCATATTCATGTCAGGACTGTCTTCGAATTACGGAATGATATCTAAACGTATATTATTGTTACATAACCGTGGATCTTGGTATGAGCAATATTTACGCAACGGTTTTTAAATACCCTTCTCTTGGTTTTGACTGGCATGTAATTTATCTCTCTCGGATTATTTACAACAATTCATTCATAAATCATTGAAAAATATAGTCGTTTTCTCTCTTTTTAGAATACAATAAACGAGATTGTACATAGTTAAAAATCTGTTTTAAGTTCCTTTCGTGTTGTAGCTAAGAATTTGTTTGTTCGTATCACAACATTCCTGAACGAGGTGATTTTGGCATATATCACCCACAGAAATTGCGTCGCTTCGTTGTTCTATAAAAGCACTTTCTATTCTTAATCCAGTTCGCCGAACGTGGAGAGAAGGGGAGGAAAGAGGAGGAAATGAAGAGAAAAAGAAGGAAAAGAGCATGTGTTAGGGAGCCAAGAGGTTCCCGTAATGACACGTGAGTACGTTGTCTTGGAATTGAAAGTTGCTTATTCTCTCACATTTATGTGAATCAACAAAAAGACAAACTCAACACTCCTCAACGCGCAGTTTAAATGAACCTAATATGTCATCTGCGAGTTACAGTATTTGTGATTTTTGACCATTTGTGGCATCCGTTCTCATGTAGTATTTCACTTTATTCCTAAATTAAAAGTAAGAACAGACTGATATCTGTGATATACGGAATAAGAGGAAAAACATTTGAGAAGGCATAATGATAACAAAACACTTTCTAAGCAAAATGGTTGGTATAGATAAAAACAGATGAATTTACTAAATCTGACGCAACAACCTTCTTTTCCTTCTTTCGCATTATATACTTTCATGCTTGTATTTAAAATACGGCTTCACTTTATACTGTATGTTCTACGAAGCGATTTTGGCATATATCACCCACAGAAATTGCGTTTCTTCGTTCTATAAAAAATGAAAATGTGAAAATGTCTATATGAAAAGAAATTGGTGACAGGAATATTTTTTTAACTTGTTGTCAAATAGTTGAAAATATTGTATTAAAAAAGCTAACTAGAAACTCTTGATAATGGATAAACTGTACAAAATATATTTTTGATATGATCGATAATTAATCGATTGTTTCGTTCCATTCAAAATCACCTGCCACTTGATACTTGCATATACCTATTCTCCGAGGTATTTTTTTTCTTTTTCTTTGTTTGCCCAACCGTGCAATACTTTTCCCTTCTTAAAGAAGTGAAACTTATAGCTGATTTGCTTTATTAGTGATACCGTTGAGGTCAACGAGTAATAATTGTGAAATAACAAGACGTAACTGAGAGAAACTTAGAAATATCACAATTTCTAACAAAGAATAGGTCAAGGTAGAATCAGTAGATTCCACGATCCTTTTCATGTTGTAATTACAAAATCTAGTTTCAGTTGTTATTGTACAATGGCGCACCCAAGAGGAGGTATGATTTAACGTTCTCATCAACTTAAGTAAACAAAAAAAGTTGAGAGCGTTTCGTGAATAGAACGATTTAAATAAAAAATTGCTTGTAAACTATAGTTTAACTTTACACGGAACTTAATGAATAAATTTATTTAAATAAAGACATTATGAAGATGTTTTGAACCATTTGACCTGTGATAGTAAAGAGCAGAAGGTAATGAGAATATTTTACTGAAAATCAATCTTTCATTTAGATGTAAAAAATAGTGGATATTTTTAAATGGTTCTTTTTCATTGACGTCAAAGAGATAATATGTTAATAACAAAATTCGAGAGAACCCTGACCCGATAAAAACGACCAACATCGAGGTCTTGCTGTGAATCCCTTGCAGTCCGGTCTTCTCGAGACCGCTCCGTTCTGCTGGAACCAGTATTAAATAAACTACTATTCCAAACTCCCAGAGCAAATCGTTGATCCAATCTGGGCTTCTCAAATGTATCAGATTCCTGTTAATGTTTTTAATCTGAGGTAGTGTTCAATTTCTCTAAACTTGTTTTGGAAATCTTAAGGGAGTTCTTTAGGAATGTGGGAAACCCGTCACGAATGGTTTGGCGATAAAACATAAATTGAAGACTGTAAACAAAACTACAGTAAAATCTCGTCTGTTCATGAAATGCTAGATAATATATTTGTTATTAATCACATAAACGACGTACTGTTAACGCTCAAGATTGCATTTCTCCACGTTACCTGGCGTAGATTCCCCTGGCTATTTTTTTAAAAATGTTTGTAATGTTTCTTATTCTTTCACTTCTGATGTATCACGTCATGTTCTATCTGATCGACTTGACGCTGCATGATAGTTATGTTATTGATGATCACGATTGTCACGTTTATTAAGTCTGTGGACGTGATGAACCGGTCATCTGTTAGAACTTTCTAACGCAGTCATAAATATGCAATTTTGTTCTGAACTCTTTCTTTATATGTAGTGTAGTAGTGGTGTAGCGTTGTGCCAGAAGTACTTGAGTTCGATGTCGATTACCGCTGACTGAGAGAAGTATCCACCTACCTAAGATTCCATAACATGCTTTAAATGACTTAGCCATGATTGTGTTTAGAAAATCTACATTCACAAAGTACATTATTTCTGGAGAAAAAAAAAGTAAAAAATATTTTGTAAAAAAAATAATAATAATAAAAATAAAACATAATAATTGTATAAAATCAATTGAAGTAAAAATTAATATTAAAATTGTGAAATTTTTTTGCCATGTTTGTTAGTTGTGTAATTGTATCGTATTATGAATAAATCGAATGATTTGATAATATATTCATTTTGCAGATCTTAGTAAAAATGTGATTTAGGAGGAACACACAACCAAATGGATTGAAAGTTTCCTCACGAACGTATGACATTAATAAAATGTTGCAGTGGCATTCTTCGACATCATCCATCTCGGGTGGGATGTGAGGGATGATGTCATGGACGAACAAGTAACTCATGATACCTGTCGTGGTGCAGTGACGGACTTCAAAATGTCACCAAGTGGTATTTCATCCTACAGCTTTTAACCCTTATTTGGAGCAATGAGGGGCTTTGATAAAAGCTTTCAAGTTCAATGAGGTTAACGGAAATTTTGGGTGAATCATGAGTTTCCTTGAAGCGGGAGATGGAATAATTAAGTTATGATGTACTTCAAACTTTGCTTCATTTGGTAACATTTTATTTTATTTTTTCCCCTGACTCATTCATTTAACGTTTATTCATACACAATGTAAAATTGACTTAATATTTCGTGTTCAATTCTATTTCTTTTCAATTTGTAATATTTTATTTACTAGAAAAACAAAAATTTCTACGTTAATCCATCTTTTTTTAAGATCTAAAAACTTTCCGCAATTACAATTCTTTCCACGTACTATGTACTTGAAAACAGAATTAACAATTATCGAAATAAAAAAGTGCAGTGCATTTTTGACTTAAGATTAAAAATACTGCAGCCTTAAAACGATAGTTCGAGTGAGTTTCTTCACCAGTTAGTGAGAAAAGGTGAGTTCCCAATATTTACATTGCCACCACCAAAGGTAAAAAGCTAGTGGTGCAAAACAATTGCACATACTTTCTCACATACGCTTCTCAGTCTGCAGTATAGAGTTAAAATATTCTATAGTGAAAGGGTCATTTCTGGCGTGATCCTCTATATTTTGGTCGTCTTCCAGTACTCTGTTCATGCTCAAAGTCGCTAGATGAACTTATTAGTATTATATTTGAAATTTGAGAATAAAATAAACATTCAGAATAATATTTCAAAACAAATAGTGACATATCAGTCTTATAAATATCGTAAAAGTGTTGTGTAAATGTAATTTCGTTGTAGACAGAAATTTATGTATTTTCTTATTTGCAGTGCGTTTTCTGCACTCCTATGTAATTTATCATTATCATATCTTTCATTTCAGTTTACTAAAATGAACAGTTTACTAAATATTGTTCAAGCTTCTTGAAACAGTAAACAAATGCGTAAATGTAGTAGATAGAAATTATTTTACTGCGTCTATACAAAACTTTCAAGCGAAATACTACAAATGCGTAAATGTTTTCTACTTTACGTACAGAAAATTTAAGCAAAATCATTGGACCTGTTTTTGAAAAATATTCAAAAATGCATTTTGACCTTCATGTGAAGTGTCCTTTGTGTTCAAATAAAAAGAAAATTGAAAGCACGTGCATATGTTAGAAGTAAATTCTACCGTAAATACAAAAATGAAAAAAAAATTACCATTCGGTCAGGAGTGCTGCACACAGACGGACGGACCGGACCGGACGGACGTCCAGCCAAAAACCACTTTTTCGGAATCAGGGGTCACCTAACGGATATTTCCGCAGAAATCTCAGTTTTCGAATTTTTCCACGATTACAATACTTTTTATATACTACGTATATGAGAAAGTAATAAACGTTCAACTGCGATCCAGTTTCTAAACAAATATATTTATCTCACGAAGATGTTCATCGTAGTTTCAAAAGAGAGCATGACCCCGGCACCAGTCAAGAAATCCTAACATAATTTTGTGGCGTAATTACGAAAAGTCGAATACAAATCCCGCTGCAATACTAAAAAGGTGATAGCGCCTGGTGCATCGTTTGGGTGCTTTTGAGTCGCTGTGTGCTTCCGTGGCGCATGGAGCGAAGGTTGTGACCTTGTATGCAACGGTGCTGCAGTGAAGGAGAGCGCAACCCCGCCATCGACAAATGAAAGTACTATCGACGCCCGCTCAGCGCTTACCTTACGACATGGTGCCCGCATGTTCACTCGTCAGGCATGTGACGAAATAATGTAACTCGACATGGGAAACAGATTTTTAAACAGAAATAGAGTAGGATTCAAGTTAATTAACAAGTTCTTAAATTAATGTATTTTATTTGCTATTTGATAAAGATGTTAAATAATAATGAAATAAATAATAAATGTATTATCAAAAAAGAAGGTACAAACTGCGTATGACTATTTGGAGAACAATACACTAATGTACTCTCCGGAAGCAGTTATAAATTCACTGTGATATGAAAAATATCAGCTGAAGTGATATGACATGAACACCACGCTGTTAATATATGTCGATTAATAGTTGCATGTTTCAGTCATTGCGATTCGTTTCAAAAACAATGATGATAGAATACTGTAGTTATTTAAGGAGGATGAAGGAAATTAAAATATATTTAATCCTCTATTGAACAATGACTATTATATCCGTCAATTCTTTTTTAGAACATTGTAAACTTATCGACATGCATTGCTACCATTGCTAAAAAATTGGTTTATTTTTTTACTATAGTAGAAAAATGTAGTTTTACTCTTGAACTGATAAGAGTGCTCTCTAATTGGGTTTATAATTTGATACTGTCGTGTGTGTAAGTGGCGAGGTATGTGACATCAAGAATGACGTTGATGAAAGAGTTGTGTACGCAGCTGCATAGCCTCTCTCTCGTGCATTGCCAGCCATTCATTACACGTTTTCGCTTCTCGAATTCGTCTCGAAAGAACAGACAAATGTCAAGAGCTCTCCGGATACCACTAGAAAACAGTTCTGTTTAAGGGAAAAACTTTACTTCCGTTGTATGTAGGTATTCGGAAAACAATTCGATTATCTTCAAATATTATAAAATATGCTTAAGAAGACCTGCAACGTGTTTTATTTATTTTTTTATATTTATTTAATATCGTTTGTTCCCTCCCAGTAAAGCTTTATTTCAGAAAAGTCTGAAATGCAAGTTTACAGGGGATTGTTGGACTGACATTTGTATGAAGTGGGGAAATTTCACATACGAAGATTCGATGTAACGTGAAATCGAAACTGTGTTCCTCGCTCTAACATTGGATGGAGACTTACATCCATTTCGCTACAACAGTAGGAGAGTTGTAGATGATTTGAAAATCCAATTTAATGTTTCGTCTATTTTACTCTCGCTAATAACTCAAATTTTATTCATATCTCTCCGTTCTCGTTCGTGTTTCTCCACTTGATGCCATTAAACTCTGGATAATAAAGAAACTTTTCTGAACTGAGAAAAAAACTTTGAGACCTGAGATAGGATAGGAGATTTAAATTCAGAGGAAGATGATGATTTCTCCAAACCTTTGGATGTGACATCCCAACCTGATAGTTCAGATACTATTTGAGATGTCACATCCAAAGGTTTGGAGAAAGCTTTGCTTCCTCTGTATTTGTTTCTCCCATCCAAACGTGTTCTCTCGTGTGCTCTTATCGGCAACTGTCGCAGGCTGATGAGTCCACATACCTGCAGAGCTTCATTGACTACGTGCGTTCTCGCTAAGAGTCATAAGTCTGACCTGATTCCGTATAACGCTCGGTGCCGCCATCGACGCCGCGCTGTCTCCCTCGCCTCTCGCATCCCCACCGCCTCCATTGCCCTCCATGGAGTAAACAGAGAAAGGGAAAAGGAGGCTGCAAGTGGAAGGAAGGAAAGCGGGACGCCGTCTCAGCTGCTTCTGTCACTCAAGTGCACGTTGCTCCAGATCTCAAGCGGAATGACTCTCGATTCACTTGTCTGGCTCGGAATCTTATCCTGGATTGCTCAAAAACCAATTTGGCCACATTGTGTTATAAATATTTGAGTGGCTTAGATACTTCTCGGAATTTCACAGAGTCATTATTTAATGCCTTTTTCTAATTACTAAATCAACTCAACAGAAAATCTGATCTTCCGACTAAACATCTTGACACATTCCCATTATAATTAGTTTTGCTAGTAATGAGTGATACGACGGCGTGTTGTAGAAAGATATTTTAACACCCTTGCGGAACATTTTTATAAAAAGCTTTTTTTCCCTTTTTCTCTCTTCAGAAAGTACCAATTTTTAATCAATATTTTTAGAGACAAACCTTGTGCCCTAGAAACGTCAAGAAAATAAACTAATCGTACACGATTCTATAACGATGTAGTTTCGTTATTGCAATTGCCAGTGTTTGCAGGCTATATTGGCTAACGCCTTGAAGTTTCTCACGAAATGGCGAAACTTGAGTTTCCGGCCGCTGTCCACCACGGAGACGGAAGCAAGTCAAGCAACGACTTTCTCTGCAAAGCGCCACTGTCGCCTATTTCTTCCTCTCTCTTCGGGGCAGGCAAAAAGAGAGAGTAAAATAAGAGAAATGAAGATATAAAGATGTCGTAAATCACTTTACTCTCGTCAGCTAGAGAATGTTAATAAATAAAATATAAATATTCAAATCTAATTCACTTATCTTCATTTCTGTTTGACTGAACAATTACGTTTTCACTTTTAGTTACATCTCATTTCCATAATTTTTTTTGCGTCATTTAACTCATTTAGTGAATTTGGTTTTTCAGAAGTGAATGTACAAATATGCGGTTCCAGCGAAAGCAATCTCACCTCCATCAATTATTTGATATATCAATGAAATTTGTGTAAAATGTTTACGTCCAATTGTTGCATCACTTTCACTAATATTTCACATCGTTACTTTCCTCTGTTTTCACACGTGATAATATCTGATACTTTTTCATGAATTTAATGTAGCATATATTTCATTCCGACTTGAGAGCATCATCTAATTGGCTACCTCTAGTTTACAACTCCTCCCTCCAACCTTTATCCCTCCACCTCCAATGCCTGCATTTTCTCAACTTTCGCTGCCACCACCCTCGGCACTACCTTCCTCCGTTGCCACCACCTTCCTTCATCTCCGTCACGTGTCGATGACGCTGCCGGGAAGCAGTTTTGGAAGGGGGAAGGTGTTCTAGACATATTGTCTCTGGTACTTTTCTCTGCCAAGATCAAATCCACCCTTGAATGACGCTGTTATATGGATCCAAGATGAGTTGGCGGATGGATCCAATGAGACATTAGATTGATAAAGCGATAGTTGTGTGCATGGTATGAATAAAATGTTATTCCTTCTGACTTAAATTACAGTATTGGGATGGGGAATGAAATCATTCGTGTTAACATTTGAAAACAGACAGGTGGAAACGACCTAGAAGGATTTGATCACAGATGGGGGACACGAGTTTATTTGGTAGGGGTGTTGGTGGACCCAAATGTTCTAAATTCGAAATTATAACCACTATTGAAGAATATTTATGTAATAGTTCAAACTTAATAGTTGAAAATTTTAAATTGTTTAAAATTTTCTTCAAAATTTTGGGGTTAGGAATGTATCAAAGCCCGGTTATGGGATCGATCCTAGATACCGTAGATCAAATTACGAATCCAACTGTTAGGGAGGGGTGCTTCAGACATACGGACCTGCCCCGACACATCCGTAACTATCCCTTGCCACTACTCTCACTGCTTCCATCACTTTCACCGTGGCCTCCTCCATCAGCGCCATGACGTGTCCCGTGTTACCCCCTGTCTCTCTTACGCGTCTCGCACTATCGCTGCCACCAACTTCCATTGGTGTCGCGGAGCGAGTGGCGCAAGATCTATGTCCCACTTGCACCTAGAGGCTCGCATCGGGGCCAATGCCGCCGCCTCAACTACCGGCAACGACGGTGCAACCAGTGTGGTTCCCCACAGGTACCTCCAGCCCATTACCTACATTCCCAAGTTCCCGTTACTCTCGTGTTGTGTCGAAGGTTTGTGCGTCTTAGGCCACTTGTCCCTTGAGGTTTTGTTGAATTCAAGTACCTTGCTAGGATATCTTCACCAGTGTGGTGGAAATTAGGTGAAGTCTTGCATCAAACACATTAAAGCAATGTTTCCTAATTTAGATCACGGAGTAGTATTCAGGTTAAAATACCACGATATACTAATTTACTCGTAGCTCTTTGAATATGCAAGGTGTAAAGATAAACTAATGTATAAAAATTATACTTTAGTTTATATGCCAATTTTACAGTTATAATTTAGTTAACGAATTGAAGTTTCAGACCGTCATCGTTATTATTTCATGAATTGAATAAAAAAACAAAAAACTTTTCAGTCTAGAAAAAAATATTTTGACTAAACATTTCTACCAAAAACAATTCTATTTGTTTTTACAATTTGAGGCCAAGTGTTTGTATTTTCTCTGCTATTGAAATTTCTGACTCCTTGATTCTTAAGATTTCAGAATACTTGTAATTAAAATTGTTACCGATCGACAACGACGTCTTCATGTTTTGTTTAGGAGTTGAACGCCACTAATCCAATAGGGGGTCAAAAATTTCTTTTCATTGTTAGATGTCCTCACAGACGTTTTAGACGGACTTCCTACTCTAAACATGACCAGAAATCAAATTGTGCCAGTGATCCATAATTTCGAGAAAATTTAAGAGAAACTTGGTTCTTTCGATAAAAGATGTCTCGTGAACCTTTACACTCTATATTGCAGATCCTGAAACCGAGTAAATAACAAAACAGAGTCTTCGAATTATGGGGAATGGTAAGGCTTATGAGAAAAAATTAATGAACGTCTGATATTACATTACTCGTGCGAAACTATCACAGAGACGCTTGCAATTATATCCAACAATATTCTTCTCCTTCGCCACCGAATTTTGCGTGGGCTAAACCATTCAAAGGAAGTGATGGTATTTGGAAATATTTGTGGACATATTTCTTTGCTTACATCAATCTAATACGCATCTAGAAGTAGTAGTAGGAGGAGGATGATGAATGATGGGTATAGAACATTGGTAGATCGAATGAAACGAAGTATCAAATAACTCTCTAAAACCACATGCCTTATTGGGAATCAATCCTACTATTCTTGCTCGCTCCTATAATATTCTCGCGGTGTAGGTCTCACTCATTTAGCTCTTACGTCACTAAACAGGGCGTTCATATTATATGAAATGTCGAACCAACCGCGGTATCTCCCTAAAATCCTCCCAGCAGGAGAACGCGTTCGATTGAGTGCTCGACCGGGTTAGATGAGGTTTTCAGCTGAGGTATTCCTCATCTAATTGACTAATATAAATTCGGTTTGGTATCATTTTCCCTCGTTTCCGAACATCTCTGCAATCCATCACTTTACCCAAAACGTATGGCTGGGTGGAAGAATGGGGAAAACTTCTACATTAAATCAATAAAGAAATTGCTTTTATTAAGCTTTCCAAGTGGTGGGGCAAAATTAAGCTTGTAATTGGCACCTTTGGCACCTGGGTAACGGTGTCATGTAAACAATGAGAGAAATTATATTTCACGTTTTGATAATTAAAATATCAACATTTGAGCAATAATTTGACCCTGTGAATTTGTCATTTTAGTAATATTTTTTATGTTGTGGAAGATAAGTGCGGTTTTAATATTTATCATGGAGGTAGGACCCCCCCCCCCCATCAAAGAAAAAAATATTCCATCTGCATTCACTCTCGCTGTAACTTTTTTGCATTAAGTGCAACAGATAAAGAGCGATCCTAAAGAAAATTTCCCCTCATAATCTGCAGATGTCTTGCATCCGCCCGCACCGTAACGTGTTTCGACCCCGCGCATCGACTCCTTCGCTTTCGCGATTTCTTCGATCCTCGTTCGCAACCAATCGCAAATTGCCTCTTCCGTGCTGCAATGTAGCAGTCCCCGCTGCAAGTAGACGCAATTCCATTCTCCGTGGATTGCTTGCCGTGACTTCTCTGCTCTTCCAACGATGACGCAACGACGTCTGCACAAAGGATCCGCTCGACGCGATGCAAAAGCGATTTCGAGACTGCTTCATGCATTCAATGCTGTGCGTTCAGCTGGAGAAAATTTTCCGGCCCCATCTCGCGAGAAACGGGAGCATGAAATTCCACTTCAGTGTAATTAATAATCTCGTACATCTATAGAAAAATTGAACGAAACCGGTTTTCAATTGTAGATATGATATTAATGTTGTGGAGCAAGATTGTAATATGTATTATTTACGACTATTTTGGTTTCTTCTGTGATCCTTCCATTTTCTCTTAATTATAGTGTGTTTATGGTATATAAAGCAATAATAACTAGTCTCATTTTCATTCTTTAGTATCATATTTTTTACTTATAAACTGTAAACAACTAATTCTTACTCAATTTTTGAGTTAACTGCAACTCAATTACCTACTCGTAAATAAAATAAATAACAAATTAACAATAAATTGTAATTCGTAATACATCTTGTTTTCAGCCAATTGTTAAATGTAATAAACGTATTTTTTAAATATTGTTTTATTGATTTCAAAAAATCATTCAGATTGGAATATTTCCAGAGTTCAAACAAAAGAGTAAGAAATAAAAAATGACACTCGTCTTGAGTGCTGCACACTGTTAGTAATATATTGCATAACCAATTTTTTAATTACTACGCTCATGGTTATTAAAATGGAACGCACTTTACTGTTTCATGCGATCAAACGTAAAGGAAAAAGAATTGTATCATTACTGAACCTGACCCATAAATCAACTATTGACTGTGCAATAGATAGTCGACTGAGCTTAATTGTTGGTTGAGATTGCTAACACCATCGGATATGGCCTGTAAAAAGGTTCCTGTCCTACAATGCACTCCTTTCAAACTAATTCGTGTATAAATTGAGCTTCTCTTGTGCATTACGACTCGCAAAGATTAGTTCTGGCTGTGGTAGGCGATAATATTGTTAGTTTACTGTAATAGTCCTTTCAATATGCGTTAGAGAGTTGCCCTTTTTTGTGAGATAATATTGAATGCCTTTCTTGTAATTATGAATTACAAACACAATGTGTGGTTTATTTAAGGTTTAAATTATAATTTTTATATTAAAGTTTGGAATACGTGATTTCTTACATCACATTCATATTACTCCTAAGTAATCATATTTTACGATGTCTGGAAATTTAAGAGAAAATTCGTGTCGTGTAATATAAGAAACTACTTTTTAATTCTTCTGAAATGTGTTGCGTGGGTCGATTAATGATTTCGTCGAGGTTCTCAGCTGAGTCCAGTCCGTGCCAGACGGGCGGCGAAATACCGGTAGAATTCCATTCTCCGATCTCTCTAGTCCAGTGTCGGCCGCATGCCGACTCTTACCTTGCCTGCGGCGTGATCGCCGCC
The DNA here is from genome assembly GCA_002313205.1 of Laupala kohalensis. Taxonomy (NCBI): domain Eukaryota; kingdom Metazoa; phylum Arthropoda; class Insecta; order Orthoptera; family Trigonidiidae; genus Laupala; species Laupala kohalensis. Next base: position 736,715 of record NNCF01125911.1, on the reverse strand, counting down.
CGCGGTCTCCCCCCCCCCTCCTTCCATCAACCCGTGGCGCGAGTCGCCGGCCGGCACACGCTGTGCGCCACCGTCGGTATCAGTTTAAAGCCACGCCGCCGCCTCCTCCTCCTCCGCCTTACTGCTACTGTTGGAAAAATTACGAAGGATTATAGGTCGCGAACATTTCTTCTTTTGTGCTGAAATGTTTTGTCACAGACTATCACTTCATATTACATTATTATTATTATTATTATTGTTTTAATGTTGATTGATTGAATGACAAACATTTGTATGTACATTAATATATTGCAAAAAAAAGTCTTGAAATATAAACAATATTTTCAGTTTTGTATTATCGATGCAGAATCTCCTGAGTTAACCTACGGATTTCTAAACGTTCGCACCATAGATCCAAATTTCGTAAGCATTTCAGAAACTGCTTAGGAAGCAGATATATCGTAACATTTCATTTAGAAAATGTCCCTGTGGTAAGGAATATAACGTGCGAGTATGTTAGCTTATTTCCGTAAGTTCCATGCTTGTAAATAACTTGCTATGAACTGCTGACATTAATCAATGCTTTCAGTGATGTCTACCAAACATAACCCCGATCTAATCCTTCGTCCGCTATCTGGCTTCACCAGCTTCGGTGCCTGTCCCCGGGTGGCGACGGGACAGTGCTCTCCGCACACGACGGAAGGGAACGATTTCATGCCGTTTGCCGAAAATCAAAACATCTGCATCTCTTCGTAGATGGGAGAAAACCGACACGAGAGATGCTATTGTACGTGTTGTAATTAGACACGGAAGTGAATGAGGGAAAAGAGGTAATGAGGTCAAGGTAATAGAAAATGTGTGGAAGTTGCACAGTAATTACATTTGTAATTATTATCATATCTGTGCGTCGGCATATCAAGATATTCCCTGATTTATAGATCCCTCTTGTGCTGAATGCTGACCCAATTACGAAAAAATATTCCGATATTGAAGTGTGGTGTAAGAGAAAAGGGTGTGAGGCTACATCAAAGGTTGTCGGTTCGAATTCCTAGCAGGGCGTGGATGTTGGAGTGAATGACTGAAACACACACGTATTGAAAGGTTAACAAAAAGCGCCACAAAAATTCCTGTACATATACCAGTTAACGCAAGGGTGGAGAGAATGCTCAGAGTGAAGGGTAGTGATGTGTAGTGAAGTGTGCATCTGTTCAAGGTGCCCTGTTTTGATTTATTTTTACTGAATTATTACTTTTTTATTAGATTAAAGCAACTACTTTCACGTTCAATGTATAGGAGGAGCAATGATATAGGTGTGTACATTCATGCATGTTTGTACTTACGAGTGATGTCTGTATCTGTCAGTAAGCGAAAGTGTGTTATGTATATGAATGTACACACATGTGGGTTTCATGTAAATAATTAATTCTTTAAATGTAATTTCCTTCTTGTCGTTACTTTCTGTTTTAATTACCTGACCATTTTAAACCATGAATATTTTATAGATATTTGGGTGCTGGATTTGTTATTTAACTTCTTATTATGTATTCTATTAATATGACTTTTTCTCTGCCACCGAACATTGCTCACTTGCACAGTAATTATTATTGTTGTTGTTATTATTATTATAATATGCATTTGTTTATGGTGATTCTCATGCCGAAACATATTCTATATAAAGTTTAATTTTTAATGTCGATGTTCATTTAAAAACCTTCCAATCTCGTGTATTCGGATCCGATTCCGGGAGACTAATTCCCGTAATGCAATTAGCGCCATCTGCCGGTCGGCATCCGATGCCAAGCGCGCAAACGAGGCGAAACAGCCGACAAAGGTCACGGGGAAGACGCCTTGCCGTTGCGTGTGCGGCGGCGGGCGCGAGGGTGGACGTCTCCGCCTTTCACTGGCGTGTGACCCCCGCGCACGGTGGCTCCGCGACGGGACGACGTGGGAGATGTGGATGGAAGGATGGGGAGGAGGAGAAGCTAGTGTTAGTTTCGTAAAGCGAGCGGAGACTCTGTGCCGCACCACTCGCCTTCGCCAGCGAGTTTCTAATGCACTCGATTTCTACAGCGCTCTGGAATTTCGCTGCCGCTCCGACAGTGGGACGCCTCTACGTCGCCATCCTCTGCTACATCCTTTGACCTCCGGCCCTGTGGTGTCCCACGGTGACTCGATACGCATACCCTTGTGCTGCTCGACGCTTGAATTTAGGGTAGATTAAGTGGGGGGGGGGGGGTTAACTATTCCTTCGCACAGAGGAACGGGAGTTGAATGGTCAATGTTTGCGCGTGAAAATGGTATAAGAAATATTTTATTGTTTTTATTCTTCTATTATCCAGCTTAATAAAACAAATTGTTATGTTGAATGATAATGGGAGACGAGACCGAGATTCGAACTCGGGACTTTCAACTTAGCGTGCTGACACTCTACCAACTGCGGCATCCCGTTTTTCTCTAGACAGTCTACCATTGACATTCAACTTGAGGGACCCACATACCTCTGAGGTGATCTCATAGAGATTATTACCCTCATATGAGACGACTCCCTTAGGGAGTATTGTGTGGGTCCAATAATTTCCAATTTTGGATACGTATCCTTCCACGCACTTCCTAACAGTTAATGACTGGAAAAGTACTGGCATTCCATATATCGGGTAGTGACATAAAATAGCATATTTACAAATGATAAAGTACTGACATGCTCTGCTAGTTTGTTCGGAACTCAAATCACCCTAGGTTCAGCAAGCTTCCTTCCATACCAATAATCAGTGTTTCTACAAGTTTCAAAAATATTTAAATAAATTTTGAAATGAAAATATAACAATTTTTCCCACAAAATTGCATTCAAATTATTTTCTCGTGTATTCTAAATAAAGCTGTTGTGTATGTGTTATATGAATTTTCTCGTATCTGTATTTGGGGATAAGAGTGTATTTTAACTGCAGATGAAATAATGAAATTGGATTTGGATTTTTTCTAAGTATGTTATTTGAAATTCGCCAAATTTATTGGAATATTTGTTCTTAATTGTTTACTCAATTCATTATTTTCCTTGAATTTCAGAAGGAAATGAGCGAAACAATTCTATTGCTTCAAAGAGAAAAGAATAGACGCAAAGAAAATGGGAGACTGAAGACTCTGCTTCGATCTCCAACAGTTTTTATGACACAAGCAGAAACACTAAAAATTTCTCTGACATGACCCAGTGAACTATTTATGTAATAAAAATATCTTTTATTGGCTGTTTTAATCTGAATAATACCAAAGCCCTTAGTAAATATTGATTAAGTTTTCTATGTGGACGTTTTAAAAGGTACTTTTGCAATGTTTACGTTTCATTAAGCGTACTTTGTCATCTCAAAAGTCCCGATCAATTCTCTTTCATTTCATATGCATATCTCTAAAAGATCCGGAAGATGCGTTGTGTGAGTGATCGTCCGCGCAATATAGGCCAGTGGATTTAGTGCTGTGTCGGCAGGCTGTGTTGTGACCCAGATGGCGCAGCCGGGTCGCAGCAACAAGCGGCGCGCGCTCGCAGCGTCGGGACGAACAGTGGGGAATCGTCGCCCGGGGAACGGCAGAGATGGTGACGACACAGGAAGAGCGCTCACGAAGGGACAGACGAAAGGACCAATGATTTCCCAATGAACTTTTCTCAATGACAAACTTTGAAATGATATAAATTAATACATATAACCGAAGTAACTGATACGTGGAAATAATTCAATTTCAATAGGACGATCTATTTTACAAAAATATTGATTATGTATAATATGTGGTGAGGTTTTTGCGTGTATACCTTTCAAATTTCCCTCAAGTAGTGCCGTGGGCTTGACAAAGTTTTTTATTTAGGAATTTCTGAATTGACAAACGAACCTTCCAGAACTAAATATCTACCTGGAATATCTTATTTGATTAAAGTTAGCTCAAAGAAATATATTACTATGAAAAGCAAGGATTAAAAAAAAATACCAATTCGTGAAGGCTAACAAGGATGTGTGTCGTTAGGGATACTAAATAAGATTGAAACATGTATTAACAAAAGAAATTACACAACAGTAAATACATATTTTTTATGGTAAAACCGTAACTTTTATATTTTTGTGTAATTATGTTGTTCAGTTACTCTAGTGCATAGGTATAAGTGGGCGTAAACAAAGAGCCTGAATCGGACGCGCGAGCATTCCACGCTGGTAGGTACAGACCGAGCAGAGCGGGGGTGAACAACGACGCGGTCTGGGGGTTGGTCGGCAGCGGGGAAAACATAGAAGCGGGGAACAGAGCCTGCGCAGCGTGGCATCGGTGGCGGGGAGACAGAGAAGGGAGCGAAGCGGGGACGGCACGTGCGCTATCGATCCACGTGCGCCCCCCCCCCCCTTCCCCAAACGCGTCTCTCCGCTTAACAAACGTGTCCCTGCCAACCAGCGACCACTATACTGCACACTGCCAAGGGACTGGCACGCTGTGTCCATCAACGCCTCAATGATCAGGGTACCTGCTTGCTGGCTTATCACCAGCCGAACCGTGATTCTCCTGGTTAAGCCACTTCCTCCCTGGGTTGATCCGTTTTTGTGACAGTTTGACCCACTTGAGGGACTGCTGAAACCAATTGGATTGTTTTATCATCGCAGCCCTTCCAATAACATCGTGCTTTGTTTGATACTCACTTATATCTTGAATTTCTCTCACTTGACCTTTTCTAGATTATTTAAAATGTGTTTTGAAATGTCTATGAACTATTGAAAAATTTAAACATAGTTTAGATGAATCAATCCATTTTGTGTTGTTCTGCATGAAGTTCACATTATTGGTAAATCAAAACGTATTTCTTCCAGGTTGAACCAAATTCCGTCCTATTTTCCAGTATAATAACAAATTTTACATAATATTTCTTATTCATCCCTTGTCATTTCCTTTATAAATTATATTCGTGTTTTGGGCTTTGGGTGTGGGTTTGCAGAATCACCAACTTGACCTTCTCCATGCATACGCCAATGATTGTTACCAATAAATCTCATTAAAATCTTTTTTCTGATACATCACCTCGTAACTTCATTATTTGACCCTATGTTTCCTTTTTCCTATTTGTATCCTATTTTTAAATAATTCATTTGTATAATGATTCCAATAGAGTTAGTAGTGGTTCAACAGAATAAACTTCAGAGTCAATATAATACTTTGTTTTATGTCAATTAATATGAAAAAACGCTTTAGATCCTGCACATGCGCAAAAGATTGTGCTGCTCACTCCATCCAGGAACTGCCCTATTCGCTGTCTGTCTTGCATGTAGCACCCCGTTCCTCCAATCATTGACGTTCCTGCTCTCTCCCCCTTCCAGCTATTAGCCCCTCATTCACCTGCAGATTAATGATAATTCCCTTGGTTCTATGATCACTTCTGTCTTTGTTAGTCTACCGTACTATGTTCCGCATCATAAAAATTTGGATCAATTTGCCCACCCTGTTTTTTACTGCAGTTGAGCTAAGATAGGAAGGGATGGCGATTCGTAATCCTCCCTTTCGAAACGCTCATCAATCCATTGATCTAATGAAAACTTACGTATTGAACCCGTCCCGTATACAGTCATACCTATTCGGTGTTTTGTTAAATCATCCGCCTGAAACTATTTGATAAATATATCCAATCCCTCGCTTCTCTTCCTTGATATACTATAGATACATTGCTAGTAAATTTAGTTCTCGTGCTACGCTACTCAACAAAAATACCATAAAATCTTAAATTTATGTTCGAAGTATGGGAGAGAGAAACTTCTACCGAAGTCTGCATGTGCTTTAATAGAGATCGTATGCTTCCCCCTCATACTGATCCCACACCATCATTGGTTCAACGTAATTCCAACTTTCACCCCCTTCTTGTCTGGGTTTCCTAATGCTTCTCTTGTATTCCTCGCGTGTCATATCCTCGCGCTACATATCGTCTTGTAGTCTCTGCAATGATCATTCTCTTCCCTCCCTGCCTTCTCTTATCTTCTTTCTTTCACATCTCCGTAATCTCATGTTAGAGATCCTTGCTTCATTTCCACATCCTTTCCACTCATTTTCCTTGGCTACCTCGTTACCCGCTGTTAACTAAATCCCAGTCCTTATTCTCAAGCTTATGACAGCATCTTTGCGTCCCTTAACTCACACCTCCCTAGTCTCTCTACCCCCTCACGCTGCCCCTGTTTAGCATGAGCTTCGCATCACGCGTCGGCTCATTTCGAGCGTATTCATGCCGAGACGCTCACCGCCCAGTGAGTGAGGTGATTGCTACTGATGGGATTCAGAGAGAGGTTGATTCCATTACAAAATCATGGTTGGCATCCCTGCTCGGATTAGAGAGTTTGCTTCTCTGTTGGTGTCAAGGAAAATATCAATTTCGAGTCTCGGAGACTTCTTTGTTTTGGACTTTCCTTTCAATATCCGGCTTCTAAAAACGGCTATCCGATTTATAATGTATTGCTAAAAATAGTTTAAATTAACCAAGAAAACGTATCGTTGATGCTAATAAAATCAATTAAATAAGTTTTATTGCCTTATTTTAACAGGTTCAATTTATTGTCAATTATATATTGTTAACATCATTTCGGCCCCTACTGTGCGCCAAAATCAAGAAACTACAGCCAAAATTCATCAAAAAATAGTAATACCGCATACTTTTGTCAGAAACTACCTGTTAATGCTCCAAAGTGGATTCCAGTACACCGAGTCTGTTGAAATAAGATCCAATAATTTATTTAATTCAATATAAATTCCACAAATGTAATTACAATATGGTTAATACATTCAGAGATTTTATAAATTAATTGTTGATGTATGTGTGCAATTTCTCTGCCTTGCATTCATGAAAACTGATAAATAATTAGTTCTGATACCATAATTAAATACAAATCTGGATTTCTTTGAAATGTCTATAAAAAGTTACATCGCGTCCACCCTGACCACCCTGACAGTGGAACACTTCCCCGTTTGGGAACTAATTGGTGTCCCATGCGTCGAAGTGCGTATGAGGAAGAAGCACCTTGACGGAGAATGGGAGTGTGGGAACGGGGTGCGTGAGTTATAGCACGCATCCTGCACTTTGCTGGAGGCTGCAACTCGTTCTACCGGTTCTTGTTCGCTCGACCTTTACGCCTCCATCGTCTTCGCAGCTACTGCTTCGCCAAAGTCTCCTCCGCCTCCGAGCGTCGTTTTGGTTTTGTTCTTCTTAATCTCTTGATGAGAAACATGCGGAGTTAAAAGCAGCAATTTTGTGGTTTTACTTTGTATCTAATGTAATGGATATCAGGAAAGAATACGACGGGTCGTTCTTTAAATCGATACATTAAAGAGACATGGGAGTTGATCTGTTTTCTGGTAAACTTAGAGAAGCTAGACAGAACTAGGCAACCCGGCTAGCACAATCTACAACGCAGGTGTGTTGCGGGTTGCGTATTCGTACGTGTAACTCTCCTGCTACTAGGTTCACAAATGAAATTCAAATTGATCTGTATCGTTTTTAACTTATTGAGAACGCGGTTGAATTTTCTGATAGTAAATTGTAGAGTTTAAAAAGAGATTATATTTGAAGATATGGAACACTTCTTGAAATTCTAGTTATTTACTTGCGTAAAAATTTCTAGAAGTAATTTGTATGATCATTCATAAAGTTAATTTGTAAATTTTATCGCACAATAAAAATTTAGATAATAATAAAACTAATATATCGTACTTATTTTCCATAAAAATTCAATCATACCTTGAAACATCGCGAAACAGACAGTGATACAGTGAAAGTAAATCTGAGTATATTACATAGCTTACACAACGGATCATTGCTTATGCATAAAGAATGAATAGCATCAAATTACAATTCAAAATAGCTTATAATTAATGTGTATCAGTTAGGAATTTCACTTTACGTTCATATGAAATGAATCATAAATATCAGATCATTTCATTCGACGAAGTAATATCTGTTGATAATTTAAGTATGTTCCACAACTAAGTGGTAAAGTTTTTATTGGTTTAATTGGGCATAAATTTGATTAGTTATCTGTGAAATCTTTCCCTAATATTTTTTAGGGTTTGGAAACATTTTAAACTTGTATTAAAACATCTTTTAATCCTCCAAGAAGTTGTTGTTAATAATAATGTTTTAACGCCCCGAAAATGAAGTTAGAACCTCATTCTGAAATAAATATGAGAAGGTAAATCTCATTTTTTTTTTTGCGATTTCTAACCTGCAATTAAGCTTTTTCTTTATTAATACGAGCTAACAAGGAAAGCTCGGTCAACTCTCCACTCCGATGTCAATTGCAGAGTAATTTACTCTCAAACTAATCCGTAACTTATACGCTATTGCTTTTGACGGTGATATTTATACAAACTTGAGCGACGAGGTTATAAGCGAACGTTGCTTGACATTAAAGTCCATGGAAATGTATTAGGGTCAAGGTTTTAAAATGTGTCAGCATGACGTCTTTGTCAAGAGTCAAACTATCCCTCAACAGGCCCCGAAGGTGCCCAAGGGTTTCGCGGAGGGTAGAATTCAGCATTTTCTTGGTCTCTGCATAGGAGGAGAAGTGGCCAGCATCTCGCTCCAGCCGGTTTGACTCCAGGATATATTCAGTACTCAATTGACAGCAGACTGAGTAGTTCTAGGAGTCCGTCTGGATGTTGAGGTGAGATGAAAAATCCCCATCCCACCGGGGATCGAATCCTGTCCATCCAGCCAACAACTCAGCGCTCTAACCACTGAGCCACGCTGACTCCGGCATAGTCTTTGTCTCGTTTTACTTCACCCTCTTTACAGCTATATTGATATATTTTCTTACTTGTTAATCTTGCTTCTAAATCGCCGTTTTCTAAGAAGGCTTCGCTTAGCTCTTTTGATATCAATTCATAACGCTAAATGTGAAGTGGATTCTGCTTGAAAGATATTATATATTTCCAGTGAAACGGTTTAAAGTATTGTATCGAAAATTCTCACACTCTCCTAAATCATATCATCCATTGGCATGGATCTACTATAGAACAAATATGACCAAGTTTAGTATTTTTCGCTATTTACAATTTCCTGGGATACTATTCAACAATTTCTTTTATTAACAGTTGCGTTGTTAAAATAACAAAATCGTTGGCATTTAAATTTTTATACATGTAAGTTTTCACATTCATTAGTAAAATAGACCTGCTTAGTCTTGATAGACTCTCTTCTTTGATAGATTTAATTCTTAAATCATTTATGTAACAAATGAAACGTATTTTTTAACAGCTATAGTTTCCTGCTGGAATACGTTTGTGTGTGTGTGTTTAGGTCAATTAAAAACAAAATTCAATTTTTGCTCGCCAACGTTTCGATATCTCTTTATATCTGCATCAGGGTTCGTAAGACTTCCTTCTACACATAGGAGTTGCTAGGATGCAGGATTTTAAGATTAGTATTATTTGAGTGCAAGTGGTGGTAAGCTGGTGTGCAAAAGTTGATATGTTATTATGTAGGAATGTTTGGAAAATGTTTCTTGAATGGTTTTTGGTATACAGAAGGAAATCTTACAAACCCTGATGCAGATATAAATAGATATCAAAACGTTGGCGAGTAAAAATTGAGTTTTGTTTTTAACTGATCTATATGCAAAAAATAAACCTAATCACGATATGAACCCCAAAACCAACAAGAAGTTGGAGGATGTTATACTTGTGTTTTTTCTTCGGTAAAATACATTTAAATAGCAGGTTTTGTAACGTGAAAAAAGTTTCTCCGCTGCATATATGTGCTTTATTCCATTGGTAAAATATACGGAACCTCTTCAACATAGTATTCTGAACGCATAGAAACGTTACCGCTTACAAAAGTATCACTTCGTTATTAGAAAGTAATAATAGTCTCCACGAACATATGATTACCCAAGCGCTCCAGCAGTGTTTGAGCTATTAAGTGAAAAAATGGAAGCCGTTAAGGACGAGGCTGACTCATTGAGTTGGAGGCGATGGTGACGTACACTCGCAGTTCAGGGCACTGCGGTGACGTGTAGTGGTTCATGGTGCAGGAGAACAAGACTAACGGAATCGACACGACGCCTGTGGCGCGGAAGTGGCGAACGAACAACGTCTGTCCGTCCGTCTGAAGAACGGCGGTGTCGTTGTCGACTCCACACCATCCAACACTACATTTGGAACGCGCACTGCCATTAAGTCCCTGTATTTTGATTTCCGAGCTCATGCACCCACTGTTGCTTTATAGTAGTCCGTCTGTCCGAACTTATGCACCCACTGTTGCGTATTACGTATAGGACCTTGAGAGGGTAGGAACTCCACAACATCGTACCGCCCGCTGAGCCCCTGTAGACGCAACTTCGGGCTTCGGCTCGGTCTCTGTGGCTGAACCCGCACTCTAGTAGTATATACATCGATGCTCAACACTATCAGAAAATGATATGTTTTCAATACAGACAACAAAAGATTTCTAATAATAACAAAGAGAAATATTAACTCCTTCAGATGTATGGGAAAGAAGTAGGATTGGTACGTGTCACGCTGAAATTGACCTTACTAAAATGAAATAAGACATCAGGAGAAAAACAGTTGTGTTAATATTCTAAAGTTGACAGGTTACAAGACGCAATTTTCAGGAAAGAGGAAATGAAGAAAGGGATAAAGAGGGAAGAGTGAAATTAAGAGACAAGTGCGGTAATTACATTGTTGTTCACGGAAGAGGTTATTTTATTTCGTCGTGTTATGGAAATTATTTAAACATTTCTTTTGTACGACTGAAGGTAAATAATTTAATCTGGTCAGTTTTGTTAAAAGTCGTCAGTTACATATTATATTCACATCTACGAAGATGTTACATGTAGCATATCAGTTGCGGTGTGAATTAACGTACAGAGTAAATAAAAAGTTCTATGTATGTTCTAGGATTTATGAAGGCAATGTTAGTTGCATGGAATCGAAATGTGAAATGTACATATCTAGGCCACTTGAATACAAGGTATTTCTAAATCGTTACAGTTTCATGCAGGATCCGTTCCAGTTGGATGCTGATACACCGACCGAACTAGGATTTCGTTACTCAACGTTCACTCCCTCTGTCTTTCGCAATGATTTCGCTAAGCATTAGGTATTCTTGGTACTGTAGCACTACATTTTGCATTCCTGTGTAAACAGAACAAAGAGTAGAAATGGGATGGGCAAGGATCACCTAATGGTACGAGCTGTGTGGAAACCTACTAAATTACTTAGCAAAAGTGGGGAGGGGGCAGTTAGGGGTTGAAGTACGATCAGGTTCAGTTACATCTTATCGAATACTGATTCACATAATTCGTCTCTACCAGATTAAGGACCTATACCGGACTAGCTAGTTTTCTACAGATACGTTTATACGCTTGCATGAGTATTTTTTAGGTTTCAACTACTCTCCGAAAAGATTGAATTGTCAACTTCAGATCTCCACAATTTTTGTGTTAAACTAAATTAATAGCGAAAAGTGTCAAGGTTATATACATTAGTATAGGTGTATTCGAGAACATGTTAACACCACTTCTTCGTAGTATTTAATTCTCTTCCTCATTCACGAAGAAGGTGGTGCTCACTCTCCAAATGCAATCCCTCTTACATGGGCTTCCGCTAAACGATCGTCTCAAGATACCTACTATAAACTCGAACGGGTCCGCGCTAGAATGCGAGGCCTGCATAAGGAAGGAGACGCGTGCCAAAGGAAACGATGAGTCAGTCACATGACCGAGCGGCGCGAACGAATCACGTGGAACGAGCTCTCGGGCGCATAGCGACCGCGCGCAGAAACGCCGTCGACTCCTCCTGTTCGACGTAGAGGGCCTTGACCCCCTCAAATCGGGCAAGGAGATGGAGGTGGGAGGAAGGTGCTAGGGGGCTCTTGGCGCAGGGACCCAACCTCCCGAAATAGCAGAGGCGGCTCCGCCCCCGCCGACGCCGTCGAATCCGCGCTGGAGGTTTATTCCTGGCTCCGCTGGAATGAGAAGAAAGCGATACACATTGGGAGACAGGTGGGGCCGCTGCCTTTTATGAGGCGCACAATAGTGAGCATTACAAATGTCCGCGTGAAGTCGCGCACCCAATGGTTGGAGTCAGATGGGCGTGGGTTTGGAGTTCTGTCTGTTGTTGTATAGAGCGGGACACTGTGGTGTGATGGAATGTGGCCATCTCTATAGACTTCGTGTAGAGGTAACAGTTGATCTGTTCTGAATATCTATGATTGTAACTCATCTTTTTTACGAGTTAATAGTTGAGTTTTTAGAATCATATACACATATGGCATTTAGACAAAAATCTCTGATTAAAAAAATATATACACATTTCAAGAAACACTTTATTTATCAAGTTAGATTTGGCCTGAACGGGAGGAATATCTGGATATTGGTTTTAAAACTGGTACCGATTGTAGGGACATTTTTGTTCAGGTTACTGCGAGTTATCCTAACCCAAAACAATAACTACCAGTTTCTTTTTGTGTAAGCTATAACTGGTAATATACATTGTCAATGAGGCAAATTGATGTCATGGATATCGAATGGTTTCTTTTTGAGAGGAAATCCATGCCAATTCAGCGAACACTTTCTCTTATTTACTCAAGTGTTTCACAGTTTTTATTCAACCTATTAGTTTAAGTTCATTAAGGTGAAAGAAAGAATTTCTACATCGAAAATTATTAATACATTACAACATTGTTCAGAAATAACATTAATTTGTGGAGAAATTATTCATTACCCGGGTTCTTCCGTATTCGGACCTATCTGGTGGCTGTAGATTCAGTAAAAGCGAATCCCATTGTACCTGTCTTTACGACAGTTTGGGAGATGTTTGGTGGAACCAATTAACGAACCCACACCTCTTACTGCAGTCCTTCACCTTCCAACTCCATTGCTCTCTCTATAGAGAAAAGCTGAATTACTGCAAGCTACAATCGTATCTTTCTGATCCAACGATGATAACTGTAATAGAAGAACACAATATAGTTACTTTTAATAATTATGAAAATCTCACGATTTAAAACTATTACGTGACACAGTTTTCGTCCCGAAACGCGTTACCCAACTATGTCCTCACTCACGCCCGTGCGTGTCTGTTCGCGTGCTGAGTCCGCAAATGCACCGACATGAAGAGAGACCGAGGAAACTCTGAAGGTCGCTCACTGATAGCTTTACACCTTACAAGGACTAGGATTCGCATTTGCATTACAAGAAACTTTATTTATTCCGTTCATCACTGAACAGACACGCACAACCTCATCGAAAAGCTTGGTGTCAGTAGAAAATGATGTTTGGGAAATGTCCTATTTCATTTCGTATATTTTCGTAGAATATACGTGCTGCACTCCATTTCTTTTTAAAAGAATAATAACATTATGCTTGTTATTTGGTATGACTCGGCCCAATTCCAATGTTCTTCCTTCGAAGGCATAGAATTGATACATTTTTGTTGTAGTCAAGTTACGAATAAAATGTTGCTTTTCTCAAAGATCTTTTCCGAAACCTCGCTTTAAAAATAGAAATTGAACAATTTAACTTAGTTGAAAGCTGTCTTCTCCTACTTTCTTCTAATTACTGTTGAATTCACCAAACGTTTTCCTGCAATAGCGAATTACGCAACTGTAGCTTAAACTATGACTACTTGCAACAAGAGCTACATCTCGTCTTTTGATAACTATTAGTCAAATAGAAAAATATGTTCTTGTATTTAAAATATTTCGATTATGAATAAGTCACCATAAACGTAGTACGTAGAAGTCCTAGGGCTAGTCCTAACGTATCGAACATATGTCAACCTAATTGACACTATTCTGTTACTGGTAGATTTTTCTTCGTAAATATAAAATACCTTAATTTCTAGTGAAGGTACGAAACTGAGAAAAACTCTTCAATGATTTATTCATTAAAAACATGGTACAGTGTTCTAACAGAGATATAGTGGATACTTAGGAATTTTATTTAAATTATAAAAATTCAAAATTATTAATTAATAGTAGTTTGTTTTATGAAGAGGGAATTTTTAAAAATGTTTCTTCTAAAACAACCGTTTGTGTTCGCCAGTGGGTAAAAAGAATCTAAGTGCTTAAAACATAGCTCATACATGGTTGTCTCTCATGTGGAGGATGATGTCCGCCTCCAGTCTCCGCCGCGTATCCAGTGCCGTGCACTGATTCATCATCTACGCTCTGTTGATGAAGCTGAAATCTGGAGTAACGCTCTCATAACGGAATTTTGGTCTCACGCGACATCTCGACCTCTCTCTACGGTAAATCCTACTCGCTCTACGCCCACGCTTGCAAATGTCTGTAATTGCTGGGACGCACTCTATTAGCATTGTAAGGAATACTACTGGACTCTTTTCTATCTACTACCCTCTGTCCACCTATAACACTTTTTAAATTTTATTAGACATTACAGATGTCTATAATTTTATAATGAAGTGTCCACTTAGTTATTCCACAAAAAAAGTAATTAACAGAGTAATTAGTCGCTGAAAAAAAAGGAAACGCGCATTAATATTTTTTTCGTTAAAGAGTATATATTTCAGAAATACATATAAAATTAGCATTCACTTAGTATATTTTAGTTTTTGGTAAGATTGTTTCACATTATTTTGACCGTCGCATAGCTTATGAAATAGTTTCAAATTTGCGCCTTGCAGTAGTTTCGTTTCTGTTACGGTGAGATGTATGGCAATGAGACGTCTTTGACAATTCATTTCGCTTGTGATTGATAGTAGACGAAACGAGGTAAGATTTTCAACCTTTTCATCCTTTCAAAACAGTCCCACTCAGGATGCAATTTCGATGTCCATTTCAAAGTAATGCATATATGTAAACTTGACAATGTTTCGATTGCTCTCACGACAATTAAGATTAGTTCTAAGAATACGGAACATTGAAACATGAATTTTGTGATCATTACACTCTTTTACCATTATGGTTCCATTATGGTAACTAGTACATTCACCCACGACCTTCGTAGAACGAGTTTTCGTCGCGATATATGGAGAATTTTGCAAGCGATAAACGTTTTCTCATAGTGGAGACATTCCAAGGAATTTTCTGCTAGCGTAATATGTAGAATAGAAACTACTGATTGGACCACAAAAGAGACACAGTGTAAGAGAAGATAAGATCACAAGTAAGTGACATAAGCAATGCGCGAAGGACCAGGTGCGTAATGGCATTGGTAACAGTGCCAACATAACCTTGCGCCACTGATCTCTGTTTGAAGGCCTATTAGAAAAGCGCAGCTGGATCGCGGTGTCTGTGGATTCCCTCTTACAACAGCAGCGTGTAAATTCTACAAAATTTATCCATTCTCCTGCTTGCAAAATGTTATTACTTGTACCATGAAACCATCGGTTGCAAATGAATCAAGCGATGGCATTTCAATAAGTAGGTGTTGTAGACCTCATTGTGATAAACTGCTTTGCGGTTTGTCTTATTGAGAAAGTGATCAGTAAGTAATGCTGTTACTCGTATTTCTCGCTTCTACAATGTTTTATTTAGTAATATTTTCAAGGATTATTCACTTTCTAATGCGGAGATATAGACGGAAGTATTTCCTACTCAGTAGACAAATATATTAAACGATATTACTTTTCAGTACACAAATATATTAAACGATATTACTTTTCAGTACACATAATATTTTTTTAAAATATGTAGTCCCTGTTCATCCAATTTTACAAAAATACTTATTTATTGACAATTTTGTATTATAATTCGTGTTTTTTTTCTTGAATTTTATCCATTTGATCCAAAAATATTGTGTGGAGTAAACTACTGCAAGAATTAATTTTGGCACATTTTAGCAATCGTTTTAATCTGACGTCATACGTGAATAAGGCTATAAACTATTTTTACTTTTCTTAGAAACCGAAGCTACTTCTCGACTATTTCCTTAGAAGCTGTTTCTGTATCGACAGCGAAGACCTAAAAACAAGGCGATTGAGGGCACGTCATTCAATGTCAGAGGAACTGACCACCGCCAAAGCATTCCTTCGGGGGCCAAGGTCATGTCCGTTTCTTTCGATCAAAAGGCAACAAATGGTTTTTGTGAATTTTCCCCTTGGTCGGTCATTCATCTTTAGCATACTCTACTACGTACCTTGTTGATTGATAAATAGATAAAAAATAAGACTCATTTTATAGTGTAATTTTTTTCTACAATTCTAATTTTTTCTTCACACATGTTAGTTTGGTTTAGTAATTTGCCTGATGAAACAATTAATATAACTTTAGATGGAGTGTATGTGTCTATATANTTTTATTTTATTTTTATTGAGCTATCGTTTTATGTGATAATTGCAACTCTCTCTCGGGTATCCACCGTTATTTACATTTATGAAATGCTCTTAACTGTCTTTTTGGAACCGTTTGATCCCTTTTCATTATTGTACGATGTATTTAATAACGTAATTGAGTATTGGTTTCAGTCATCACTTCAGGTAAACTTCGGGTTTGTTTCATAAGACTTAAAAATATTGAGATGTCTATGAACTTCGCAGAACACCTATTTAATATTTTCGCTACCGTAGAATGCAATAATAATTATTTTATTTGGTAACTAAATCCTTTAAACTTTGAATTTTTTGAGTTAATACTTATTTTGTAATCAGTCATTTTGTATTTCAAAGAATTAACTGTATGGTACTCACTTCCTAAAATTAAACATCTTTCACCGTTATTTGTTTTTTTTCGCATCAAAGATTCTTCGTTTACTTGAGATGTGAGGGAAAGCTTTCCAGAGTAAACATAAGCGGAGAATGTGCGACGCACCTGATACCCTTGTTGGAAAATGTGGCTTCGACTCAAGTCAAAGGAACCCGGTCCCCTGGCGCGTCGAAAAGCCAACAAAGATCCTCATAGCAAAAGGAGGTCACATCCGTTTTTTGCGGAAACCCAAAAGCGAAACTGAGCTCATACCTCCAAGACTCCTCATTTGTTTCACGGAAACGAACCGCTCTCTCCACATTCTTCGTCTTTTGTTCATGAATGTGTAAAGAATATACACATAAGTGTAGTACGATCTTTTAGTAATGGAGCGAAGTATGACACAACAAGTAACTTATGTTCTAATTCATCTACTACTACATCAGCATCAACTAGTTGATCTGGTTTCCTCTGATGAATTACATTGAGCCATTGATGAACTACATTATAGTATGTATGTTTTCGAGTTATTTATTCTATAAAATACTAGTGCTTCGTGCGTTTCTGTTTGTGTACATTCACCAATTTTCTCAAAGAAAATTCCATACCCAGATCATATGGTATTTGTAGTATTTTCAGGTCTTGTCACCAAGTATGTGATATTTTTTAATGTATCTGTAATTTCTTAAAACTCAATAACTTGGAGTTAAAAATTTAATAAACTCTGAATTAGGATTCAGTTTGTACGGTATAGTAGTATAGGCAGATTTGAAAAGGATCGTGGTTGTAAAAAACTGTGAGAAATGTTTAAAATATTTTAGAATTCTATTGGAATCTTATTCTTCTCTGTACCTGCATTTTCGATTTTTTAGGATGATCGACAAACATTTAATACAAGACGCTGTAATATGAGGTGACAAAGTACCAAAAGTAATAAACATTGACATCGGTGGTTGTTGGAATAAATTAATGGAATATCTTTTGGGAGGATGCGTGTACAAGCATCAAACTATACTACTGGAATGCGCAATGAAGCCAGTATGCTCTGATTTCCGAGCCTATACACCTACATATTACGAGTTGTTTGCGATATTACATATAGGGTCGAATAGTTGCTCTAAGTGAGCAAGAACTCAACGGCGTCGTTACGATTGTTTTAGCTGTTTTTTTGTGCTTTTGTCCGCATAGCTCCTGTAGACTCAACCTTGGACTTGGGCTGGGACTAAGTCTGCGTGGCTGATGGATGTGTACAAGTCCGTGATGATCTTGTCTCTACCACCTTAAAAAAATTGGAAACACTAGAATTTATCATTTTTTCTGCATGTTGCTCTGGAGGGAATCCTTGCGTAAATGTATCCATGTGAACCTGAGACGCCGTTGCGTCATCAGGGTACCTGTGTATCACGCACGAGACGGTTTCCACGCCGCACCAGCCGGCGAGTGCATGCCATCGACGAACGCTGGAACACAGCACGCAAAGTGACACGGAGGCTGCATTTGCGGCAAGGACAACTAGTAAGATCGGACAACGTTGGAGCTGTGGTGAAAAGAAACGAAGATTGCTACCGTCTCGACAGTCTCAGGTGACAGGAGAATTTTAAGGCATTACGGGGAGAGACTGTCTAAGGACGATTATCTCTAACAGATGCTTACTTGTGGTGTTCTTAGTGATGCGAGTCAACAAAACGATTAATGAGTGGAGGAGATGAGATGAATAGGAAGGAACGACATCTATAGTGAGTGAATCTGCCTCAGATTTGCTTTGATTATCAAGACAAATTCCTCTTGGTTCAATCGGGGTAGAGCTTTCGACCCCGAAAATGGTAGGGGACGCTCTGATTATTAGTCTACGTCATTAGTTACGATTGTTATGTACGATGGACCCAACAATAAAATATATAATTAAATTACTTTCTTACTTCGTGTTGCAATGTTTTGAAGATGGAAATAGGTAGGAGATAGGTTTAGTTAAGGAATGGAATTAATAACTTACAGTAGTAGAGTTGTACTGACTGGTATTGAGGCTTATATACGTGACTTATTTTTAAGGTCACTGCTCAGGAGTTGATAATTCGATGTAGGGAGATGATGGAGCTCTTGTAAATAATGTAAACAGAGACAAATATCTGACGCAATAAATATTATCAGATTATATCAATTGGTAGGATGTTAATTTTAGTATTTAAATCTCACATAATACAGTATTTATATGAAATTAATAAATTCTTTGAACCTAAACGTAGAAAATATATGCCCTAGTTGTCAAAAATTATGACTTTTGGTTACAATAACTACCTCAAACTTTTAACGATTAAAGTAGTGGCAGTTCCAAACAATAAGAGTAAGTAAAGTTATAATTAGTGCTATAGCGTTGCTTAGAACAGAAATGTCGACGAAGGGCAGTTAAGAACAAAGATCGAGGCAACTCAGGTAAAAAAAAGATGGAGTAAGTAATGCGAGATTCGAATCTGTGCGTGCTTCTACATTGTCCTTTCGTTCTCCACATCTCTCTCACCACAGTAAGTTGTGAGCGTCCGCCACCCGCGTTCGCACGCGCCAAGCAAAGCACTCGTCCGCGTTCCGTCGACACACTCTTGCCTAACGGCGGAGACGGTTGCGGGCAGTGCGCGAGGACGGCCACGAGCAATGCGCGGCGCGCTGTGCCACTTTTGCGGCCCGCTCGCCTTCCTTCCCCTCCCTTCCCGCCTCCTCATCAACGCTCGCTCCCCGCCCACTCAGCCCCTCCCTCCACCCGCTCCGACACGAGGATACCCCCAGAGGAAGGACGCGGCGGCACGGGGATTCCCGACCTTTGTGTTGCGAATGAGATTCAGTTGTTTTTATGGGGCATCTACGCATTGTTCATGAATCATTGAAAAGGAGTTTAAGCATGGGACTCTACGATGACGTAAGACTGAAATCGAAAGGTGGATTATAAATACTCGCTCTCCTATGATATTCTTAACAACGGAGTTAATTTTGCAAATACTCGTATGTCAACGAACCCCTGGAGACAAGCTCAACCCTCCCTCGTAATTCTAAAATTAAATAATAGTTTGAGATGAGAATAATAAAACTAGTGAAAATCAGTCCTATAATTAAATTTTAATTCAAATTGTCATGTAAATGTCTTAGCTTGGAAGTTTTACTGAGAGTTTTAGAAGTTTTGAGCAGATAAGTTTCAAACGGCCTCCCCCTAGATTATGTTTGCATAATTCACAGCAGATGAATCCTAATATGGAGGTATGTTTTTTAATTTAACATTCCCTCTATGCTCACGGTATGCTTGAATCATACGATTGAATATTATCGATTTTAAAATCATCTCCATAATTAATTTTAATTTTTCAAATCAAAATAATTCCTTAAACTTGAGTCATGGCTCTTCGGACTAATTTTTTCCAAGAATAAAAAAATAATATTAATATGTTTCATATTTGAAACACATAGCTAGAATTTTAAGCAGGTTTTCGTAAAAAATATTGGGATGTAATGTGAACTGTACTTCTGCAATAAAGTACTTTCATCTAAGCTGTGAACTAAGAATTTGAATCGAAGGAAGCTAATATTTTTATCATTTACTTCGTGAAACATTATGAACGAATGGGGTGTTGTTAAGCGATAGAATACTGGCCCCAGGGTTCTGTTCATCACCATCGCTTTGTGGAATGTCTGCGACGTAATTCACATCCCGCAGTGTTACGCAGCTGTGTGCAAGAGAAGGCAGGCGTCTACGCGCGTGAATAAGCGGCGGAGGGAGGCAGTGCGAGAGGCGTGTAACTTTCGCGTAGTTGCAATAGACTTGCGCCACCCGCGCCGCCGTGCTCTTGCTGCCAGGGAGAAGGTTTAGGAGGGGAGGGGCACCAAGCGTGATTCGGAGGCGGACGCGGGTACCAGGCCAAGAGCAGGTCGCCGGTTGGCCTGCTTCTTCGCCTTTCCCTGTCACACGACAACGTTGCACTGCTATGGCGACGGGTGTTATAACCACTGTCGCGTTCATTACTATGGAAACTCCAATGAAGTCCACAAATAAACTAATAGTTACATCAAAATTAACATATTTACATTAATAAAACATATCTTGGATATTTTATCTAAAATGTGATAGTTTTCTAACATGGTGCCATTTCCTAGTAGGATCGAATTAGTACGGTGTTTTAGTATTAGAAAATACACATATGGATTCCTAAGAGTAGTTATTTGATTTATCTTGATTGTTTACAATACGTGATTTAAAATATCAAGGCCTTCTGAAGCAAAGTGAAAGATAAACGTTTCGTATCGCGTATTTGCTGCCTATATCTACTACCGACTAATAAGTTTTAATACATACTATATATCAGATGTATTTCTAATAATACGGGACAGTTTTATATATGTTTTTCCTCGTACCAAATTGTAACATTACGATCCAAATGTTAACTTACATTTGGATGTTAAATATTGGGTGACGAGGAAGGATTGTGTCGATTTTCTATGCGAACAACTCCGAAACTTCAGTGGTATATAGAAATAGACATGTTAAACTTAATATTTCCAACGAAAGACATTCTGCTCATTTGCATATTTGCTTTGTTTCCTGGTGGTTATCTTGATACCACTTTGCCCCTTTTATCGGAAATATCTTGATATTTATAGTGTTTACCTCTCGACCGGGGGCTTATGTTATCACAGACGCTATCGCCGCCCGAAATAACTGCGTACACAATGAAGAGGCGATGGTAAGGTTTATATTCTTGAGGCTGACATGTAACAGTGACAACAAAGTAAATTCTTGTCACCCACTGACTCTGGCACTTATCTTAATTGCTAATTGGAAAATATTTAATCATAAATTTCCTTTATGTAAGAAAATATTGTTATTAATAATATTTGAGATTCGTTTCATTAGTTGAAATAGAATTGCACTAATTAATAAATACATTATTGTACTCCAGATCTCCCTTATATACGCGTACATATTAAAAATTGATTTCTCCGGAAATGATTGCAGGAATGACAGACATAATAACAATGTATTGTACTCATATACTTAACATAAGTAACAAAACAATGAGAGTAGTAAGTAAAGCATCTCTTTCAAATTAGTCACTCTCTGTATGCAATGACTTAGGAGTGACTATCATTCATAATATTGTTTCTCGTCGTACTCCCTACCCCGAGACCGCCTAACAATTGATCTAAATCATCAAAATATATTGTTTCTTGAGTTTTTTTGTCACTTTGAAGTTTGAGGTCACATTGTGCTGGAGTGCAAGTTGCAGCTTCTGGCGTAGAAAATAGATGACAATATCTGAATCCGGAATATAGTGAGAGGGGTATAATTAAACGGGGTGTTTTGACAATAGCCGATTGATAACATTATCCGTCATTATACTAACTGTATCCCGCTTGGAGAGTGGATAATTGCGGCGCACCTTCCGCTGTGGGCGTGTCCCCCGTGGCGCAAGAGACTTGGGTTGGATGTTGGTGGACGCAGCCGCTGAGCCGCGAGCGCTCAGCCGGCCACAAGGCCGCCGCGTCGTCGTGACGCCGTGACAAGATGTGTGTCAAGAGTAGCGGGCCACGGCGCCCGACGCCGTCATAGAGGCGCCGACGCTGGTGCCGCCACGGTCCCGTCATAGGCGGTAACCTAGCTCACCGCCCCCCCCCCCACTTACCGCTGCGCCGTTCGCAGTTTAGGATGGCTCTCCAAAATCCTCAGTTCTATTGTTACCCCTTTCGTCGTACCCCAGATCTGGGATCCATGATCCATCAGTTAGCTTGTCGTATCCGAAGTAATTGTTCTAATTTTTTATTACAAAAAATGCTTGTCTATTTTTTGTATTAGTTGTACTAGCTGGAGGGCGTCTCTGTAGCCTGACGTTCTAGGCTCGAATATCGTGGGACGAAACGAGACGTCATCTCGAGGGATATGTAGTCATCGAATTCAGCCATATTCACTGAAAATGAAAAATGAGTTTAAAAAATATAAAACTAGCAAAGAAGTGAAGAAACGGCGAGAACCTTATAAGTAAAATGTAATCATGAGAGGAAAAATCTGAAGGAAAAAAAACTGGGTTCAAAAATTGTGAGATTAGCAGAGAAATGAGATAAGAGATGAGGTTTGATACATTCAGTGCCCGCTTTCTCGTTGGCAGGAATGGTAGACATTTTTGTTTGCGCAAAAGGGGCTGAATTACACAGTTTTTTATACATACCAGAGTGTATGAAAGAAATGCGTGATGTTTACTCCATTGAGTTTCAATCGCACGAAGCGTAAAATATTGATCTCGTCGTCCTCTCCTTCAGCTGAAATTTCCAGAGTTGGACAGTGAGAGTTGCCTTTGGGACCATTTGAACGGACTCAACAGACATTTCCAAAAGAGTCAAATAAAAAATAAGAGCGGCTCAAATAATTTCATTATGTGATTTTGAAATTGTATTTTATTCTTTGAAGTTGTAGCACTCAGATTAGAGAGATAGGAAGTGAAGGAAATGAAGGTTTTCTATTAGAACGTTGCATTAAAAAAAATTTCAATAGTGACATCACAGCATCTTTTGATTAAAGTACTCCTTTGGTGTATCATGATAGTGGAATGCAATTGCATAAGTATGTCATTAACATTGTTTCTTGTGCTTCCATTCCATCGATGACGCATGAATGTACACCGACGGGACGTCCAGTTAAATCATCATAACGGAAGTAACTGTGGTTTTCGGGATCTCCGCCACCGTTGCGAAAACTTCTCTTTACAACTTGCCGATTACTCGAGTTAGTACGTACTCATTTCAAACATCTTAATTCAAAGATTTTCCCGTAGCACTGTTGCTTCTTTTTGACGTTATTGGTAGTCGATTCCGTAATTATAATCCTTATTATAATTTATTATAGTTTAGTATCTCGTAATTTTATCCTAAATCTAAACGATACTTTATTAATATCTTCGTGTAATGTATCCGTAAAGTGAACTGAGATCGGGAACTGATTTCAGTAATATTGGTATTTTGGAAAATTCGTCGTAGCAATAGCATGTTAAACACATGTGCCATGGTACCTCATTACGTTAGGGTGGCGTCGTTATTGCGTTCTGCAATTTCATCATGGCACTGCCATTTCTATACTTCTCCCATCCTCAAAACTGAGATTTCAGGAACAAAGTGCAACTCTGCCCTTTTTGCGCAAACAAAAAAGACTACAGTCCCTGCCAACGAGGGGATGGACACTGAATCCATTATGCCCTTATCTCAGTTCTCAATCACTCTTTCCATTTTTGAACCTATTTTTCAGATTCCGATAACATCTCAATTAGCGAGTAATATAGTCAAGGAAGAGACAAAGCCACATCTCCAGTCAGGTCATAAACAGGTGCCGGAAGTATCTCAGAGAAGCATTCCTTAGAAGATGAAATCATTCATTCGTGACCAAACCGTAAATTCAGTGTAGCGTTTTGTTCGCTGAATGCGTCGAATAAGTTGAGATGTCAGTCCGAGTCAGCGTTCCTTCTGCTGACAAGTGAGTGTGTTGGGTAAGTGACCTCTTTGGTACGCACGGTGGTGATCCCCTTAGCAACCGACGCGACGTAAGTATAATACTTCTGCCTGCAGCGCACAGCGAAGCATGCTTGGCGGAATAGACGACGTGAATTATTCGCCGCAGGCCACGTAAGGAAAAGCGGAGGACGATGTTCAAAGGGAAATGGTGATGAGCGGGAAACGCCATCTGGTGGATCTTCGTGTCCATGCGACGTGAGACGAGTTCGTGCTGGTGACTGGAATATTATTGGAGGAACACTGGCATGGATATGATATGACTACCGAGCAGATTTTTAAAATGGATTCTCTCCCCAATTCCTCATATGTAATACTATCTTCGAATAATTTAGTGCTTTAAAATTATCGTTCTATTGTGATATCTAGACAAATAGTGTGATTGAAACACTATAAAAGGGCTCGTACTCACTACTTTCTGTTAAAGTAATGAATGTGTACTCATATTCCACAAATGGATTGTAAATATGAAAAAAAAGAGACTAGTTGAAAAATGAATAAAACACAGCTATTTACTGGAAATAATTATCACAATACAACCTATTTGCAAAAGAAAATTTTACATTCTTCTTGAGCCGAGTATTTTACATTATCGGTAAAAATATCGTAAAAATAAATCGAAAAATAAAATTAATAATAAAGAAGAATTATATTTTGTTCCAAAAAATTTAATAAATATTCCTAAATATTCCTTGAACCGCATTTGATGTCTCCGCCACACGACTGCTCTTTATAAAAATAAATATTTCTAAATTATTTATTATTTCGTTCCATTACTTGCTTCATTTGGTCGTGAGTAAAAAATGTATAAAAATATATCTTGAACTGTGTATTCCGATTGGAGATCCCTTTGTACGACTGTTTACTTAAATATTAAGTATGGAATTATCTTACTTTATTCACGTCTTATTTATTTATTTACTTATTTTTGATAAATAATTGTATCTAAATTTTTGTTAGTTCAAGAATATGCTGGAAAACCTGTCTATTTTATAAAAAAACTCCAAGTGGATCACCGCAACAATTAGTAGTGGTATACCTAAAAATAGCATAACTTAAAATATTAATGGTTGACTACTATGCAATTGAAACCCAATTTAAACTTGCGTGTCATCTTAATGTTGGGGCATTTCCGGAACTGAAAAGTATGTTAACTATTGAGGAAAAACATTCTAGACAAACACATTAACTATGACCTCAATAAGTGAAAAAATTATATTTTTCTTAGTTTTCCTAATCGAACATTAATGATAAAATAATGACGAATATACATCTCAATTTTTATCTAGGTCAACCTCCATGGTAGAGAATTGACATAAGCGAATTAAAATGGTTTAATAGACAAAACATATGAACAGAAGTTGATGTCTTTGTTGCAGGTCTCGCAAGCGGAGACCCAGTTCATCCCACGATGATACGGGATCCAATGGTCCTTTGGGACTGGATTTCATGGACGAATGCACGGCAGCTCTGGTCCTCATGAGTCTCTCGTGCAGTCCTCATTCACCTCATCTCAACGGTGAGTATCTGAACTAGTCTCCTGATTTAGAAGTAGACTGTCTTCTTAGATAAAGGAGTAACATAACTCTTTACAGTGTTTCATTAATGTTAATTATTAAGTATTATTTTGTGGAAAGTATACTACTGCCCGTAATATCAGAAAAGAAATTCATATATGAACAAAAATATTATTTTACTCCGAATAGTTTTTTCAAATTTGATTTGAGGAGATTTTTGGTTTTGCTTAGAAAGAAATGAAATATTTTCGTCAATATTATCCTACAGATTTGAAGTTTCTGGGGTTTTCATAACTCTAAGAGAATTAATGTATTCAGTGAATTTTCGTTTTTTGTTAAACAAGGAAGTTATGTTTAAAGTTTTGGAACATTTACGTAATTATAAATGTTATCATCTGTCTTAGAGAGAATTAATATTGTCTTCGTGTGAACTAGAAGTAAAAACACCCTTTTTTATTTGTTTCGGAAACGGGTAGACTACATTGACGTGTCAAGAAGTGATATATCAAATCAAAAGCGAGAGTACAATTTGACTGCTGAATAATTAAGGTAACTGATGAAGTTTGATTACCACGCTCAATCTGGTCTTCTGTTCCTATTGCTCGGAGTGAAGAATTCTCTCTACTGACCAGATCCTTTCAGCACAGTATCAGTAAGTATTCAAAGTACTTACTATGATACACTCCATGCATCTCGAAGGTCAGAAACTCTGGAAAAGGAAGAGAGATTTAATTATCACTGCACTGAATATAAATGGTTTTACTAACCAAATTAAAATATTACAACTTTTTGTTTACTTGAGCGTTATATGTATTGGATCTAATTAAATTATTCAATTTATCGCATTTCATTGTAAGATTTATAATGTGCTTTTTTCTATAAAGTCTCGTTTTTTATCAGGTCCTTTTTCTCATTCTAACACTCCAGTAAGAGAGCTCTGTCTCAAGTAATAGAAGTGTACCAAAACTATTTCTAATAACCTGAAATAATGATATATTATCGACATTATGCATCGATACATAATTCTACTATTTTTGGTATTGTTATTAGGTATGTCATCTACCCTGACATTTATTAACATTTGTGTATACACTTTTCAACTATGAGGAACGTTTCCTTCCGAAGGTTTCTTTAAACATAATTTCAGTGATATGTGACCAACCCTTAAAGTTCTACATAGCCATAAATTTGAAAACACGGGTTATATTTAATTAAAATTCCATTAAAGGTACTGGTTAGAGAATTCTACTACTATTAGCGCCAAAATAAATAAATGGTATTCGTCCATAATAAGGTCGTAAGTCCATGATTATTTATCTGGTTAGATTTATCTGGTCTTTCGCTTTCTACCGACAAGAGTCACCTCGGTCCAGTATCTCTGGAATGAAATCCACTCTACGCAATTCGAGAAGGAGGCGTGCGCATGCCGCCATTTTCCTTGTGAAAGTGAGGATTCGCCTAACAAGCGACGCATCCCTGGCGTTTCGCTCGCCCCGTTCCCCTCCCCCACCCACAGTGCGCACCGTCGCCTGTGACTTTCTCCTTGGCCATCTTGATTTCTCCTCCTTCGCACGTACCACTCGCCCGCCGCTGGTTTCGATTCGCGTGTCTGCTCGGCCGACCGATTCGAGAGGCTTGGCACTTGCAGCAAGTCGCTTTTACATAACGAAAAGAAATGCAACATTCGAGGGGGATCTGGCGAAAGGTCAAACTATTAAATTTCTCCCGCGAACTTTCGATTAATTACGCGATTGATTGCTCTCGTATTTCTGAAAGCTGGAGAATCCTCTTGTTCTCTGACTTCTAAAAAAATCACACAATTGTGTTTTTGAACTCTGATAAAACCATAAAAAGATGGGGAAAATATAAGCATTTTTACTTTATTTTCAATGTTAATAAACTATATTATATGATGAATTTATTTAACTGAGAATATTTTCGTGATAGCTATGTAACATGTGTAAATTAAAATATAATTGGGTTCTCCTGTAATATTGTACTGGCTATATTTTTTACAGTGATTTCATCACGTACAAGATAGCCTAGTATACTAAAAGAGATTAGTCCGTTAGTATACAATCTTCTCTCCTTAAGGAAGCATTCAAGCTGGATTACTTAAGTAACTATTAAATTATTCGTCGATGTTATTGCGTGCAACCAATTATGATGGAAAACTCCGGAAATCATTACTCAGCCATCCTATCAACTAATTACCGGCCGGACTGCTTTCAAAAGACCATTGTTAACTATGTACAGGCGAAAGCGAAATTCATCCCTCGGAAAGCGGTGGAAAGCATCGATTTCGTTGTCTCACACTTAGTTAGACGAACTGCTTCATTATGGAGGGGAATAGGCGCGCTAAAAGGGAGAACCACTTTCTCCCCGATTCTGCGAAAATGAGAGTTTCGAAGCTATCGGCTAGGCGTTTTGTGATGATACTTTCGCGGCTGCGCGTATGACCCGAACATGTTGGTAAACACAAGGTCCTGGCGTGGGGGAGAGGACAGAGTATTGATTTTGGCCTAGCGACCTTGTCCAAGGTCGGGACCGCTGCGCAAGACGGGGAATTCCGCAATATTGTTTCGAATTTAGAGTTTTGACAAAAATTTCCCGATTTGGACATCTTGTTTTGCGGTCAGGTTCAGAATATTTAGTCAATACTGGGTCACCTCGGTTCACGAAACACACAGTGCTGTCAAAACACCGGAAGTATTGTTCGATTCATTCTGGTTCCTTACAATCTTTTATTTACGAAAATATTTTTTTACCTTTCACTGAAAAATAAAGAACCTCCGTTGTAGTCTTATTCATTTCCTTTATCTCATAATAACTGTGTGTAGGAATATTAATTTTTTGAGCGAAGTATTCTTCAAATATAACATTTTATCTTGGGTACACCAAGTACATCCGGACTACATCCTGATACTCATCTCAGGAACCACTTCGTGTACTATTGACCCCTTTCGCGCACTTAGCATTAGAGACAGGAAGACGAGTGAAATATGCACCATCACGGAACCTCTGTTTACTTAGCTGAATCCTTTATTATCTAGTTCCTCATACCCGTACTTTCTGAATTACGCGCAGTCAATTTTCGCTAAATTCCGCTGCCTTATCAAAACTTTACAGCTACTTACTGTTACTCGAGGAAATTTGGTGAAATTTGGCATAATCGGTCTGAGGACAATTACTGAGGTAAAAAATTCCCCTAAAACCGAAAAAGTCAGGGGGAGGAGATTTTACGTTGGTATTCTTACAATTCAAACCATAATAATTTCAAGACGAAAATGACAAATATGGAATGCGTTCACATTATCATGATGTTTTTTTTNATTATCGTGATGTTTTTTTTATTAAAATTTACTTTACCTACTCTCTCTTAATTTGTACATGGTGACGTCTTCTATATTTAACTGTTTTTTTCGGATAATTTGTTCGCCTCAGACTCGGTTCGTTTTTTTCTTGACATCGACTCCCACAATGTAATTTTTCGGCCGGGTTAATTTTTATCGGAAATATCAATATTTACTTTATTTTCATTACAAAACGCGATCGGAAGGGAAACAAATTGAAATGATCAACCGATCGTGAGTACTCGACGTTTTCTCACCAACAAAAGTATTGTTAGTGTCAAGTCAAGTAAAGTTTTTTCGTTGTTGATTCCTTATACGATTTTCGATGAAAGCTTTCTCGTAGATGTGCGAAAATTAATTTGATAGGGTCGTATTTTCTATCAAATTAATTCAACTCCACTGCTCG
The DNA here is from genome assembly GCA_002313205.1 of Laupala kohalensis. Taxonomy (NCBI): domain Eukaryota; kingdom Metazoa; phylum Arthropoda; class Insecta; order Orthoptera; family Trigonidiidae; genus Laupala; species Laupala kohalensis. Next base: position 707,282 of record NNCF01125911.1, on the reverse strand, counting down.
TAGTAAATAATTATATTTATTTTTCTGGCGTTCCAAGTTGTCTGACAGTATAAACTAACCGATCTTTTTATTTAGTGATTTCTTCGACGTATCGATAAGAATTTGCGATATGCACGTAGTGTTGGAAAAATTTCCGCGAATTTCAATCGAAAAGGTACAAAGGTTGATGGCAGATAAGGATTCCTTCTCGTTTCCACGCATTGCGCCGTATTGAGTGGGGAATTTTCGTTCGTCACTGTGTGCAATCCCTGACGATGCGTGCATCTTTCGTTGCATAGATGTGCTCAAAATGGTGCAACATTTATTCAGCCACGTGCAGCTGTCTATTTCATACAATGTGCATCATATTTTGTCAGAATTACGTCATCATCCACATTCTTTGTTTGTTTTCGTTTCTTTTTTTGAAGCTGGATATTTTAAAATGAATTCATTCTGCTAGGTTAAGCGGGAAATCAAATTGGATGTAAGAGTAAAATGTATCGTCGTAGGATTGCCAATCATTGCGAGAAATGGGTGTTTGTAGTTTTTGTGAGACAATAGTGATTGTTATCTGTGTTGTTGACCGATTGAGAGCATTCTCTGTCATATCTGATTAGTTTTGTTTAATAATTACCATATCCCCTCAAAATTATTAGCGCTCGGACATTTGTCGTGGATGATCTATTCACCGTGTAAGAAGAATGATTCTGAATGTTTCGTGTTCTGATATTAGCACAGAGTAATTCATAGAGGTGGTGAATGAGCAGTGGCCTGGTGAAAATCAGCATGTTCATCGTTTGCCTCGTTACCTTCCTCCAAGCCACAGCAGCTTATCGGAGACCTGGATCCAAACCCATTTAACTGTTTCAACTCATTTGCTAAGTTAACATGCTTCAATTGTCTTATTATAATTCTGAATATGCATACAAATGGTGCATGGATGTAATTTTCTGTTAATATTGCACTGTGAGTTGTTTCCGTCTTGAATGTGGATGAATGAGAATGAGGCAATTAATTAATATTAATCAAGAGCCATAAATAGGTGAACTTCAAATATTTTTATATCATAATCGAAGCATCTGTTTTAGGTTTTTAAACCTAAGAAGGAATTATGAGAAAAAGACATTAATTATGGTCAGAAATATATGTCAATAAATCTAATTCCAGGAGCGAATAAGACCCTTCCCAAAATATGTGCCGATTCGGAAGTAGCCCCTCTAGATTAAATACACAAGGTTTTGTGCGGATTATGAATAATTGCAGTTAGTTTAATCACAAATAAACATTAAAATAAATAATCATAGCTCACTTCATTCTAGAAGGGTTAAAATATTGTTTGTAATTTGTGTAGCAATTGTTGTAAAGAAATTGGCTGTCGAATCATATACATATTTGTATTAGTTTTTGAAATATTATTTTGTGAAGTAGTCTAATACTAGATAAATTTGGATAATTAGGATTAAGTAAAGTTATATTGTGTGTGGGTAGAATGACATATGTCCTTCCATCGTATATGGTTTCGTCACTCCTTGTAGATCGACGTTCCACAGAAATCGATTCCATCGCAGGACATTCACCGTGAACAAAGGATGAGCCAACCTTGTATTTCGTGCTCCATTAGGAGTATCGTGATTCCAAGAAGTGTACGATCGTGTGTGGCGCCCGTCCGGTGAGCTCGCGAAGTCCTGGCTGGCCGCGCGGCGTGAGTACGAACCAAATGACCTCTCCAGGGCTTCAATCAATGCTCTTGAAGGTTCGCCGACCTCCCGTAAGCCGCGTCGCCTCATCCCACAATGCCCTTCACCTCATCCCTTGCACCAGCTGCCTTCTGCCCTCCACACACCCTCTCCTCCTAGCTTCCACGTGCGCGCGAACCTTGCCCCCCCTCCCACCACCATCTCCACCATCTTCCCGGGAGCGATGGCGAAGCGTGTTGCCTACGCTGGTGCGCACACCCTGCAATCTTGCGTCATTTCCAACGCCCGCCCACTCCCTTCAATGTTTTAACCACACCCGCTTCGCAACTTCAGCCACTTTGCATTGGCTCTGCCACTTGCGTTTTGTTCCGATTAGTCGTCGGCGTCACAATATTTTTCATATTGGTCTAATCTTGTGGTTTCCTATTTTTATGGCTGGTGAATCCTTATATTAAATAAAATTGTTAGTGTGAAAATTATATTGTGTATACATAATAGGGTTAACTGACTGTATTACAAACTTATATTCTTATACATTAACTTATGGTCTATTTACAATTGATTACACTCACTTCTAAAGTTCTGGATTTTAAACTTGAGAAATGTCACTTTGGAATATGATTACATTATCATACAGGATCCCAAAACTTTACATCCGAACTCGCAGGTTTACATGAATCACAGATTTGGTAGCATTATTCTTCCATTATTTATTTTACTATCCTATCCCATTTTTTCAGTTCCTCTGTTTATGTTGAAGAAACTTATTATCAAGCGATGCATATTTAAACTTTGTGTGAAAATCTTTCACATGAGCGGTCACTGGTAGCGACGTATGCAAATGTTACTCTTCGTCTTTTTATCATTTCATTTAATTGTTTCGTTGTATAGTTCAACATTAGCAATCTTTCAAGAAAACCTACTTTCTTCTTTAGACTTGTCATCCGCTCATTAATTTGAAGAATCATGAGGTTTTATTCTCACTTCATTAACTAATGGTTTGAATGAACGTTGTTGGTGTCCAGGAGACAAATCCTAACTACGCATGTCCCTTATGTAATTTATCAATTTTGACATGTTTTTTTAATATTTCATTTCACCATCTTCTCCGTTTCCCTGTGGCCTCTCCTTGAACTTCATCCTCCCTCCTTGATTCTCGGCCATTGCCTTCTCCATGAGAGCCTCATTGGCCGCAGTTATCGTTTAATCGCTTTAAAACACAGAGGAGTCCAGTCTCAATTCCCGGAAAGACACTTCACTCGCCTCGTGCCGACGCGACGTAAGCTTTAATAACGTTGTTGTACTTACGATTTCAAGTGATCAGAAGAGTTATATCTAATATTACAAATAGGTGGGACGTAAGTGAAAATGTTTCACGTAAATCATTCAAAGCGGAGAATACATCGAAAAATGTTACTCAAATAATTGAGCAATTGAATACAACTAAAAATCTATATAAAAACGCAATTTTGTTGAAAGTAAATTGTTGTAGAGTCGAGAAAGAACGACGAAGATTTAAATGTGGTTTGGGGTTTGAAACTTAATTTAAAATCCTGCAATGAAACGGTGGTAGGCCAAGCTTCTACTTCCTTTACGTAGTGCTTTGTCGACGCGATAGTACCCGCTCGATTTCCTGACTTATCATTTTATTCTGAGTGTTGCTTCCGTCTTTAGTGTTCGATTAGTCGTCTTTTATCATGTTATCGTCAGGACAGCTGAAAAAATGAACACCGTTCTCAAGAAAGTCTGTAACGAACAATTCTATCAGTCACTTGGTGATATTAGTGATTTAACCCTGTCTTACCTTCTTTGGTTATGTGTCAATAAAGATATAGAGACCGCCCTTCTGTTTTTGGTCTTCTGGAAATTCGATCAATGGTAAAATAGTAATAATCACAATTAACAAATTTATGGACCGTGTATGTATGTTTCTGGAAATTTGAAATATCCCAGTAAATTGTAGCTCGAAAAAGTAATGCATATGTTTCCAAACCTTCTCTGATTATGTTAGTGGCGCAAGATTTATAATTTAAAACTATGTGACATTTGCTTATACGACATTTCTGGGTGAGGGCCCTTGTTTCAAGTTTCTTAACTTCGAACATGTCAAAAGAGAAGAAGAGTCAGTTGATTCTGACCGTGTGTAATTCGTACGTGCTGATTAGTGGAAACCTTCACTCGTCTCTGATTTAAACCTGACTCTTTGTTTATTCGCTTTACGTCACGTTTCGTGGCTGGTGAAAAGAAGCAAAAGCTTTCGGTGGAGTCCTTCCTTTCGCACGCATAGCACGGCGCACGTGTCGCTCCGCATCCGCCCCTCCTCTCCCTTCCCCGCCACATCCCTCTACCACCCCCTGCGTCGTCGTCGCCACAACTGGTGCTACCGTTTGCTCAACCCTCGCAACACCCCTCCCTTCCTGCTTCCTACTGGCACTTGCAGCAGCTACTATCACTCCATTTCACTCTCCTTTGTCACGACTAATTCCGTCACGGATTACTCTCGCAGTTAAATCCGTCGCCGAACGTGCATTTAACTATCACCTACACGATAGAATTGATTCATGAACTATGTATGTGTCTCGCTCCTATCTCCCCAACCGTAATCACTGACATCACTGACATCACTGACATCACTGTCACCATTTCCACCATCGCCATTATCGTATCCTATTTTCAGAGGAAGAGTGATTTTTATTTAGAAGTACGTGCTCTTGAGTTTGTGTGTAGTGATTAACCAAATGTATACAACACTCTTTCATAATAATAATAATGAATTTATTGTCAAAAGAGCACTACAAACTGCGCATGACCAAACTAGTTTACTCTCCGGAAGCAAACAAGGGACCATCCCATCAATTTGATCGAGGGCCATAAGGCAGAGGCGGATTTAACATTTCTGCACACTTCTACGATAAGAACAAAAATAGTTCCGTACATGTTATAATATTAATATAATGTATTTAATAAAAAAGTTATTTCAGTCATATCTTTTCGATTATTTTTTTGGAATTTTATATGCATTGTTTCACACAAAGAACTGATAATTGAAAGTGCATTCGGAGAACTTTACTGCGGGTCTTCCGGACCACTATTTGTGCCTAATTCCTGTATTCACTACGGTGAAATGGAGGGGGGACTACTAAAACCATCTTCTCCATATTTCTGAACGAATACAATGTTTACCATCAAAACGATCACCGACTTCCATCACCTCCTGAACTACCCCTGAGCAGCGCACGCGCATTCGCCGAGTTGCACGCAGTTCCGGGGAGGAGGAGGAGGTGGTTTATTCAGGAGATGAGGATAAACGGGGGTGGGTTGATAGCGTCGCGTGGGGTAGTTGCCACGTGACCGGAGCTGCGTGTTTGTGAATGCGCTTGCGCCGAATGTACAAAGACTGCTTTTTTAATATCCTGTCACAAAACACCAACTTCTCAAATTACGATCACTAATCTTCGTAGAATAGCCTTCAAAACGCAAAATATCAATATTGTTTATGCTAAAGTTGGATAATATTCAATTTTAGTGCGTGACAAAAGAACATTGCGTGCTATTTTGTATGCGCCTTATTTTGCATCCTGGTAATAAGTTAAATGTGTTGTTGTTTTTGTTGGGACACAATAACCCAAATTGCGTCGCCTAATGTCATGTATTTTTCCTCATAAAAATAGCTTTCATATATTCTGAGTGATACTTGCTTCAGTACATGTAACAATAACTCGGATGACATATGACCCAAGATATATTAAATGGACTACGATACTATCTGCTGAAGTATTGAAATGTGGTTCTGCAACGTCGAAGACAAAGGCGATATTAGAATTCGCAAGAACGTATGGAGGTATTTATCGGCCACTCTCGCCCAAAACGACACATCGCTTACCAATAAAGGGACCAGCATTGAAACCAATATCTCCCGAATTATTCACATTTCCAAAATGGAATGCATGAATATCGAAGTACGAATTGGAACTTCTTTCTTTATTTCTTTCGGAAATAACATTGGAAAATAATTTAACTATTGAGGAGAATTGATAATATGAAGTGCTTCCTTGATATGCAATAATGAGAAAAACACTGATTTTCACTAGGTTTACGATACTGATTACACTAGATTATTAGAACCAAAACCTTTGGATATGACTTATACTATACGGTTGAGATGTCACATCAAAAGGTTTGGAGAAATGCTTTCCTTCCTTTGTTTTTGGATCTCACATCTTAAGGGCTTCGAATTGCAGTTTCGTTTGTGAATGGTGAATAGTTTTCGTAAACATGCGCATCGGAGGGTGTATGGCGAAACTTAGAAGGACAAAGACATGGAGATTGCCAAGGGTGTGCTATTGAGCGGACATCTATGTTCGTTCGGGAGTAGCTTCGGTGGAGCTCGTGGTGGGGTGCGGGATTCTCGTACCTGGGTCTTTGTGGCGGTTCGCGGGGACACGGGCGTCGCGACGCGTGCTCGCAACGGGACCGCGTCGGCGGTGGGCGCGCGGCGTCACTCTCCCGTCCACCCGCTCGCCCGTTGCCACCGCTCGCGCTCACTGTGCGGGTGAACGACCCCATGACGTCACCGGAGACTCCGCGCGGAGCAATAGCAGACGCGGGTGCGCAGGCGCGGCAGGCAGTTCGCGGGATACGACGGCGTCGCGGCGCCCGCCGTCGCTGTCAAGACTACCAGGAGATGCTCTAGGGGTGAATCTTTGCTTATACTCTTGATTGTATGCTCTGTTGAGAAACGAAACAGACTGTGGAAAGGGGCGAATATCACTTTTTGCGTTGTTTACTATGACAATTATGTGGTCGGGAAAAGAACACTTCCAGGAACATATTGTCAATTTGGGAATCACCAAATGGATTAGAAGAAAGGATCAATATTCCTTCCCAAATTAAATTACTAATATTTCACCCTCTCAAACTACTTTGTGTTTAAAACATAAAAATTTTGGATTCCTATCATTCTTTGCAATATTTTTATTTGTGGAATTTAAATTCATTTGTGAAAAAAATTCGGTATTTATGCAACAAATCGCCTGCACATTAAATATTCATTCTTGTTTATTTCAAATTTATTTGACCTTCATTCAGTTTTAGTATACCACTGTAATTAGATAAAGGAAGGGAAAGTTGTTTTATAGAGAAACATTCAAACGTGACTTGAGAACACTATTTTTTAAAGGGTTTACATCTAAATTTTTAGGAATAAGAATTGAGGAATGAATGGAACAAACCTAATTACAATACGAAGTAAATTTTGTTCCGATTGAATGACAACACGAAATTAGACTCGTGGCCTTCAGTTATTGGTATTCCCCTAATAGCTTAATCTCTTATTGTTTAAAAATAATTGTTTCCTATAATTTCATCAATCGATCTAAATATCAGCGAAACGAAATATTTCTGATTGAACATACGCCTCTACTTATCATTTTTTAGCTTTGGTTAGTATTTTAATCGAGTTTTCCTATCAGAGATTATACTACTCATCATATGAGGAAAACTTACCGTTAATTTACTGGAAATATTTGCTTCAATTATGGGGAAAAACAAACCATAGGTCGATCCGCTAGGCCGTTGCACGCACGAAGTGTAGTGGGGAAATCCTAAACCATCCTCACAAAACAACGATTACACTGAACGACACAGTTGAAATTTCGTAAATACTATATTTCTTGTTTGTTCTATGGATTTCATTTAACAAACGAATTAGGAAATGTAAATAAAAATGTCTCAAAATCTAGGGGAAATTGTCAGTTTTTGAACGATTTTTAACGGTCCTTGTTTTTCGTTCGTTTTTATTTATAATGCTATGAACACGTTTCCACTTTTATCTTCTTTGTTTAATGATGTAGATGTTTTAGTTCATTTTCCAGTTTGTTGTATTCCGTAGTTGTAGATTTGTGCCAAAGTCCTTCATTCTTTCGACATGTGTTTCACACTTTTTTTATTCATGTTCAACACAGATTTCAGTTCTCTGAGTTTGATGTTTGAGTATTCTACAACAGCTCTTGATCGCAAAAGCTTATCAATCTTTTTTTCAAGCGAGAAACTTTTTCCAGCCTTTTTTAGAAGGATTCTCGACCTTGATAAAACACTTTGTCTCCATGTCAGACATTGGTACCACTGAAAACCTACTATTGATTTCTTTGTGATTAGGAGCGACTTGGACTCACATTGTTATTATCGGGGATTGACTCTGGGGTAAATGACCAATGAAAGCCCGTGTAATTATAAAACGACTTTATCAGTAAATGATCAGTGTGAATTCGGTCACTTGTGCATTAAGAGCTCATAATATTCGATAACAATGCTTTGTTTATTGGTATCTCATTATCTCAATTTCATTGATAACTCTATGAAGAATTTTGTCATCTTTGCACGTACAGAGATCTTCAATCTATAAAGTTCACTTATAAATTAAGATTTATATTAATATTTGCCATGCATTTCGATGTAATGGTTGAAAACCACATTACGTCAACTGACAATGATTTCTCCAATACAATTTCTGCATATCGTTATTGCAGAAAATACAAGACCAAATCAAAGACATATTCGACGCAAGACCAATACCAAGACTGAAGTAGCAAGGACAGGGCGCTAGAACAAAACCATGTCTGCAAGATTTCGAGAAATAACAAGTTTCTAGCAAAAATATCTTCACGAGGTTCATCAACCTGACAAAACTGTCAGGAAAAGCAATTGAAAACTAGATCAGACTTTTTGACTTTGTATTGATTAAAGAATTATCACAAAATGATATTTGACTGTAATTGTCTATTAAAAAAATTCATGGTACCGCAAATAATAAGCAGAACAAAATAGAACTAGTCGGTAATTTTTGAGACTCGATGCACAAGACCAAGACCGAGACCAAGGCAGTATACAAGAACATTTTTTGCGAATCACTTCGTAGCTTTCCCTCATGAATGAAATAAATGAAGTACGCACATTATCCTACAAAATATGTATAAGCAGTTAAGTTCGTCTAATTTGGATTTCAATTGACTACAATAAGACACGAAAACTTATGTGAGAATGAGGTAATAAGTTTTGAGGGTTGTTCCTTAATTTTATAAGTTTACTGCGCGATGAGGTTTTGAAATAATCTATGTAAATAAGAAGAGCTGTTAGCATCCCATTGCTCTCTCTATTTTTATCTCTCCGCAAACAATGGTCAATCGTTTGTGTTTTTGTTTTTGTATTTCGTGTCACATGTTCTTGAGGAGAACAATAGACTACGCGCAATAGGACATTTGACGTTAAAGGAAACTCTCGCGTGATGGCATGGAAGTGCATATGTTAATGTACATGCTGGTAGTTAGCTCTTCATAAAAAAAAGACTTTGCCACTGTGCTCAGTAATTTTTCACTATATTCACCTTTTTTCACTAGAAATGTACTTTGTATTACAACAGAAACTTGTTGAATGATTCATTAGTTTTCAGAATTATATTTAGCAAAGCAGAATTTGTAGGGTTGTGAAGTCAGCTACACGATGAGAACATCCGTGATTCATCTCATTTACTCTAAAATTCAGAAATTGAAAGATATTTATTCCTTTAAGTATGTTATCCATTTCGACTTTATCAATACAATAAAACGACAAAACAATTTTTGAGATGATTTTATATTTTTATGTAGCAAATGACAATTTTGCCTCAGATATTCGTGATTAGTGTATTAAAAAATACCTATATTTTCTTCCTGTATCTCATTTTCTTTTCTTCCCTGTCCCATTCTTAGTACTCCGTTTTCACTTCCTTTTCGGGCATTGAGATTGTTTTTATGGCAGCCACTTTTCTTTTACTTCTGTCTTATAGTTCTACTGACGCCGTGGGACCGAATCGGTCGTTGGCAATACTGAGAGATTATGAAATACGGTTATATGACAGACTTTTATTCCGTATTGGTATTGTTTCGTGAGTTGTATTTGTATGAAATAGGGATAGTTTATTGAAATTTCTTGTATCGTTTACGTTAAACCAGTTAGTCTATCGTGGGTTGAATGAAAAAGAGGTAAAATTTCCAAGCAACTTAAATATTTTATTCGCAAAAAAATGCATTGAAGGTAAGGTTTGCTCATATGCAATAATTACGTTACTCCGGAAGGAAGCAATGGACCCTCTAGCGTTTTAAATTCTGGAGCTTCCTTTCAAAACAATCTCAACTTTCCTATTCCAGTTTCCATCTAAAAGGCAATAATGGCAATTCATATAAATTATTAATATTTCCTTTCAATTCTGAAATATTTAAAAAATACACAAATTTTAATCAATTTTTCTGGGACTGGAACTGTAATTCGTGTTTTTACTTTTTTACAACAACGATAATGACAAAGTGTTTTTCATTGAAGAGTAATTAATGAAAGTCGTATAGTTTCTGCTCGAATTGCGTGATTAACGTCGCTGCAGACACGCTGAGTTCGCCCCGGAACAGTGGGGAGTCGTAGCGTCATGGTCTCGGCGCCTTCGTAGCGCGTCACCTGGTACTAGACGCGTGGGCGACATGCAGAGCGCAAACTGGAGTAGTAAAAAAACAGTACGGCACATCTTATCGCGCCGTTGCTATGTCGCGCTCGTGTATGACAAGTACCTTTTACAAATACCGACCACATGATCTTCGGGAGGTTGTCAAATCAATTTAGCAGGCGTGACAGGCGAAACGAATGACTGTAATAAATTACTTCGTAGGGGATACTTAACTTGACGTGCGTTGATCCAAACAATTACTTGTTATGCACTATATATCGGCGCTAGTGTGTAATGTGGATAAATCACTTGGACTAACACTGTCTTTTATGGATACGCTGAAAGATTGTCGACATGTTATGCACACTAAACAGAGAGGAAACATGCAATATATTAAAGATTTATAGTAATAAAATGTGTGGTACAAGGGGATATAGTGCAAAATAAATGAGTTAACTTATCACACACTGGAGCTTTCTCACTTATTTGTTGTTTTTTCTTCATTTATTCGTTCCCTTCAATTAATTTATTGCTTATTATTTTAATATACATAAATAAAAGATGTAAACAGAGCCGAAAGCAGAAAATGTTGAAATACTCTGTATTGACATAGTTTGAGGCAGGGATTACAATGGAAAATAAATGAAAAAAAAATATTGTACTCAGTAGTGTTCACGCGGTATCAATTAACATATTTTAGAATAATCCTTTCAATCGATGTTGGTGTGTTTTTTCCTTATCTCTCACGTATGCTATGTAATTCTCTTCCTATTTATATTTTAATCTTATCTATCTGTCTTTGTTACATTTGTAACCCCTTTATAATCAGAATCTATTGCGATATAATGCATTTTTATGAGAAGTTACTTTTCGATCTGCCTTCTGGCTTGCAGAGGTTTTAATGCGGCTTTTAAGGCAGAGGCAACATAATGCAAATTTATTTTCAAATGATATTGTTGAACTACGTTACATTGCGGATTGTGTTACCTATGTAGGAATAATGTTTGTATGACTTTGGAAAAACAAAATGTCTCTTGATATCTTTGTGCTAAAGAGATAAAAACAGGTTCCATATCTCTCAGAGAATCAGTTTTCAAAATTCCTCCTAAAATAAAGAATCCACCAGCAAGTAAACCCAAAAATATACAGATAATTTAAAAATGCTTATAACTTACGTTTTGCTCCAATAAGGAAACAATAAGAGAAAATATATAGGAGACTTACATCTACACAATTGATAAGTTGTGTATATTGTTTTTAGTTAAGTTAAAAAATGTTTTTTAACTTAAGTTAAAAAATGCTTAATTTTTTTATTCAACTGGTTTGGGGTTTCTGTAATTAGATGATGTTTTTTTTTTCAAGCTCCCGTAATAAGACGTTATTTTGCTGCAACTTATTTTCGGAAAGGTTTTTATGAAAATATCCGTATTTTGCACTTAAATATTTCTCTAATTTCAATGACTCTGTAATGAATGTAAAACTTTCGAAAGTGGGGTGTTAACTTTTGATCCGCGAACTGGGTATTGTTTCTTTATAGTTGTAATGTTTTAATTGAGGTGTCGTATTCCAATTTGCATATCGTATATTAATCTATTTCATGAAATAATTCTAAGTGAGATATCAAATATATATTGGAAACTGTCATTTAATTCATTTCATGTAATAGTAGGATGTTTTTCGTCGACATACAGCATCATTAAGCTTACACTACGCGAACGGAAGGAAGTGAGGCTGAATAGTGATACTAAACAAACATTTACGAGCTTCACCGTGTCGATTGCTTATGCCGGAATATGAATAGCGGAAAATGACGCTCGACCTTGACTTTGCAAACTGAAACCGCAATAGCAGCCGTTGCCACGGCCGTAAAAACGTCCAAATGACTTCTGGTCGTAAACCCGAGGATCGCCTTGTGCAAAAAGAAAGAAAGAAACCCCTCGTCGGCATGGTATGCGACGGTGGACGCATCCGAGCATATGTCAGTCGCCATCTTGTCTCGCGTTGCTGTCAAGGTCAGAGACCTCTTTGCCTCGACTCTCTGTAATGACCGGGAGAACAATAACCTTCGCGATTATTGCTCTTAAGCTAAGGACACATCTGCATTTTCTCCGCTCGTGCAAAGTAGAAATGTGACGTTCGTGAACGAACTATTCCAAAGAAACGAGTTCTTTCAGTGAATCGTTCACCCCAATCGTTTCTTTTGGTGAACGTCATTTTTCGATCATCTAAATATTAATATTTTTCGCTACCTTTAAAATTCCAGAAAATTGAGTGATATCGTAGAAAATATATCTATTTAATATTAGCCAAGCCTCTTTTATAGATTACATCTGAATAAACAAATAGTAAACACAGCAACGTAAAAACAAAGTATGAAATAACGTTAAGATATTAGAATATAAAAACCTAAACACTTGTACGCTAGCAGCTGAAAAACTGACACAAAAATATTGTGTTCAACCTATCTAAAGGTCGTATGATATATTCAACTATACTGGATTCAATAAATCAATCAAAAGTTTTTCATAAACAGTTTTTAAATTCTGTGAGTTTTTCATTATTATTTAGAAAATTATCAGTATATATTGTTGTATATCCTCGAATAGATAATCCAACAATATTGTTCTTTACACAATTTTCATCCACACAATTTTCAAATATAATCATTAATAGTTGACACAATTCGTCGAGAACTGATCTTTCAGAACGTAAAAGTCCTCCCCGACCATCGTTCCTACTTCGAACGCCGTTCACGAGTCCGACAGAGTCCAATCGTTCCTTCGTGTCACTGTGTTATATTGCTAGTACCAACACACTTCACTGGGTAGGGAAGTTCTTACAGTGGTCCAGAAACAAAGTGGCATCTTTGACACAAATCGTTTAATTGTCGTGCCCAAGAAATAAAAAGATATAAAAAATCACCATGAAATTAATGTGAACTCAAATCATTTCATTTTATTCTTATATTGATATGGCACAAGAATATTGGATAAGCAACATCTACAATTTCCCTCTCTTTACATAGTTCTGATATATAATTACCTGAATTAACTATTTGTGAATTATATGTCTCATATTCTGGCATTAATATATTATATGGCGCGAGAATGTGAAATTCGTAATATCTCTCTCACACACACACACCCGCAATCAGTTGACAAGAGCGGGAAAACATGTGAACGATTCCGGAGAGGGAGTGAACGGTGAACGACTCGTTTCTTCTGGTGAACGAAATTTCGCATCTCTAGTGCAAAGACACACCTAGTGGGTATCAGCGGTCAGGAGTAGGGGAACGTGAGTAGGGGGTGGAAGGAACAAGGTCACTTCAGGACGATATCAGAAGTTCTTCGCGCAGGTCTTGTACAGAGCATCCATGCAACTGCCCGCTAACTACACAACGCTTTTTATTGTAAAACACATAGCTATATGTTATTAAAATGTTTAAAGTTTATTGTTTACTGTACAATGAACACAACGGTGACTATTTTTGTATTTTTTAAATAATAGAAATAGACTTACTATACACAGATGGCAATATAACAGTAATAGTTAAATATACTTACATAAGAAAGAAATAACAACGTAGGACCTTTCTACGGACGATTACGACATATATTGTGCTTACTAAAATATGTTGCTACATTCATGTTTGTTACAATGTGTTACCACCAAACGGCGACTCAAACCACGAGTCGTTGTGCATTTTAATAAGAACAATATATATTGTAATCGTCCGTAAAAAGGTCGTAAGTTGTAAATTATTTATTTATCATATACATCATGGGCATTAATAGTAGAATACATAATTATATAATTCAAATATAATTTACTTTTAAAATGTACTCTTACTATGTAATTTATCAATAATTATTGATAGATAACTTCGTTCCAAAATACTTAACATGAATTTTTATTTTACATTTGAAATAAGGTCAACTGTAGGACAATCTTTCATCTATGTTCAAAAATTGTTTATATAATTTTGATAATTAAAAGCGAATTGTACAGATAAAACTGCCCAATATTTTGAAACTTCCCTACTCGAGAAGTCTATTAGATTTTTGGGAAGTCATGATTATTTCGTTTCAAATACACGGACGATCAAAAACATAACACAGTGCAAATTCACAATATGACACAAAGATTCACAACGACTTCACAAAAATAGTACGACATAGAACTCAAATTGAGGAACAAATATTACAAATAATTGAAATGCAAAGCTTTAAAATGTAGATGTGAAAATGCGCATTTCTCTCTTTTTTACTAAAACTACGCCAAACATTTTTATAATTACGTAACGAAAATCTTAAAAGACGAAAATACAAACAGAAGAATACACGAAAAAGTAAAAAATAGTAAAACACGAAAATAAGAAAGCTTCAGAAAAACGAACTCCACTAAAAAGGACACGAAACGTTTTTTTATAAAGAAATGAGGAAGCTCTAGAACAAATACTCAGTAAAATTATAACTTAGTGTTGCAATAATTAATATGAACATTAATATAATTAATAATCCGTCCGTAGAAATTGAAGGAAATGAAATTCAAGAGAAGCACCGTGAAAGAAATCGCCCGCCGTCTTCCTCGCGACAAGGTCGCGCAGGGAGCAGCGGAGATCTCCACTCCGCACCCGCTGGATCTGTCTTTGTCCATAAGATGTGCTGTCTTCCCGGCGGCCCGCAGAAATGAGCGGAGATCTCCGCTGCAAGCAGCGGGCGAAAAATCGCTCCGCTCCGCGCTCTCTAGATGTGTCTTTGCCCATATGATAACACAGGTCAGCCGAAAAAACGCTCCGCTCCGCAGACGCAGATGTGTCTTTAACTTTACTGCCTGCCGCCGCCACCGCTTGGTTGCTTTGGGTTTTGCAGCTGCTTTTGTTCTCTTCGTGACCTGGCGCAGTGCGGCTACGACAAAGTCGATTCCTACCCCAGGATGAACGATTCCTACCCCAAGATGAACGATTCCTTTATATTTAAATTATCGATTTTTAAAAACATTCCGAACAATTGGTGCAAATAATTATTTTGTTTATTCTCTTTAGTACCTCCCCCCCCCCACAAAAAAATCGTTTTCATGCGTAACATTAGGGGCTAACCATTAATTACGTAACACCAACTGGAGAAGTGGGGTTTGTGATATCGTTACACTGCATTAAGGTCGCGGTAGGGGGGTGTTGGCGTTGGTGTTATGTTGCTAAATTTTAGAAAGTATGTGTTAAAGGGCGATTTTGTCACTGCACATGATCTATTCAACCGCTCAGTGAGAAGCAATGTGGTACAAACAATTAAGTCAGTATATCAAAATGTCTCTCCATACTTTGTGATGACCAACAAAATCTGTTCGTTGCAGGAGGGGGAGATAGTGTTGGCGTTATGTTGAGGCTGTGATTAAGGGGAGCGGGGGGGGGGAGGCGCCCCCTCACTTCTTTAAGGAAAATTAAAAATTACATTTTAACCGTCTAAAACTAGGAATTATAAAAAATGCACCATCCTTAATGTGGTAATCACCAATTGTGTTTCCTTTGATTTATTTCATTATTTAAATCATACGAAGTGGAAATATACAGAAAATGTCATGTTAGTGAAAATTGTAATTTTATATGATTTTACCTCCCCCCCCCTCCTACACACACACTTTTGATTCTCAATTACTACTGGCGATAAGTAATTGTAAGAGTGCGTTGAGGAGGTGAAAAGTGTTAGACTCCTCATTATTCGTAGATGAACTCTATGCTCTGCGGAGTCGGAGCGTAAATTGGTCTTAATAAATATAAGAGTATGGGATACACTGCAACCTGTTAGTCTTCAGTATCCTGGTAGCGAAGATGATAAAATACTGGCACGTCTAAGGAAACAACGTCGATTCCTGAAGAGATCACTGAAAATTTTCTCGAATATTTGATTCGCGTTTTCATTTATAAATACTTCTTATTCCACTGGGAGTAAACGAGCATGAATATATTAATGGGAACCTATTGAAAATGATCAAATCAAGACATTTTTCCGATATTATATTCTACTTACTTCAGTGGGTATTGTATACGTATTTTTTCGTTACCCATTGATTATCTCTTGTCTTTCAAACGAATTTTTAAAATTATTTGTGTATTTTCTTCCACTCAGTCTTTCCTTCATTTATATGAAGTCTACCGTAATAGTTGGAAAAAAACTATGGTGAACGAAATAAAGTTCTACACTCAAACCTTTAAACTTCTATTAAACTTCCTTTTTCTGCGGATGCGTTAGTGTTATTTTGCTCGTATGCTTTTTTAACTTCTCAGTTTTTCGAAATCATTATTCTCTACTGCTTATTAAACTTTTCTTGCGATTTACGTTGTACTAAAGTATAGTAATGAAAAAGGAATTCAGTGATTTACGAACTTAAAGGATAGATGACAGATACCAGAGAATAAAGATTGCAAGAAATCAACGTCGTAGGAAGGAGGCATAGGTGGAACAACACATGAGGTAGTTAATGTCTAAGATTAGACGTTGTTTGCAGCTGTGTACTCCCTACGACCGTCACTTACCTCCAATGTGTGGTGTCTAAAGTGTCCTGGTTGGTTATTAATGTCACCATACTGGACATGCGATCTCTCGCCTGTGCTAAATGCTTGAGTCCCCGGCGATCATGGATAAACGGTATATAACGTATGCATGGAGACGGTGAATGTAAATGCTGTCTACTTACGATGATGGGGATAAACTCTCTCTCTATTTTCCTTTTCGATATCGTGTCAGTTGTAACCCATGGGTTTCTGAGAACTAATCCAATCGTGTGCCCAACAGTTTTCATGAAGTAGACCCTAATTGTGTTATCTTTATTATCACTAGATTTTTCTTTTCTTCATGCTTTCGTTAGGGACGTATCTTGGTAAAGTAAGCAAACGTAATAATTTTATAAAATACATACAGTGTATTATCTTAATTAATCTCTGATGACACAATCGCAATCATAAAGCTATTTGAAGACAGATAAAGAGTGGAAATCTAGAGTTCTTCCGTCTGTCACATACGTTTTGGACGCATGTTACCATGGAACCGGTACAGACATTTTTATGCCAAATGTTGTCGAGAATATATAATAAGACATGAGAATCCTTTTGAAGTGTTACCTTTCTTTACATAATATGTAAAATAAGCGTACATAATATGTAAAATATATGATATTTACATATTAAAATATATTACATTTTAAAACGATAAGAATCTAACAATTTTATCCTCATATTCTAGGTTAATATACTCTCGTATCAGTATTTTCACTCGTCGAATGAAGTATTTCAACTTGTCTTAACCACAATGCATTTTAACACCAAGGCAAAATATTTTGAATGTTCCTTGATGGAAGCACATAAAGATTATTTTGTAAGGAGTGCAAATAGTGAGAAAGTTTTCTCAAATTGTTCCTCCGATTTGCAACTGAGAAAGTTGAGGCTCAGTATAATCATTGCCTCATTTGAATTTGTCTTACGGAAACGCAAACACGGAGTGAGCATCCGCTAGGCGATCTCGTTCGTTCGCGAACAGTGTTTTCCGTGGCGTGCCTCTTCTCCTCTACGCTATGCGCCCTTCTCATTGCTCTCTTCCCCTTCCATCCCACATCCAAGGAGGGGGAGGGGGAGGGAGGAAACGGGAAGAGACGTAGTGAGGAACGGTGACGGGCAGGGCGCGGCGAACGACGAGGCAACAGAGCGTGGCCACCCGACCGCCACGCCCCCTTCAAGGTCAGCGACCCCCACAGCTGACCGGCACAGCGGCGGCGGAGGCGGCGAGCGGCAAGCGCAGGTTGTGCGCATGCGCAGACACGTACGGCGCGCGCCGGAACACAACACGCGCTTACGACAAACTGGATTACGCGCTCGTTATTTATCTTAGACTTTTATTTTTTAAATATACTCCCTCCTCTTCCTTTCTGCGGGTTTTTCGTATGGCCATTTGTTTGGAGTGTTTGTGGTGTTAGAGAAAAGAATCACAAACAAGATGCTTTCGCAGCTGTCGGAAGTATTTTTATTAGCACTGTAAGTCAATTTTGGGGATTTATATGCCGGTATAAGATTTCATGTGGAGATAAAGAGATCTACGCCACAAAGATTACTTTCCACTATTTATTAACATAGTATCTTCGTGACAGGAACAAGGTAATTATATAATGCTGTTAAAGTAATTTCTTTCTTCTTTAAATCGAAGTGCTAATAACGTAGGTTTCGATTCCTTACACTGTTATGGGATAGCTGTTTATTGCTTCATAGTTGAATATTCCCGAGTTCTGAACTTGAAAGCGATACTTGACATAAGAAATAATTTAGACATTATAATCTATTATTAGTATTTATATAGCTAAAATAATATTTTTCATCGCTTTACTGGTTTTTAAAAGAGTATTTAAATACCTTACTTATGGGTTTACTAGGTTCTTTTATTTCTTTTAGGAGTGGGTTAGCGTTTACCTCCTTCCCCGTCCTCAAGACAATGGAAACAATGAGTAAAGTCAAATTGTAAAAATTTTATTAATATCGTACTTTCCGTAACAATAAAATAAGTTGAGTACTATTGATTAATCAAACACGGGTTTATGTGACTTCAGGTAGACGTTTTTCGGTATGCACAGTTTTCATAGTTTGTGATGTATTTTTGGAGTACTTTGCTCATTTTCAACCTCGCAACAAATTAAAACAAAATATCGAAACATAAAATTTTCCTATGGTGAGAGAAATCAACGACTTGCCGAGATACAACAAAATCATAATATATAAAAAGTAATTTCAAACATTTTAAAACGAATATATTTTGTACGTCAGGACTTTCCCTTTCTCCATTTCGGGAAAAATTGTGTTGTGCTTTTTTACATGGAATGTGTATACGTTGCTCAAATATTCCTTTCTACACAATCCAATGTTAACGTTGGGTCGACATTGTAAGCAAGTGGGAAGAGAACTATTTTCTGGTGTTGTGTACTATTGCGTGATGTGATTTCATTGCTGTTCCGGTGATACACACAAAAACATTGACGAGGTTCGGGCTCTTGATGTTTCACAATCGCCTATTATGGTATATGATAGGGTATTTTTGTGGACAATGAAACGTTATATACACAATTCTTTATTTGAAGTAACAAATTCGGGTGTTTACGCGGGGTGCCAATCATGTTAGTAAATAAAATTGTATCTATTTCCCTTTTTTACGATTGCTCATTGCTTATTTAAATTAAAAGTTAAATCTGCCTCTGTGTGGAGCGAACTCATTAAATTTTTTTTTCCAATTATATTTTTTGTTCGTTTTTTTCTGAGTTGCACATCGCTGCAATTGTTTGGTTCCTGAACAGATTTAATTGCGTGGATCAGCCGCAAAGGGGGTTTTCCCAGAATATATTATTTCTTATTTTAATGAGATTTATTTTTGCATTGGGTAAGAGTTTATCCCAGAAATGACTTATACTACTTCGTGCTCTGTAAGTGGAATGAGCATTTTAGAGATGTCTATATTAGCATGTAAGTCGCGACGGACGCGTCTATTGCCTGGACACAACTCCATCGACACGTACGTACCTTCAAATATGCAAGACCTAAACTGATTAGTTCAACCTCTCCGCTATGTATTGCTCATGGCTATGTATCGATGAATCCACTCCTCGGAAATTATTCAGGTTACTACTGGGTTTTGAGCAGGAAATTATTCAGGGATCTTGACCTCAAATGGGGGTCTTCCACTCACTTGACATAACGGACAGTAACATTCGTCATTCGTACATGCCAAAGAAAACTTTACTTGCTATATGCAATTGTAATGTGACTGAATTTCTCAATAACTTAACGCTATTCATGCCTCAAGTTCTGGGGAATTATTTATTGCATTAATTTTGTCTTATGTTTGCATTCCCTGGAGGTTTCCTTATGTATAAACATACTGCAAATGAAAATTTAAGATATTTCAGTGACGTGATATAAAATTGTATTATTTTTTACTATAATCCCTCATTAAAATAGAAAAGAATACGCAACACAATAACTATTATATAATGAAATACTAAGTTATGGTATCTATTCAATTTAACAATAAAAAATACTATATTTTTTTAAATCATTAACTGAAACGAAATTTTTCAGACTTAAAAATATATTTCATCACAAAGTTTCGTTACTGGTTTGCGACTTCGCCAGGTGATACTAAATTGTACAGTTTTCCTTTGACATATTACGAATAAAATTACACAATATTTGACAACTGAAAAAATAAAACTGAAACAAAAACAGAAACCATACACAAAATTATCATACCTAGTCTCTTTGAAAGTTAATGATTTAATAATATAAGTATGACAGACGTAAACAGCAAAACAATATACTTATTATATTAGGGGCGGTATTTGTTTGGTTTGACATGATTTCC
The DNA here is from genome assembly GCA_002313205.1 of Laupala kohalensis. Classification (NCBI taxonomy): domain Eukaryota; kingdom Metazoa; phylum Arthropoda; class Insecta; order Orthoptera; family Trigonidiidae; genus Laupala; species Laupala kohalensis. The sequence continues at coordinate 686,745 of NNCF01125911.1, read as the reverse complement.
AGGTATTCCCTGGTGTTGGACAGCTAAAGCTCAGTAGATGGAAATTGGAATGAAGGAAACCAGAAGTGGAATATCCCTTGGAGACGTACGTCGGTAATCTGCTCTGGAGCCGGATACTGCGTCGCATCAGGCACGAGGCATCGCATCGCTTGCGGTGGTAGCGGAGAGGGGGGAGGGTAGCGAGCGATTGGTGGGGGGGAAAGCCACGTGACTCCTGACACGCAGCTCGGCACCGCCGCTTGCCGGTTGAGTCGGCCAGAAGCCGGCCGGCTCGTCTCCACTCACGCCAACGCATGTTGGTTGCCACAGAGAAACATAATTGTTTAATATCTCGTCGATGACGCAATACAAAGAGGAATTCGCACTTGATGTGAAGGGTAGGAAGTTGTGTATCTGAGGGAAAACTAAAGAAGGTTTCGAGAGTGGTTTTGAAAAAAAAATGGATTTTTTGGGGGGAGATGAATGCTTCTTCATATTATTTTGTTCATGGTCTTTTTCATTGTTTTAGCAAATTGTATAATAACACCAGACATCCTAGAACGATTATTTTATTTTCCCATTTTACCCAGAATTTTATTTCGTGGGGAATAACTCNATATATGTGTGTGTACTCATACAAATGTTAGGAGAAATACAAAACGAACATTTTTTCACATTTCGAGGTGGGGGATTGATCGCCCAAATTTCCCGTCCCCAAGTATGCCTCTGCATTTTAGTAACCAATTTATTAATTACTTCCCATTCCTTGCGTCTTAAATGTGTTTCTCTTTAAATGAATTGTCATGTCTTTCATTTTAAATATTTTTTTACAAAGTAAGATCATATTAATGAATGTGAGTAGTTCGTTTTGAGACGTAACTTGTAACCAAGAAGAAAATGTTTTGTGTTCGTTCGAAATATTTACCTCCTGGTATCCTACGCTCTTGGAGAACGCATTATGTATTCATTATTATCCGTTTTTGTATAAGAGCTGCATTGAGATTATAAAAATATTTATAAAACTTAATTTTGTTGTATTAAGTTTACTAATGGTTTGGTCAACTTTGATAAAACAAAAAAAAATACAATCAAATGATTAGGTCGATCTTAAATCGAATTGAACTGAATCAAATGAGCTGAAGTAAAAATCCTGTACTATTCAACTCGTTTAATGTTTCATTTTTATGCGTTCTTTTAATGTTACATCTAATTTGAGGTCCAACGTTGTTTTATATTCAAGATTTTAACTCTTATATCATATGAGCAAATAAGAAATTATCTATCGCTGGCGTTATGCGTATATATATATATATATATATATATA
>NNCF01125911.1:549621-685321 GCA_002313205.1 Laupala kohalensis | reverse complement strand
ATATACACTCGATACATGACCTGCGCATTCCTGTAATCATATAGTTTTCGAAGAACTCGGTTATTCACTTAATGTTCGTCGATGGCCTGTTTACTACCTTTGTGTCGCGTAGCATTCCGATAGCGTTTTCTGTGTCTTGAAATATGCATTCATTTCGCAATCATGTAATCATTTCCCCATCAATTTAACAATATCCCTTATAGGATTGGTGTATTTACGTTGTATTGTCCAATGGATAATCGAAAGATCACTCGAGGGAAGGGGGAGACCATTTCGAAGAAGAAGAAAAGTCAAATCGATTAATACACCTAGACAATTGTGATTCTGACCTTTCTCGCCTTACCATTCCAGAGATTGTAAACATTTACATCCTTATGCAATAATTGAGTGAGACTCAAAAATAACCATTTTTGACTAAAATAGTTTGAGCTCTCCAAAAGAAAGCAAGGTACATATTAATTACAATAACGATCTATTAGTCGAAACTCATTTATCATGTAAAAGAGTCGTAACGGACTATAAAAGTCACTTTTTTACTAAATGAAGAGAAAGAGGTTTTGTAATTTACGTACCGGAACGTATTTCGTTCCACTCCGGTTTATTTGAAGCTATATTACTTGAAATGTTTCATTGGTCAATTTTCTCCTATTAATTGTTCCTTCAGCGTTCATTTACATGAATTTTCGCTATGGATATGACAGGAACAATAATCATGGCTCTCGTATCCTTGCCTCTAAGTATATTCAATATTAATTTAGGTGTACAAGAAACTTTATTTGTATTAATTTTAAATCTACCCCCTTTTTTAATATTGTGAGTTTATTTTAATTTTTTTCTTATTTTCTGTTATTTTTTTAGTTTATATTATTCCGTACTGTAATTACTTATGTTGTGTATTATTCGCAATTTTAATATTGTTCGTTCAGAAATTCATGTGTGAACTTTAGGAAATGAAGATGCCACATGTTGCGAAATAAATCTTATTTAATTAATTTTGGGCAGTTTCTCAATTTTGGTAATTAAATCAGTTTTCTCTGTCCCCTCATATGCCAAATTGGTCATTCTCAGGCTGCAAGCACAGTTGTCAAATGAATTTGGAAAACACAAATGCTGTTAAGGAAATAACATCATTTGCAGGCAGCATTGAATAAATGTTCAAATAAAATAATATCAAAACTTGCAAGTGTCGAGTAAATTATATTCAGCACATTATATTGTTGTATAAATTACTCGTTGCGTCTTTTTACTCGTTAATTTTATTTCATGGAATCATACGTGTACAGAATTTATCAGTTAATAATGTAACCGGTGTTTATAAATTTTGTTTGATATTGCGTAACACAATCCTCCTACATTGTTAGCGACGAGTTTATTGGATTTCGTTTATCTCGATTAAACAGATTGCTGCAATTGTCTAAATGTAAGAAATACTTTTAACTACAAATTTTCACTGTTTTTTTTTACACCGAAGCTTGTTCTAACAAGCGCGTGAAATAATTGTTCCTTTATGTAGGGTTCCGCGACTTCCGAGTGCACACTAAAGGATTCTGCCCTTATTGTCCAAAATCAGAAGGTTAAAAATAATATCCCTGCCTTATCAGTAGTCTCTATATTTAAACGTACGATTATATTCCGTCAGACATGCAGTATTCGTCATTTGTATCATCTTGATAAGGTGAACTCAATTGAAACCAATGTCTTTCACTATGGATAATTGGAAAATCGTGACAATTATTTAAATCATCTCATTTATTGAAATATTTTACGATGTTTTATTATGAACTTGAAAAGTAGTCAATGAGAAATAGTTCAGAAATGGAAGAATCATACGATGGATTTTCGATAGAATTATTTTATTCTTTATATTATTTTTGTTTTATTAATTAATGGGTTTTTATTCCTTTATTTTATTTTCATATATTTCCCTTATGATTTCTTTCAGGTATGTCCATTCCTATGGATTATACTGATGATACCGTACTTGCAATTCTCAATGCATTTGGTGAGTGAAAAATCAACATTATGGAATAATAATAACAAACTCAAAATCATGAAATTTAGTGATAAATAATTTTGCTCCCTTGTTTATAAACTTTTTAAGATATGAACAGGTGTCTCTCAAACAATCAGATATAACAATATGTTTGTACTTTTACTAGAACTATTTATCTTTTGAGGTGTTTCTATTTAAGATATTTACTTACAAATTGTTTTGCTTTAATGTTTATATTTTGGTACATAAAAAATTAATAGAATTATTTCTGCCCCTCTCCCCAATAACATATGCTTTTAAATCACCAATGTACCTTCTACCTTAATGCGGAAGAAGTATTTAATTTATAAAATTGGAATTAAATGATAACTGGAGTTGTAAAATGAAAGTTCATTATCAAAGATGTTTAATAAAGATTTTAATTGAGAGATATTGGAGGGAATATAAAAAAATATTGAAAACTTCATGATGTTTTCAATATAAATAATTGAATATAAATAATTATAATTCCTTTATCTGTATATTCAAGTTATTTAACAATCGTGACTTATAAATTCAATTCTCGTTTCTGAATGGAAACCGTGAAATGACTGTTTTTGAGGTCGTAAATTGAACGTATGGGAATATATTTGAACTGGTTGGTGACCCGTACTGGTATAATGATTCGGTTAATGTCCTCACTAAACCACATAAATATTGAAGAGGTGGAGAGATGTTGGTAAAAAATTTGATACGTTAGTTTTCGCTGTGGATGATGCCTTTGTACCTCAGCAGGAAGTACTCCCTAGTGTCATTAGCATCACGACGGAATGTGGCCTCATTAGACCGAGATGCCCTCACTGCTCGTCACGTCGAATGCCCCTCCAACTCCTTTTTCTTCTTTCTATTCTCTCTGCTTTTCACTGCGGGCGTCTTCTTTTCGATCTCTTTCGGAAAATGTACGGAACGCTTGCACGTTCTTCTCATGACCATTGCAAACAAAGGAATCCGTTACTTCGCTTCACAAAGAGTCAAGGACGTTCACGTCTTCTATATATTCCGCAAATGTGAATTGATGCTTATGAAGAAATTTCTAAATAATACCAAACCATTACTTATTAGATTCGAAACAACTTGTCTTCAAAATTCCCCCTAAATGTGTGACAGATTCTCTCCACATGTTTCAAAGCAACGAAATTTAACTTTCGTTATTACTATGAAATTGTGAATACAACCGAACTTCTTGGTAACTCTTGATTTTAATATTTTATTCTCTTGCCTATCAAGTCTCTCTTTTCTTTTCCCAAAAAATAATGTTAAAAACGCTAATACGATATGTTTATAAAATTTCGCATGATATGCTCGAATGTGTTCTTCGTCGAAAATAATATTTTAATTCCAGTATATTCGTTTTTTTAAAGACTCGTTAAGAAATGATTGTAAAGATCTATAGTCTAGGACGTATTTTTCAAAAAGAACTTTTGAGAAAAGCAGTGTCTTTACATTTCATCTCATTTCGAAAAATATACCCATGGTCTATCAAAAGGCTCGGACTGACCCACATGGATGTTCTGTGTTCGGTGTGGGCTAGTTTGTTTGCGCATCTAAAAATATCAACGATATTTGAAGGCCTAGTTTTGGTGACTCACGGTTTGCGAGCTCTCTTAATGGCGCAACCCCTGATTCTACTCAGGGTGGGGGAAATTATAGACGTAGCTTCGGATAGTAAAATGAGTGAAAATTTCTTTATATGTGTATCATAGTCGCCTTTGTAGCAACCTGGATGTAGTCTATCCTACAAGTTTCACGAGTTCACCTAATGTTTCAGGAGTGTCCGGTTTTATTTATTTTACTAATTAATATTCAAAATCTTTTTGTTATCAAGCGGTAAGTCAAAATATTTGAAATGTTAGAGGAATCTGGTACTGGTCAATACGTTCCTTCACCTTCGTTTCCCATGTTTTTCCCATTGTGCACTACACCATTTGTAAACGAAAATGGTGGCTGACTGCTTAGGGCACGTCACCGAACTTGGCCAGTCCCTCTACCCCTAGCGAGCACATCACTCGGCCTTTTCGTGTTTAAGCTCTTAATCACCTACGGGACCCCGAAAATGGAAAAGTTATATTTTTATTTAACGTTTTATTACCATTTTAATGTTATTTTTGTAATCTACATACAATTACAAATATTTAGGATCTAAACACCATATAATTACGACGAAATTAAGGGTCAGGTTTTGTATTTGGACTCATTTCATTCGCTGTTTAATATATAATGCAGATAATACATTAGAATGTCAAAAAAAACGTAAAACAAAAGAGTAACAGTCAATTTTTTGGATCGAGTAGTTAACCAAGATCTCTCCCCCGGGGAGGCCGAGGTGTTACTCCAGAGGGAGTCTATAAAGAGTGTGCCCGATGCACGTCCGGGTCTCTGATTGGATGGGACATTTTTTCCGTCTGAAGAGTGCGAAGTTTGAAATTCCAAGAGACATTGCATTTTAATTCATATGGATTTGTAACACAATATTGTATATTACAAAAAAAATTGTCAAAATATTTTTGCTTGTTTTTTTCTAATCAAACATCATTTAACTGAATAGTTCTTTCAATAATAGTCACCTCTACTGCGTTGCTTCCTCGGTGCTTGCATGGAGCACAAGCAAAACCCCAAAAATGATATTGAAGATATGCGGCCATAAAGAAAACATCAATTGTAAACGAAATATACTTATAACAGATGACGACATTTCTAAAGTTATTCAATTAGTCAGTGAAATTTGATACACAGTGAGCATCGAGACATAGGAAATGTCCAACTGTTGTGCTGCAAAAGGATTTTCCAATTCGAGTCGATATACAAACATTTCTTTGTGTGCCAAGGATACATCTCGTCGATCCATTTGTAATCAGCGATTCGGAACAAAATACTAAATTTTACTTTTGCGAGTGATTTATTTATCAATGCATGTAAATCATTCTTCCATTATATACCACTAATTATGTATAGACACCCTATAAAATAACATTAAAGCGTGAAAAAAGTATCTAAACTACTTCACTGAGTTTTCATTAGTATATTTTAATAACGTGCCATTTTGACGGTTGTCAGATTGGCCACACCATAGTGATTATATTAAGATTATGGCCGATCACTGAATGCCACCATTTTTTGTCAAATTGACACAGTTTTCAAATATACATTTGAAAACTCTCTTTCGAAAAAGGTTGATTAGTTATGTGTAGTTCTATTTGTAAAAAGAAACATGTAAAAATATTTCTACACAAATTTATTGAAATATATTTAGAAATCCGTATGAATTGAATAGCAGCTTGACGGAAATGGCGGAAACCTTGACACGCATCGGCTACACTCTCTCTACTCACTCTGGGTCACACTCTTTCTAGACGCACTCTGGTGTGCTCATGGGGGGTAGAGCATGTCAACTTCAGTCAAGACGTCGTGTCTAGGGTGACATTGGAATTAGGGACCACCAGAGTCCGAGGAAGTATCCTAAGCTGTCAACCACCACTTTCGTTTGCAAGTGGTGTAAATAGATACAGTTCGCTGAGTGAAATGATAACATTCTGATCCTGAAGGGTTGAAGTTATTACTTTGTTTTCAAAGCATTCCCCCTGAGATCCAGCGAGGAATGTGCTGTCGTCCAGATGGTAGCCGTGTTTTGATGCGACATTCCACACAAGGTATCTCGAGGTCCTTGAAGACACAACTACAACATTTGTGGCATGATACCTATCCTGTTTAGGAATGTGCAAGGAAAGCAGCTGTCACCGCACGGAAACCTTGTTAGAGACTTCGAATCGTTAGTCTCAATGTTCTTGCATATTCGCCCTGCTATGCAATGTCTTTTTTTGCGAGGTTTGCACAGCACGTTGCTGAGTTTACGGAGGAAATCTCTTTTGTGACAAAACTGTGACCTTCCTTCGCTTTTTATTTCCTTGAGCAAAAACATTTATGGTTCAAAAAACCGGCAAACTTTTAATTTTTAGTCCGAATATTCAAGATTTGGATTAATGTGTGTGTGTTTTTTGTGTAAACCCAAAAACTAACGAATAAAGTAAATTCCTTTAATCAAAATTTGCGTGCATGTGTAAGGATACTTACCTTCCTAGAATCTTCCCCTGATAAGAGAACTTACGAGTTAGGTCTATGCGCTTCACTTTTTTGTAATGTAATGATGAACATGTCCGTTGTCAGAGGCCGGATACATCGAGTGTTCTGCCGCAAGAATTTAGGAATTTCTCCGATGTTTCAGAATCGTACTAGGTTATCATAAGCAGTTAAGTAAAAGTGTTGTTTTATTAGTATAGAAGTAATCATAACATGTTTAATATACATTGATTACGTCTACTTCATTGTTTCAATTACTAATGTTTTTCCATTCTCATCGTGCACCGAGTACCGAACATCACTTTTTATGATCTGTGTGCAAGACCAGCATTGACTTGTTTCAGTAAATACCCTATACAAAAAGAGAATACATTTTATGTATCCTTCGTGGCCACAGTCAGCGTGATTGTTCGTCACCAAGTCATCCCGGGTTCGATATCCTGGTGGCTGGTAGCTTTTCATTTCCATGTTTAAATAGCTGTGGCGTATGAAAAGTTCAACCTTCTTCGACTAATTTGGATTTAGTAATCTGGGTTCTATCTAGACGCTGTTCCTCCTATCTCAAGATTCACGATGTTTCTAGTGAGTAAACTCACACAATAACTGAGCCTTACTAGCACTCGTCATTTCATGGTCGTAGCTGGCCGAAACGAGATACATGTGTGTATAAAGATAGATATATATTGGTATATGTTGGTAATAATGTACATTTTTTAAGATATCTTATGAATAGTAATATTATAAACAAGATACCCGAGTTTTCAGCAGACATTTTTTATCGGTTTAAAATTAAGATAAATTCAAGGCATGTCACAATTTAGAATTAAAATTTTGTAAAAAACAATTAAAATATAAGTGATTCCTTCACTCGCTAACGATGAATTAGCACACCTGACGATGTCTCGCATTAGAGATGTAGTGTTTTACTTACATTTGAAGTGAATTTACCTTGATTCGATAATAAATTGACTGCTAATCAGGTCACTTGTTTATACTATTATAATAAATCAGGTAGCTTGTATATATNTATATATATATATATATATATATATATATATATATATATATATATATATATATATATATATATATATATAATTAATATTTTCCAATAATTAAGTACTTTTTTAGCTTTGAAATTAAAGTGATAAATTTGAGAAACGTCCTTGAATGTGCCCGATTTTAGTGAACAATTAATGGAAACCTTGTCTCCATGTTTATCCTTTGTATTTGAGCGGTGTGTCTCGTTCGTGGGTGCATTTGGGGTGGAGATGGCCCGCAACACGCATCACCGGAAGCAGACACTGATTAGCGTGGGCAGCCACAGACGCGTCCGCGAAGCCCTTCCGTCCTGGCAAAGGGTAAGGGCCTCAGTGGTCATTACGTGGAGACGTTCGAACTGGACCACTAGTCATCTACGTAAATCTCAGGATAACGATGTCCAATGGGGCAGACGATGGCAAGGGTTATCACTGCGTTCCTTGAACGATGACATTCAATATTGTAACGAAATGATTCATTTACGTTATTATATTTAATACTTACTACTATTGCATCCTTTGTGTTGGTTTGTTGACTACCAAGTTTCTTAACTTTCATTTATTTTATCTTTGGGATGTACTTTATTAATTCATAGGAAAATTTTCCACATGATCGTAGTTTCTTTAAAAAAAGTATAGATGAGCAAAAAATGAAGTTTGATTAAAAGTGACAGAAAATATACTTAGTTTCATATGTTTCCTGATATGAGAATACGTACAGTCCAAATCCAAATAAAAGTATCCAGAACATAGATATCATACGATTCTCGAGATTTTCTCGGCTGGTTTCAAACACGAATTAGTTGAGAAGATAAATCAAAGTCATTTTCTCACCTCCGTGTATTCACTTCTTTACAAAGCCAGTAATATAGAGCGTGATGGGGAGGGGGTTGGGGGAGGGGGTGGCGTCGAAAGAAACATGCGCAGGCGCGTGGGTGTCGCTGTTGCTTGTTGCCAGCTGCATCGATTTGTCTCGTGCTGATAGCGTTCGTAATCCTTCGCTGGAGCTGCTTACGAACCGCCCCTGTGCAGGAGCTCGCTGTCGGTCCACCAAGACAAAAGCATCTCAGTCATTGGCCTAGCTATCTTTTGTATTATGTGGGAGACATTGTTGTTGAGGTTAAAGTAAACATTTTATTTGTTTGCTTTCGTCGATAATATTTCTTATATTTTGGGTCTGTTTTTACAAAACTTTGTCCATTACTAAACACAAAAGATGATGTTTTCTTCCGTCAATTCAGAAATAAGACATGAAGATAGAAATAAAATATGAGATAAATATGGACATTGATTTATTTTCTAGGTTTGGTTAAGGTAGTGTAAATATTGAAATCTATTTTAGTAAACCAAAAACAATTTTTTGTGAACAATTCAACTTTTAATTCCATGTTGAATATTTATTTCGTTAATGGTGTTACACCAGGTTGATGAACGACCTCCTGACGCCTCAAATTGGCTATTTGTCCACTGCCACCAGTTAAGGTATTATATCCTCGTAGACTGAAGTTATGTTTTCACTGTTCACGAAACAGAAATATTAACCACATAAGTATAAATTAATTAATAATTCGCTCTACTAAGTTTTACTGTTGGATGAGGACTATTTTGGGATTTTAAAATTTGATAATAAATTGAGATTGTTCGACTCTTTGTCAGACAAGGATCGTATTGTCTTCAGTGATGTGATGCGGTTGCCATTTCCGTTAGAACAGTATTTTCTGCAGATTTTGGTGAATTATTTTTATACGTGTCGCGTAAGGCATGAAAATCTTAACATCATTGCGTCCTACTTCCATTTGGTATTTTTCTTTTTTTTTCGTAATGTTAAGTCTACACTTGTGTTAGGACATCAAGAAAACAGAAGCACGAGTAAGTTTCTCCATTCAAGCTCACAGTAATTTAAAGGCATATATTTCAAAACTTTGCACCGTTAGGGTATAAAAATTCGTTACCACTGAATAGAGAATAGTTCAAAATATCATTTGAAATATTTTGGGGGGTACTTTAGCCTAGTCGCTCCGACGGATATAATACCTTAACTCTTCACTTGCTGGCACTCGGATCCAAGTATTGCGGTGTTTATTGCGACTTGACGGAAAGTTCAATTATTTTCGCCTACTACTATGAATTTGGAACAAAAATGTAGAACCACAGAAAGAATGATATTTCGTGGTATTTGTTTTCCTTGTTTAAGTCCTCCTAACACAAGTGACTTAATGAAGTATGGCTTCATTGCATACTTTATCATACATTCGAGTATTAGTGGTCTCTCATATTTGATTTGGGTTTATCTCATTTCCATCTATTAAGTTGCCACCGTTACTTATTTATTAATTTTTACCAAAAATAAAAAGTTATGAACACTTAACACTTAAATAAGATATTTTACTGTATTTTTTTTCTATTTTGAGTTTCCTTAAATTATTACATATCAGCAACTTCTCACGTAAGGTTCAAGAACCATTTCCGTGTAATTATTGGTGTCGACCCAGAAATGACTGAGTTTTAATTTCCGTTTCTTTCGAAATACAGTGCTCTCATTTCTGTGACACAAAAATTCCTCCGAATAATGTGGATTGGGGAGAGGTTCTTTTGTGAAAGAAAACAAATATGCCAAGGAGATAAGAAGCAATGAGTCATTGACATGGCCATTTCCTCGAAATTTTTTAAAGTTTCCTCTGACACCATGCTTGAATCATTGATATGTAATTGTGACACTAAATGCGTATTTGTTCATATTTTGGTATGATGAAAAAACTTAGCTTATCTTTGGATAATTAATGGTAATTAAAACGCTTTCATTTATATATTTATTATTTATTTATTTATTTCCTTCTTTCTTACTTTATGTCGATCTAACTTTTATTATTGCTTTCTTGCTCTCTTATTTTGAGATAATAGGAGAAAAATATTTACATTCATCTTTATTTTGTGGAAATTTGAAAAAGTTTGAACAACTGTCCTACTGTAACTGTAACATCACACAGAAAGTTTGGGAGCTAAATTTCTTATGATTTGTTTTACAAGCTCAAATTTGGAAGAAAACACTGACCAAATTGATTCTGTATGAAGAATGAATGACTCAGCTAGCGTATTTTGAGTTCCAAACAAGTGTATTAAGCTTATCCAGGACGAGGATATGCTCTGCTAGGTATTTTTCTATTTGTAATATTATTATTATTTGAATTTTTGAATAGTTTTCAATGTTTACAATCAATAATAGTAGAGTTATAATGATAAACAGTTCTTAAGGTTTGCATTTGATTATTCTATAATATAAGGTCTACTTTTTGTGGAGAAAGTAGATTTCAAATTTTTCATTAAAATTTTCACCTCGGAAAAAATAAAAAACGTATTTTCCATCACTTTTTGTCCAAAAATTTCTTATTGTCAAAATTACATTTGACTAAGGTAATGTTACTAATTTATTCCCTATTTCTTTACTGATATAATAAGATAGTTTAAAACACTTTTTTCACTTTGCTTTGTTTTGTCCTTATTTCAATATTTCCTGTGCTTAAAATTTATTCCCAACTTAAAACGTGGAATCACTATTTATGTATCCTTTCCTTTGTCCACGAAAGTTTGTGGAACTATCTTCCGCTACCCCAAATTCTGGAAAACTCGCTGTGGAAAAGTTTTCTTGAAAAGAAAATGTCGTAGAATTTACTTCAATGGTTTGAATGAAGTAGTACGTAATCTCCATATCCCAGCTACGAGCAATTGAGAGACAATTTTCGGTCAGGTGAAAATGGCGACGAACCGGGAATCGAACCCGGGATTCCTGCTTTGATCGCAGGAGTATTAACCACTACACCACCCGTACGCCTTCCATAACTGTGCACCATTTCCACCCAGACCTAAACTCCGGATGACCTGAGACACTTCCCCAAACACGGGGTTAGGTCTGGGTGGAAATGGTGCACAGTTATGGAAGGCGTACGGGTGGTGTAGTGGTTAATACTCCTGCGATCAAAGCAGGAATCCCGGGTTCGATTCCCGGTTCGTCGCCATTTTCACCTGACCGAAAGTTGTCACATATCTTCTCCACATGAAGGGTACACGGAATAAATATATGTATTACGAGCAGTTGTGTTATCTCTGTTGCACCGGGACATGGTGATCGAATGCATTCGACCGATCTGAAATCGATCATCCTAAATAAAGTTGTCCCAGTAGTTCATACATTTTACATCACGGCAGTGGGTTCACTTTGAATTCACACACATCCGTCTACAAGTTGTGTTGAGGCGTAAGCTTCATAACTTGTACCACCTGGCGAAGTGACTTCCTGTTTTGCTCGTGGATAGTCACCGCATGTGTAATCACGCTGCTGCGAAATCGCATCGTCACTGCATATATTTGAGTTATGCGCATGCGCCAAACAAACATCATTGACCCACAGACATCTTATCACGTGGCACATTGGACGTGATTAGGACATGCGATTGGACGAAGTTATATTTTTCCCATCGATCGGTATTTTTTTTCTTTGCGTATCATCGCCAATTTTCGAAGCCGCTGTTAGATTGAGTGTGAGTCGCGGGACGGGACGGGGGGAGACGGACTAAACTTTTCTTGAGCTCAAAGGGAACAGGTAGACTGAGTTTACAAGAAACATTAGTGAGTATAAGACTAACATTATTAATAATGATGAAATAAGTCGTTTTCTTGAGTTCATGGCCAACTTCTTATAGGTCTACTGTTCGAATAAAATAATTTGTGGAGATTTGGTTACTCTGGATACTCTTATCGATAGGATCCATACTATTATCTCAATGAGTTGATTCAAATTTTTGTAGCTTTATTTGTCTCCTTTTTCTTAGACAGTAGGAAACATTAAATCTATCCTAATAAAGGTGAATTTAATGGTATACCTGTGGCTTGGAAATCGGAAAAAGGATATGAAATTTCAAATGACTCTTCATAAGGGATATCACAAGTAAAATGCAAAATATGGTTATCATTGATGAATTGCAAGAGCAGAAAAACAATTGAAATTGGCTGTTTATCGGTAGATGTGACTCTTTACTCCCAACTGTTGACTAACAAGCTTCCTAATGTGTCCGCTGAGTTCAATTGCGTTACGTGAGGCGGACAATCCACTGAACGTTTAATTACGTGACCGAATCGTAAAAGAAAAATTATATAACGACTGGAACGAACATTCTTCTCAAGTAGATAACCTTAAAATAAAATGAAAACCAAATAATTCCGAGGTCTTATCTACGAACTTTGTTTATTTTTGTGTAAAGTGTATGTTCCATCTGTCTGGATTTTAAAATAATTCGTAATTACTTACATATTAGTATACAATACTGAAATTTATGTATATTTATGTAGGTTTTTAATTTTGTATTATAATTTTGAATGTGGTATTTAATTTTTGAAATTAACATAACTGAAATTGAATATCACGAAAGTGGAGGAGTATGAAAACTAACATCTGAATTTAGAATATTATATAAGAATCCCGGACAATGCCAGGCAAAATGATCTGAATAAATCCAGACATGTTGACAGATGTTATAATGCCCTCTTTAGGGTAAAATAAATTAATTCACACCACCAATGTTTCTTTAGAATTCATATGGTAATATGTTTTTATTTTCTTATTTTTATGTTTTATTTGTGAATTATTATAATTTTGAATGTCCAGTAATTATAGTTTTAAGTTCCTTTACAAATCCCGGACAATGCTGTGTAGTTCTGCTTGTAGTAGATAGTAGGCATCTTTCTTTTTGCTTCAAGACATTGACATATCCATTTACATGTCCTGAACTCTGAAGTCATAAATCTTTTGGAATCCACATCCACATTTTCTAATATTACTGAAACGATCCTCCTCGAAAATGAGACCATGTTCAATTGCTTTTCTATGTTAAAAATGCACGTGTCTTGTGAATTTCATCAAAATCGTTTGAACTATTCATGATAATATAAATAAGAATGTAATTCTTACTCTAAATAGTACAAGAGAAAGGCAAAAAGATTAAAAGTAAGTAGATCTAATTTGATTGGTGGATGAATGTGGTTTGTTCTCAATAGAATAAAGAAAGTGTACAAAGAGTTGATCTGATCTGGAATTATTATGCCCTTATTACATAATTGCTATCAAAGTAAATGGATAGTGTAATTATGTTGTCGCTAAACAAATAAAAAGCCAGCATCCTCTCTGTGCTAACAGCGACGTTTATTATTTTTCTTGTCGATTGCGAAGAAAATCCGTGTATTGGATGAATTGTTCTCTGAGTAGCATCTTTTGGGTCTAGAAAGCCTCGTTGACGTCTTCTACGAGCGACGCCGTTTGGGCGCGTAATGTGATTTTAACGTCTTCGATAAATCTGTTGTTCTCTTCCTTCAAACACATGATCGTCTCTCAATCTTGTTCCGCATACCCCTCATTCATATTGTTCCTGTATTTTATCACGATTATGTTACATATATCCTTTTCAAATTTCAATATATATTGGGTACATTTTTCTTGTCTTATTTACGTTTTATTTTTTATTTTTTGCTTTCAATGCGTGGAGTTTTAAGTTACCTTCATTCAACTTTTCTCACTCGTGATTAAAGTAATTTTATGATACATTTAGTTAATTAAAGAAAGTAAATGTCAAGAATTTCAATTTAAAAATTAAGAATATAGTAGTTTTGCGTCAGTGTCTGAAATGTTTTGAGAAAATGTCACAGAACTGGTAAAACACAAAATAGATTATTTTATGTTACCAATTTTTGTTTCCCTATCCTGATCCTGGTTATCCACGGAGAACAAATCACAAGTCAACTTCACTTTGTATTCTGTCAGCGATGAAAATTCCTACGTGGAGTTTTTTCAAATTAGGAAAGATGCGCATCAATTTTCCTCGAGCAAAATCACTTTTCTCCTTCAAAATCCTGCTTTATGTGAGAACCAGCTGAGTGACCCGGACGCGGTCGACCTAGTGAACGAGTCATTAAATGAATCCCAGCAGCGCTGTGGCTGTAATCCGGAGGCGCCACGCGTCCCACCCCTGCATGGTCTCTGCAGAGCCACCTCACTGCGACCTCGGTCAATGTCGCGCTCTGACAGTGTGGGGAAAGGGAGGGATGGAGGGCAGGGAGTTGGCACAGAGAAGCAAGAGTAGGGAAGGAAAGCGCGGGAATCGATCGCCGACCTGCGCGTGTATTTATAGAGAGCGAGCGCGCACCGGGTCGGTGGACAAGGAGTGGCCTTGGACAGGGGCGAGGTTGACCAGGGGGTGGAGGAAAGGAGTGGGAGGGGGAGGAGGAAGAAATAGCTTGTGCCCGTGAATGGGGCGAAGCCGCACCGAAGCAAGAAGACTCACAGGAACACTTCCCTGGTTGCGCTGCGGGGATGTCCCGGAAGTGTTGTCGGATCGGACTGAGGCAGCGGTTATTCAATCGAAAGGGACGGTACTGAAACTATGTTAATTAGTTGACATAATTGTTTAATCTTCTTTACTCATTGATATCTTAGAAAAAAAATTGTGAAATAGGGACAAGTTTCGCGAAACATTTTATTCGCGCTATTTTAAGAAATGATGGGTAAAACTAGTAAGATAATATTGTTTTATATTCGTACCAAGTATGATTTTTATTCTTACTGGTTATTTTCTTAGTATTAATAGGGTCCTCGATAACCTCCATTGACAATATTAGTTACGTCACAGATAATTTTAAATTTTATCCTTCCAAATACTACTCCATCCCTTGAAAATCCGTAAGTCTTTTTAATAGAATAGTACATACTAACGTGATTTATAACTATCACATATGATTCCTGACATTGAATGGTGCGTCAAATTCGGAAAATTTTGCATGTGGAAATTCTATTACAATATTTACTTATTAAATGTCCCTTAGCGGAAGGAATGAAGCAGCTGACGCTTGATTCCTAGAAAGCTCCTGATCATGAGGCCACTGCTCCCTGACTCCCGGAAGAGCTAAAAGAGTCTCCGGAAGAAGTGTCACGTTGCTTCTACTACTCCCTACACGCGAAAACACTGTAAACAAATAATGTAACTACAATTACTAAATTTTATGTAATATTTTATAATACCATTTATTGTATGAAATACATCTAACGTTTTCGCTAATGTGAGACGAAAGGCGTTATGTAATCAGTTTATTATTATATTAATGTGAAACATATAATAAAGTATTAATTATATAATAAGTTTAATTATATAATAACGTATTAATTATATTTTAACGCAATTACTTTACCGTCCTCCACGTGGTTATATGCAGTTTGTTCTGTTTTTTGGCAGTACATTTATTATAAAATGCATAACGTCACTATTATCCTCCGATATAACGCTATTTTTTATACAGAAATAATGTTTCGTATATCCATATGACATCAATCATTTGTTTTTGCTGATTTATTTACTTATTTCAGTTTTTCTTTCACTGTTGCCCTACGAGATTTTGATGTAAAAGATTGGGTGGAGGGAAAAGGGAACATAATGGTTGGAGCCGGTTGTCGGGGTTCGGGTGCAGTGGATCCTGCGAGGTCGATGTTGGCACAGCGCTAGGGCTTCCCCGAAATCCCGTGCTGCGTGTGTCCACCCTCTCTCTTCGTGTTACGCGGGAGAAGCGAATACTCTGGGCGACGGATCGCCTTAACGTAGAATTTCCTTGACATCCCTCTCTGCCTTTGCATAAACACAGTTATCGTAACAAACATACTGTGGTATATTTGTGTGCGAACATGTTTACTGCACTTCTGAACATATGTGTTAAATGAGCAAGTGCAAACCTTAATTGTTATTACTCTCGGCGACAGAGAACCACAGAGAGTGGCATTGTTGCCTGAATGTATAGTGAGAATACTGAACTCCTTACCTTGTCTGTTCAGTGTTGTTACTGAGGTTTCTAATGACACTACTGGATATGTGGATATCATTCGTTCCCAAAGGTCCAAAACATTGTAAAATAGTGAAGGATAATAAATATTATATTTATTATATAAATATTATATTTATTATTAATATTTATTCATGAAAAATGTTTAATATTCGTTAATACATTACAAAATTTTCTAGTGTTAAACGTCCAATTTTCACTAACACACTTTATTAACAATATACGTTATTAAATGTATCAATATAAAAAGACCTCACTATTGATTCTTTTCGGCGGAAATTCAACCTTAACCACCCAAACGGTCAATTCTTGGTATTGCTTGACGTCATTTCAAACTGGAGGAATAAGCTTTCGAAATTACACATTTCTACCAAATATGTTTTCAATGTAATTGTACAAATTTGGGCAATTACACTTCTCTGTTCACTGTTTCTCTTGAGTAGGTTGTGTACAATTAAGAATTTTGAAAGTTTTTAAGATTATTTTTAATAATTTTATATCGGGTGACGTAATCGTTAGAAAATAAAAAGAATCATAAAAGATTTCTTACAGAAAAAACAGAAAAAAATTATTATTAGAATGTCTTATTTTGTCATGAATAGTGAGAAAGTCTGTGTGTTGAATTCTCATCGCCCTTGTCTCCCTCGACTCGAACAAGGAAGTATCGTATTAATTTTTTCGTGTAATTTGAGGCTCCTTAGAGGTAGAAATATATATAAACGAATTCTTTTGAAATGTCTCTATTATCTGCATTAGTTGTATCATGTGATCTTGTTTCTGTGGAAAGTATTATATTTGCGTTACTGCGTTACCATAGGTCATTGTTCTGTCATTGTACTGCGTAATAGAGGTTGGGGGTAGGGGCAGGTGGCGCCGCAGTGGCGGGAGAGGGCCGTAGGTCGGGGGCGACTATTCCCGCAATGTCAATGGCTTGCTCCTGCTGCCCCTGCCCCGACTCCCACGCGCCTATTGTAAGGTCGGCGCTCGACAGTGATGTCGAGCACTTACCGCAATGATGTCAATTCCAGTTCTACAGTTCTGTTGTGTTTCCTGCTATGATAGGCTGTAATCACGCAAACGTGGAGTTTGAACACATCCTTTACGTAAATAATTCTCGAAAGTTTTTCTTTATTTCATTCATCTTCACCAATCATTGATGTATTGACATATCTTTCAATTACATGTTCTGTCCTTTCGACTCGCCATGACGGCAATTTTGTGTTCATTTTTTGCATACTTAACACGGAAATCACTGAACAAACCATGCGACAGGTGCTTGAATATGCAACCTGCACTGTAGTTTACAGTATTTTGCCTTTGAACAGGGGAAATAAACGAGGAAAGAATATCGTCAAGCTTTGCAGGTCACTCGTTTAGGACTACTAATTAATTCGAGGACAGTTTATATTATATGAAGTGTTTTCTTGCATTATTAGCAAATAAATGTAAAATGGATAATGCTTCTTTAAGCAACGAATATGCTACGGTTCTAGTCCATATAAGCTTAGTACATGGACTTAAATCGCGTGAATTTTTTGATTTTGAACAAGCATCCTGTTAGCGTTGGTGTGTAATTTACGTGCGTATATTGAAATCCTTGGTACCCTATTTTGACTTATTTAGTAAAGCAGATAACTTTAACCGTGACTTTCCAAAAGCACTTGTAGTTGATCTCTCTCATAGCACAAAAACTCCGTGACAGATTTGAACGAAAATTTCACGGCATTATTTAATTTTGAGAATAGGATCTACAATATATCATTTTGACTCATCAGAGTAGGAGTAAGAAACTAAATTCCAAAATGTGTTATTTTTTTTTATATAGACTGTTACTAAGAACAGATTACTCCCATGCATTATTCTTGTTGGAAAACGTAGTAATCAAGTATTAAAAAAAATTCTTTTGTATGTATAATTATTTTGTGTGTACGAGGTTTTATTTCTATTAGTTCGTCATATGTAGTAGATCCTGCTACATATATTAACATTATTAATATTTGCGAACAAAAACAGAGATAATAGCCCAGTTAGTTCGTGAGTGAAAAGTAAAGCGAAAATCCGAGAAGTCCCATATCCCAACTCATTTCTTTAAAATCGAAATTTTGAAAAATCCTATGTTTACAAGCCCATACAATTAAAAAAACTCTTGTCAAAATTACAAGTTCCTATCTCTTTGTTTTTTTCTCTGCGATTAGGAATGAATGAATGAATCATTCAATAAGTCAGGGAGGGCAACGCTACTTATACATCATTCCTTTATGCAGATGTCGCAGAATGTGTGAACACGAACATCACAGTATGCCTTTCGGATACTGCAAAACAAACCTGAAGGGGGAGGGGGTTGAACATGACACGTTCTGCGAACCCCTGGAGGTCCACTGCCCACCAATTGGGTCGCTTGCCGCTTTATGGAATAATGAGTGTGGCCAGTTGTCGGCCAACGTCTGTCTCTCGACTTGACGCGTGCTGAGCGAGAGCGTCGCGACGTTGGGTTTCCAGAAGATATCCTGTTACGCAGCCGCTGCTTAGCCGCTACTGTTACAATGCGCTGCCGCTCTCGCTGCTTGCTCACTTAATGGCCGGGGTTCGTTGCATTGTGTTCTCCTCTACAGTTTTCTTTCTAGGTTATTAGCAACTCTTTGATGATACTCATCAACTAATCTGCTTGTTCTTAGTTTCTTGTTTATGGGAATCTTGGTTCGTTTCTTCTGAATAATGCCGGATCTGTTGTGAGCACTGAAATGCTGTTGTAACTTTATTAGCCAACATCACGGGTTTTCATGATTTCCGGTCGTATAGTTCGAGAGATAATTTGACTTTATCTTATCAGTGGGACAATGCAGATGATTTTCATTAAAAAAACACGCAGATTTGAGGTCAGCTTTAAATAAAAAATGGAAACAATTTATATATCCATTTATTTATTTTTCTATTAGTAAAGCTTTGCCTTATTAATGAATTCATTAAAGTTCACTTTTGTCTTTTTCCTATTAATCAAGGAAGAAACTTAAAAATTTTATTAATAAATTTCTTGATATATTGTACGAATTCTTGAGATCTGAATCATATATTTCTTCGTATCATGGGGCAAACAATATTTGCATTATGATGTCCTTTCATTTTCAGATATGTTTATTACGTTTAATATAAAAGTTCTGATTTTCATTTTAAACCTTGCAGTATTGGAAAATTTTGGGGAAGAAATAAATATTAGAAATCCTATCTATTGGTGAATAATATTTGATGAAAAATTTCTGTTGCATTAAAAATACTTTGAAGGTATTCGAAACTTTAAATTTCGAGGCAAATAATCGTAAAGCGATGAAGTTGTATTTGAGGCGAAGATCACAAAGAACAAGGAGCGTTACAATTCCTGGAACAGTGTCGAAGAGAGTTGGTCTATCGTATCAGAGCGATCAGTGTGTGGACAGAGCGTGTTCATTTGTTCGACTATACTTCCTGACCCCACATACTTCCGCACTATTTCCATAATTGCGCGTCGTGGGGGAGATGGAGGTGTTTGAGTGGAATACCTAAGTACGGAAACGGCGTTGGTCGTATGCACCCTTTCGATGCGGTCACAAATGTTGCGTTGCTGCTGCGTACGGAATGAGCTATTCACTGTATGAGTTAATTACGGTTTCGATCCTTGTCACACAACTGTCGTTGTTGATTATAAAATGCTCTCGATTAACTCTCATTGGGTCAGAGGACTAGGAATGTTGAGTCGAGAAATGGTTTGAAATTCTTTCCTAATATGAACATTGTCGTTATTGTACTCTCAATCAATGATTTTATAACTATGTAATTACATCACATATAATATCTGAATATTTACAATATGCAAGCCCTTGAAGGCAGAGTATCAAATTTGCGTTGTGAGAAATTTCACTGAACCTTTCAGTGTTCTCCATTTCTTTGATTCCCATCACACTCCACTGCAAGAGCAATGAGATGGTCTCATCCAAATCTACGGATACATTCAAAGTTAGCAATATATTTTTACAATGGCATCTAAACATTCGCATAACCACTGGTTTCTTTTAGGAGCGAAAAATCTTCATGATACCATATTTTATTCTATAATATTGATCTAGTGAAGGAGATTGGGGGGGGGGGGTAGTTTGTGTTCTGAAACCGTACCTCCCTATTAAATATGTTATTTTTTTAGGTTTCATCGATATTCTTATTGAATCCTGTGACATTCGATTGGATCCACTGACGTTTTACCAGCGTTTGAACGTATAGACGTGCTGTCATTTATGGACCTGCATTCTATTGATCGTTTGAATACAATGACAACACTCCTGAGTCTTCCGGTTTCATCAACTAACTCCTGGGTCTATTCCTGGCTTGTTGATGAGTCTGTGCTTTTAATAACAATGTACTCCGATATGAAACCAGTGAATTTTATCCTTAAATCAGTCGTGTATTAAAGAATAGTTTTTCATTAACATGTCTTAGTTTTTATGAGCGTATTGAATTTTGAGACATCCTAAGAAACGTTTGTTGCCATAATATATTATCTTCTGAGTTAATCGACGATGTGCAGTGTGTTGGTTATAGTTTGATCCATTAAGTTGTACGATGAATTCAATTGGTCGATTTTGGCAGTACATACATTTCTGTCCTGTTAAACCTACTCCTGAATGGGTATCATACATCGAAACAAATTTATTATCAACATAGCTGTTACGATCTAAGTGTGACCACGGGGAGGGCAATAAACTAATTCATTCCCCGGAAGCCAGCCAGAGACCATCCCATCAAATCCGATCAAGGACCCCATAGTAAAGGCGGAATATCATTTCTGCACCCTCCTAAGAATAAAAATGTGTGTAAATGATTACATCCATTAAATTTTTATGGAATAAAATACAAAAATGTTATTTAATGAATAAGTACTATTATCAAATCTTTAAATTATTCTAAAAATATTGACAATAACGTTTGAAGATCAGGATTGTTTGTCTCCTTTGCCATATCTCCTCTTCAGCGCACAGCCTGGTGCAAAGCAGCAGCGAATCACGTCGCGTGAGTACCGACGCTGTAGCGAGGCTCCGGAAGCGGCGTCGCCAGTCATCCAGAGTGAACCTCACGCACCCACGCGAACCCTCTGGCGCACTTACGTCCCCTCGGTCGATCGCACCACCTTCCCACCTTCCCCACTCAGAGACGCGCGTGACCGCATCCAATGGACGAAAGCATCGAGAACGAGCTACGAGTTTATTTGGACTTGACACAAAGTCCGACGAATGCGAAACGGAAAACGTGAGGAATTACGCGTGGGACGTTCCCGTCAGAATAAAAGGACTGTTACATCTTATCGTGATATTGTGACCTGCTTCTAAGGCGGGGTGAAACGAATGGTTGCTCACAAACGGAAACACAAGACGACGTAAAAGTGGATGAAAAAGACAATTGCCGCGTTCCAGATTGGAAGTAAGATTGTCTTAAAGATCGTTCTAACAACGAATATGAGATAGAGGGTGAATAACTGCGACAGATTTGTTAAAATTATAT
The DNA here is from genome assembly GCA_002313205.1 of Laupala kohalensis. Lineage (NCBI taxonomy): Eukaryota > Metazoa > Arthropoda > Insecta > Orthoptera > Trigonidiidae > Laupala > Laupala kohalensis. Next base: position 663,781 of record NNCF01125911.1, on the reverse strand, counting down.
GTTAAGTGGAAATCGGAAATACAATAGTTACCTCATGATTTGTGATAACATTCGCCGAGAAAGAAAAGGGTGAAATTATCTACCTCAGTAGTGGAATACATTGCTTTTTTGCAAGGGAGCAATAAAAACTGAGGGTTGTTATAGTGGTAGTAGGGTGTCTGAATGATATAAGAGAAACAGGGTTTAAAAGGAATGTGAAAGAAATTAACAATAAAAATCTTGAGTTGAAGGTAAGGGGATAGAAACTGAAACTGAAAATTTATGAGATTTTAATAAATTTGAATAAAAATGAAATGAAAAAAATGAAAATAAAGAATAGTCAAATAAGATTATTGAGATATTGCAAAAACTACTATAATAGTTAATTTCTTAGTGTAGTTTGATATTTAAAATGTGGGTTGGAAGAGAAAACAATTTTGAGCAAAAAAATATTTTGTTTGTAAAATAGAAAAATTACATCCCTTAAAAATCGCTACGCAACCGATACACGCGATGGTAATGCAGCAGTTAGGCCTGTACGTTTTCGCAATTTCAATGCAGATAAATACGGGTTCTATTACTGTTTCTAGTAGAAACATAAACGAGTAATATATTTTAAATTGCCTTAATTTTCAATAATCTACAGTTAGTTGAACGCAGAATTAATTTTTGATTGCATTAAATTAATTGCAAATATTTTTAATTGATACAGTAATTGATCAAGAATCGAATTATAAATGATGAACAGTAACTCGATTTGTTGAAAATGGGGGTGCGTTTCTGAGTGTCAAGTAGGATGACTAGAGAAGGGGAAAGAGAGAGAGAGATAAGTTTTTTTGGGTGGGAGGGGATGCCGTGCAGCGAAGCAGCATGCGTTCGCCGAAGTGTCTTTTCCCGGAACCAGGCCTCCAGGACGTCCGCTGCCCCTCCTCCATCCTCTATCCCCTCTACTTCCCTCTACCCTTCTCGCCACTCCATACCAACCCCCCTCCCACCGAAATTGCCAATTAGTTCTGTTCACCGCGACGCTAATTGCGCGACGTAGCCCTGACCGGCCCTCCCACTCAACCACCCACGCTGGCACGCGTGTTCGTATGCGTTGCGATGCTCACATGTCACGTGCTCCTAGCGACGGAGTGGCTTCGAAATTTGCAGTGGAGCACCTTCCGCGTACCTCTCTAATAATTAAATAGTATGTGGCGTAGAACTATTTTTACTCATTGTTCTCCAGAACTAGACATAATTGATTCATCAAAGAAATTTCAAGAAATACAAAATATATCGCCGCCAATCAATATCTTCAATTTTTGTTAGTGCTGCCCATGGAAGATAAAGTAATCCTTCGATAACATCCTAACATTAGCATGGAACGTTCATTAGAATTGCCAAATTCCCTATCTCCATTTCTTTAACAATCATTTTCTCTTTCTTTTGCTAGTGATAGTTTTATAGATTTTCTATTGCATTGGGTAATCCAAAAAACTTGCGTAATTTGTCACAATGTCATAATGCTATCACAAATTTTAGAATATATCTATCACTAAAATTTAGAATATAATTGTATCACAAATATAACTATAGTAACACCATCTCATTTCGTGCGCATTTGTATCGCCTTGGCGGTTCTTTTAGAAAATATACAGGGGTTTATTTTTATCGACAGTTAGTTCAAGTAATGATTTCCTAAAGTCGCTCTCTTCCTGGGTCCGTGCGAAGCATCGAATTTGTGCATAGTTTTGTCGCGATTGGCATCTCCCCGCCTGCTGGCGTGCGTCAGTCGGCTCCAAGGGAGGCCGGTTGAGAATGCGTTGCACGCAATGCGCGCAATGCGCGGACATCGATAGGGCGTCGACCCGTTTCCTTTGTGTGAGACTGGCCTTTTAGAAACGAGATATATCTGCAATGATGACCCCCTTTACTCATATATTTTGACACCTTGTCATGGACAGCCTGTTCTCAGAATTCTGTTCTTTTTATCTGAAGAAAAGGGCAGAATATAACATTGTTAAAATATATTTGTCTATATTGATAATACTTGTATAAAACAGTTGAGTATTCTTCCGTGTATATCTAACTTTCGAATTTCTAAATTGCGAATTTATAGAATAATTAGAATGTCAAAGACACTGTATGCGTTATTACTTTTTAAGAGAATCCAATTGTGAATAGAATTGTAACCCACAAATGTTTGAACGTGGGGTGTGGCCCTACAAATGATATTAAAACATTTTCACGAATACAATGTGCATAAAAGAAAGATAACCTTAAATTCCTCTATTCCTCACAAATATTTTTACGTTTCTTATTTACCATAGTATTTACAAAAAAATACAACTATTTTTAAAATGGGTGCTACCTGTAAAAATCGAAGTCATGCAATTGTTTCAAATGAGTAAGGTATTTCACTTTAATGTCACATTCGTGTTTTTGTTATCAATCGAAGAGGACCCCGAGGGAAAATTTGAAGAATCACTTGTACTCCGCGGACATTTTTAGAAATAATTAATGAGTATGTTGGTTTTTAGTAATCTCAATTTTAAAAAAATCTGAATCCGAAGAATAAAATACAAAAGTAGGAACTGCAACTTTTATATGAAAGGGAAACTCAATTTACTGGACGTTTGGAGGTATGTGAAATGAATGGTTCTCAGCTTTATCAGGGTCATATCCCTTCTCCTTTCACCCATCGTTCTTTTTTCTCATGCATTCGTCCCTCTCACTGCTACTTTTTCTCTCCTTTTCCTCGATGTTCTTGACCAATCACCTTGACCCTTTTCAATAACCAAAGAACGATGGAACATCAAACTCCTGATCTTTCTCTTTCCAATTTCCATTCTCCTTTTTAGAACTAGTTTCTCCTCTTTATACTTTCATTTAACATGGGACTTTGTTTTAAATACTTTTTTGGAATTGTTGATTTTACGTTTAACAAAAGCTTTAGTCTTTTATGAGTTGAACTGACATAACTTTTTATAATATTCTTTCATAAAAGTTCTTCAGTATTTAGTAATTTTGAGTACAAAACTAAACATATTAGCATCATAATTAATTATTTAAATAAAATTGTTCATTTTGTAATTTGCTATTTCTGATAAGATATCAATGGAGAATTTAAAAAAAATGTAATTCATGCTACGAAGTAATGAAACAAAGGGATTATTTACCTATTCCATTACTTAATAATATTAACTGTATTAACATTTAGTTCCTGTAATTTTAATAAGCTTCTAACTCTTATACAATTCTCTTGGAGCAATAGGAGAAAGGTCTAGAATTGCTTCGGAAGCAAATAGAAATTGCTTACTTCAGAAAAGTCAATAAGACTTTGTGCCTATAAACGTGAGGTAGGAAAGGTTAATCCATTTAATACATTAAACGTATTAAGTATTTAAAAAACGTCCTTTCGCTTCATTTACCTATTCTTTTGAATATTAGTACAGAATTATAAATAGTAGTGCTATTTAAGTCTATTATCATATTGTTGTGAGTGCAATAGTAATTGTCTATAAAATGTTAAATTTATTATGTATTTAAGGATTCTTCATTTCAAAACATATTTAATGTAACATTTATAATTTTATGGTATAGTGTTGCTAATTTCTTATGCGCTATACTTTACATTTAGTTTCCAGGATAAGTTTATTATTCGTTTAAATCATAAACTATTATGACATCAGTACTTCAATTATTTTAATAAAGTACAACCAACTCACTCCATTTTTACCATATGAATAAACCGATAGTTTAATTTGGAGAATTGGGTTGGTACCGATAATTTAATTTGGAGAATGCGGTTTAATATACTATTTAATCCATAAAAGACAATTTTATTGTTGAGAGTGTGCACAAAATGCATGAGAAAGAAGCTCTGTAAGATCGTTAGTGCAGTGGGGAGCGCGGAACGTGCATATAATCGCCACCCTTCATGTGGAATCCCCTTGCGATCCACTGACCTTGACCTCGCTTGTGCAGGTGATGCAGCTACTGCCGCTCGTGAGGATCGACCTCCCTTCCTTTCTTTCCTGAACCGCCGCTTCCTTGTTCCACTACCTTCTCTCTCTCTCTCTCTCTCTTGCAGGGCTCGACCTGTTTTTATGTTTTTTATTCTTCTTTCACAAAATGTTTCAAGTATATATCGTTTTATCATTTCCCTTCTACTTTTCTTTCTCTCTTATTTTTCGTCGTGGTATTACAGATAAAAAAATTTAATAACGCAAAGTAATTAAAATACGTAATTAAATGATAAATATAACCATGATCTCATTTCTTGGAGGTTGGTCACTGCACTTTGTGATCCCCCGCGTTGTGAATCTATTTACCCCATCACCCTTATTAACTTTTCTCTTCCGTTCTGTGTTGAGATGCTCCTTCGTCTTGGAACGCTTCCAACAGTCACGCTTATCTTTATATCATTACCGACGTATTGAGGATTTCGTGCCGTCTGTGCACGGTGTCGTGAATCGCATTCTCTTCTACTGTGTATTTCAGATCTTTCTTGAAACTTTGTCCAATACCATTTACACCTACTTCCCTTTCTTTTGTCCCTGGGGCCTGCTTCCTTCCTTCCTTCCTTCCTTCCTTGGTGTGTCTCATGCTTCGTTATGGTTTTTATCGAGTGTCATCGTCGCTCCGAGGCACACTTTGATACCCATTTTGTAGGTACGCGTTATGGCGCGTTTTAACTACCTCATCCTACATCAATCATTATGTCTGCAGACGTTCCATAATGGAACTGATGAGGAATCTTGTTATCGACGTATCCTTTCTACATATCTTTTCCACATCTTTGATTTTTCATGTTCCTGTCTCTTTTCATACTTCGCTTATTCTCGCGTCATTTGTGATTCAATTGGACTCTGCTGACACCACTTATGCGTGATCGACAGCGTCACCCTCCAACTTTGTGATCGCGTTGTGCCGTTTCATACTGTCATGCCTTCTCGTCACATTCCCCTTCACTGATTTCTCAGTTCCATGTGAATCGCTCCATTGTACGCGAGAAAACCTTTCGCCTATCAGTCTTAAACTTTCTTCTCCAGAACTGGTATCTTTTATTTTACTTGCGATGCCGAAATATACTTCGCAACCTCATTTCTTTCTTCTTGCGTGACTTATACATTTACGGTATCGTATATCTTATCTTCGTGATTTATGTTCTCTTTTACACTTCCTCTTTCCCTTGTGCTTTACTATCCTCTCCGTAAAGACTACGTATAGATAATGTGGAACGTGTGATTTTTGTGTCTCATAACTGGCCATGAGAAGCAATATGGATAACAAATGTGAAAAGATCTGGTAGGACAGTAATAAATAATTGGGAGACATTTGTCAATGAGGTTTTTCACGCTTATACTTCTGACATAATGTGCTCCGTGATTGAATATTGGGGAAGACCTATGAAAATGGTAGGAAAACATAATAGAAGAGATGAGAAAGAAAACTATTTAGATAGCAGAGAAATAAACCCTGGTATTAAATGACGCAGGAACAGAGTAACTCTGAAAAGAAAATAATAATAATAATAATAATAATAGGTTCAAATTTCACATGAAGAAAGGAAAGGAAAGATGCTGTTTTACTCGACAAATTCAAGAAACTATCTTGTTCCTATTCTAAATCATTGAGTTTCGAACAAGTACATAAGATAACCACTCATCAGAAGAACAAAGAAATAAAAAGTAAATTTATCCCATTGTTTTTCATTTTCGAGACTTTTTTTTTCAATCATTTACTAGCTTCAACCCGGTGTCCGGACTTTCTGAAAATAGGTAGGAATATAATTCTCAAATTCAGAGAAAGATGAGAAGGCATGATTTCAAATTAATTAAATATTTCATTTTAATTCCAAACCATGTGTAAGCAAAATGAAATACGTCAATTTTCTTGTAAACGATATTAGGCGCTCTAGAAGATTATTCAAAAGCTTCAGTAAAAGGGTAAAACGGGGTTTATGGGCACTGTAGGGAGAAAAAGGATAAAGATACCCCAAAAGGGAAAAATGCGCTGAAAATATTCTTCATTTCTCATCTGGACACAACATTTAACACTGATATTTTTCGGTAGAGCTTTAATTGACTCTAAGAAAAATGTGCGAACCTTAAAATCCTAATCCTAGATTAATAATAATAATGATATCATCCTTTCCGTACCATTGAATTATGTTCTCCTCTTCGTTCCTGCTCGCAACCGTTTTTCCTTCCGTGAGGTATTCCCCGTTCGCTCTCCGCTTCCTCATTTGTCGTGTCGCCGTCGGTGGCGCGGTGTGACACGTGCCTGCGTCGTGTGCACTTGTGCGGATGCTTTGCTCACACACACATCGGTCCCTCGCTCCCTCCATCGTTCGATTGCTCCGCTTCGTCGTTCCGGCGCCATCGCACGCACTCAAATACTACACTTGCTTTATTTGCATTGCGAATTGTGTTCTTAACTGCTCATGAACGAGTTGTTCTTTAAGCTCTACTAGAATCAGTTTCTACTCATTCAAGTGAAGTTCAGTTCTGGATGTTTGGGAACTAGTACAATGTCAAAAACGAACATTTCATCCTAAAATATAGGCAGTTGTGATATGATAGTTCTTAAAAAATAAACTTTTAAATTTGAACGATGTTTCCTCCCATTGTGTTTTATGTCATATAAGATTTCCGTAAAAATTTCAGATTTAAAAAATATATTTTAGGGGTCGCTACCAAGCATGAATTTATATGTTTATGAAATTTCTATGGAAGTCTTTTTTTAATCCACAAAACAAAATGGGAGAGTGTCCCATCCAATATTCAAATGTGTAATTTTTAAGATCGTAAGATATTCGCTTGCATATTAGGAACGATGTGTACATTTTGCGTTAGTACAGTGACAAACATGACCAACACTACACTTCTCAACAAGGAAGAAACGACAGTCCAATTTTATGAAGAAGTTATATGTTGGAATATAACCGTTCATTTTACAACTTCCGGTGGATACGTAGTAAGCAACTTTCTTTGATTCAATGTTATATAAACTGTATATGTTGGCAAAATTGAGAATTGGCGGCCAAATACGGAATAAGTCTCATAAACTTATTGGGATTGCGAGATGAGTCTGCGGTCTGGATAAGATCTCATCGAACGAACCACAACTTTCACAGAGGAGAAAAATCTACCAAGTGAGAAGGCAAGAGAAGCAGATATGTTGACTTCAAACAACAACGCTTGCACTGTCTTAACATATAAATACATGTTTTACGAGTATATGTTTTCATCCAACAGAAAGGCTGATAAAACGTTAGACTATTGCTTTTCTTTTTCCTACATTTCAATAGCCTTGTACTGAAGCTACGAGTCAAAACCCCCACCACAATGTTGTCCATAGTTATTTTCAGTATATTGGTCATAAAAGCTAACGAAAGTAATAGTCAACTCGTAACTGAAAACCTATTTTGTTTTACCTGATACAAATTTATCAGAATGTCTAAATATACGAATTATATTGATGAAAATATTTAATTAATCTTTATTCATAAAAAGACTAGTCGTGATTTTCGTCCTCAAGGAATTCCAGTTGAATGTACTGTTTGAACCGCAAGCGCTTTTTCCTTGGATTTCTAAAGTGAGCTTTTCATCTTTTTGAGGTTCAATCGTCTCCACATCGATGAATGTATCACGCCCCGTGACGTCTCCCTCTTATGCGATATTCGATGAATGGGGAAATACGTCTTGCTATCAATAGAATGTGTCACAAAGGATTTCGGACTTTACATCAGGAATACTATTCGTGTAATGGCGTTTTTCTCATTGGATAGTATTGAATAGCATCTGATAAAACATTTCATTGAATGAAACCGGTTTCTAGATAAGAATGATGGCATCGCCTAGATTTTGGAAACCAAAGTGGCTGAGTGTGGAAGCTAAAATATTTTTTATTGGAGCTCATTTGGCGATTTCAAATAGAATTTAAAAGTAGTCTTATAACATTCAGAAAGTTGAACACACAGCCAGTTGCCCATCAGATGAGCATTGGAGCCATACATAGTCACGTGTACTGCCTGTAAGCTATAGAGAAATTCTCTACTTGAAGTTAGTCCGCAACATATCTCATTTCTTCGTCTTTTTTTTCATGTATCGATAATCAATTATATAAATCACTTTCTCATATTGATTTTTCCTTGGTAAACTCATTAAAGAGAGGATAATGTTTTCTGACAAAACGGGGCCGGCAAATGTTCAAAATTTGTTCAAATTTCTGAATACATTATTTTCTGTCAATAGTTTGTGATAATTTGTGTGCGTGATATAATTAGAAACTTGTGCGGCTCATGATTCTAGATTCGGGTGCCATTTTTTATTACTTACTTTTTTAATTTAAGTCTTCAAATGTTATTTTTCTAAATCATTAAAGAAAAGATTTTAATACAACATTTATTCATTGGATTACATTACATTTTATTGGTGATTTCCTTTTCATTTTATTAGAACGCCTTACTTTTTCTCTAAGGTTTTCTCCCCCGCCTCCACTTGGGGTATCACATCAACATGTACACTTTTGGGTTTCACCATCAGAAGCTCTTTGTGGCTTCTTCTTAGGCGCGTTTCCAGAGAGAGTACCTCCTAGGCATCTACAAGAATGTGTCGCTGAACAGTATTTCTATTCGCAATGCAATGCTTTTCTGCTTGTTTTTGCCACTGCGGGTTCAGTTTCCGGCGGGACCAGAAAAAAATTGTTGCTTTTCTTTTCAATGTCCCGGTTCATGTAGCTCTGAATCTAAAAGCGAACTCTCCTTCTAACCTCTTCCTACTACTCTCAGTACCACGAACCCGTACTGTTACTAACTACTCCTAACACCTCCATGTGGACCACATTGTTGGTAAACCCAGTTACCGACCCACCTTGTAACAATAGCCCCTACTACCCACCTCCTACCTCCTATTACCCCATGTAGATAAGCTTCAATAGCACGCTTAACTTCCCATTTTCAAATACCATAATGAAAAAAATGCTTTTCTTATGATTCAGAACCTATTTTTCGAGTGGTCTACGATAGTTGTCGGTTATAAATAAAATTGTGACTGCGCATACTTTGGAGCGTTACAATTCTATTAAATACTCTAAAAATGCGTCTCAATTTGGGGTGAAAAACGAGGCGTTCTCACATATATTAAAGAAACAGAAACGTCAGATTAAACCGAACAAGAATTTTTTTGTCTGTGAAAGAAAACAGCCTTATGCGGAAAAGAACTCCCCTGGCATCAGCACGCATGATGTCCGTTCCACGTCGTTGCTGGAATGGATTGTTATTACAGGTGCTTCATTCCTGAAGGCCTCAATGAGATTCCTCTTCGTTACTCGCACTTTCTAACAAAATGGCTCGTGGCGAGAGAAAGGAACTCGTCACTCACTCCCATCCGCACTGTCGCCTTCACATCCTTCGCTATCTCCGCCCTCACTTCCACGTTCATCACTTAACATCTTGTCTCTCGTCCTTGAGGCCCATTCTCCACTCGGAAGGAGAAAGCCGGCGACGTTCTATTGTCTCGACCGTGCGATTTTTTTCTCGCTTCGTAGAGCGTTCACTTGTCTTCATCTTTGCTGTTATTAAGTCTCCGAGTTCTAGATATTTTGTATTCGTGTACCTGAAAATTCATACAAAACGTGTTTCATCCTCGAAGTGTTCACTGGCTGAACTCAGCCTCTGCATTCCTATGACCAATGTTCGTTTTCATTGGAACATATTTACTTTACAATCGCAGCACTGATTGTTATCAGAGTATGAATGCAGAATTTATATCGTGAGACTTCGCGAGATCTCAATAACATTCAGTGTTTCCTTAAATTCTTCAAATTATCGTATGAAGTGGACAACTTGTTTCCCATTTAATAATAAATTTATTTGTTTAATATTTAATTTTTACCGGTGTATTAAGAAATGTACTGGGGATACATAATTTAATTGAAAACCCCGTTGAGAAGTTTTATAAATGTCTCATTTGTTCTGAAATTATACTCTGCACATACAATGTTCGAAATTTATGACTTACTTGAATCGTGATTGCTTGATTATTGAAATGAACATTACAATTTATGATTTATATCTTTATAATGCAAATATAGGATATTGATATTACAGTATGATTTTTAAACTTCCGTGAATTATGACGTTTGCATTGTCATCTTTGATTTTTGGATTCGATTCTCGTCATTACTCTCAAGTTGTAAACCCTTCACGCTCCTTTGGCTGAGCATTGAACGAATCAACATAATAATTCATTCCCTGAACGTGTGTCTGAACGACGAGGTCGAGTTTTAAAGGCGTCCCTGGAAGGGCGAACTCGAATTTTGCAGAGGTCACAGAGAAGCGCGTGGCAGTTTGGGCCCGGGTCAGTCAGCCACGTGTCTCCCTTTCCAGGTCACTAGGGCGCCCCTCGCGAGTGTCATCCCCGCCCGCACTACGCCCCTCCCAGGCAAGCCTTTAGCTCACCGTCCTTTCGCTTCCCGAACGCGCGTTGTGATTGGTCAAAATTAAACGCTCAGCACCACTGCCATGAACCTTGCGATAGTCTCCCAGCGGGAAGTCTTTGTCTGACGCAAGTGGAGATTCGCGTCTTTTCACTTTGGTATTCAGTTTCATTTATATCAATTATACTCAATATATATTTCCTTAAGTTTCACGTCCTTTGTTTATTCGTCCATGAACTAAAAGATTTTCGAGAATTTTCACGAATTATTATTGTAAAGGGTAAAATACCATAAAATATGTGTATATTAATTTAAAAGTTTTAAAGCTAATGAAAAAACAGAAAATAAAACCCATAAAAGAAACTCAAATATTTGAAGACATGGTTTCGACTTTCGTGTTCGTCAGTCACGTAATCAGTTTCTTTTGTGCTTTATTTTCGATTTTTCATTAACATTAAAACTTTTTAATTTATAGAAGACAGTAGTTTCGCTTTATCCTAAAAAAATTCCGCTTTTTTAATCTCAAGTGTACAATTATGCTTTATAAACCTTACGTTTTATATTGGTGCATTACCAAAATGTTTTGCATTTTAGCGAAACTATTTTATGATTGATGATTAGTTTGGGTTAATGCAACTTACCTGCAACTAGAAGAGTAGGACACAAGTTGCAGTATTTAGTTGCAGTCCGTTGCTCTGGAATTGTGCTTTATCTCCATGAATACAATGACGTTTAGGGGAGATCAGTGAGGGATTTTGAAATGTGTGTTTTTGGAATTATCAATATGTTTTCCGGTTTTCTTTTTGTGTATGTTTTCATAATCAATTAACATTTCCATGGTTATAAATAGTTAATTTTGTTTCACAATGCCTTCGTTAAAAAAAGGTGAACTTCCGTTATTGCAAGGTTCGTTCATCTTGTAAACATTTTCTGGATCGGAATAAATTTTTATTTTTCAAAATATAGAAGTATTTGAATGATATGCAAAGAAGCGAATCGCCTCGTGCTACACGAGATAAGTTGAGCACTCTGTACGGCAGTCCGCCTTTTGTTAGGTCACATTGCCACGTGCCGCCCTTTTCTAGGTCACTGGGGCGTCCTCCCCTTCCATTTCTCCATGTTCCCTCCTACCCTTTCTCTCCATGGACCTGGAAACATGCCCTGCATCGACGTTCTACGCGCCCTACCGCTAGCAGCCCTGCGTAAATCCTCCCAGGGCTGCATTGCGACTTAAACGGGTCGTAACGGACTATTTGACGTATTAATGAACATACTGTTGCTACCTAAGACGATAAAGTTACCTTTCGATCAATCGATTCGGCGGCATCTTTCACTCCTTGAATTGAAAACAATACAATGTATCGTAATAGAATTGATATGTTTGTACATTGATGTAGACATGTTTTTAGAATTGCCTTAAAAGACGTGTTTTTAGAATTGAAATATAAGAATTCCTCCTGACTTCTAAAAATATATTATATAGTTTTGATAACCCGCCATTGCTCTTCATAGCTCAATCATTCTTTGCCTCGTGATGTAGAAAAGGTGTCATGTGTAGTACAGATAAGGTTTAGCAATGGAGAAAAATTCTGTCCTTTCATCAATAGTCTTTAAAATTTGGATATATGTCCATGTTGTTGACTCTCTTGGCACGGTTATTGTGATAAAATGATTCGAGAATAATTATTCAATTTTTGTGCTACTGCCGTTAATTATTGTTTTAAAATGTATATCAATATAATTAGGATTAATAACTAAGTATCTTAAACAAGAAACTACAATACATAGGGTCAGAAAACCATTCTGAAATAAAAACCTACTCAGAAGGAAATACATGTTATTTCTACTACTGAAACCGAAAATGTATTGTACAAGAATAAATGCGTGCGCAAGTGTACTGAGGTCGTTACATGTTAAATACCATAATACCGTGCAAGTTTCTTTAGGATTGAGTGAAAAAAAAATATTGAAAACATGATCTCACCAACGTTTTAGTTACATTTTGAACATCATCGATGCTAAAAAATACATAAATTTACAAGCTTCTCAGTTATAGCTAAATTGCTCAAAAACTAAACTAAACTAAACAAACATTCAAACATGTCTGGTTAAAAACCTTCATTGTTCAGAATCAACAAATATTGGCTGGCAAGGTGTAGGAACTGTACCGCAACACATTCCACATATATACTATCACAACCGTTACCATTTTACTCATTGATATAAAATTAACCAAAACGTTGGCATGTTGGTGTGTTTCTTAATGATCAAATTCTATAGAATCTTGCACGAAGCTGGTGGCTACGGAAAACGATCGAGGTATCATGTCATCTAGAGGGCACTCAAGCCTCTAGCTGAAAGATAATGCACGTAGACAGTGAAGACGATAGCTGCCTATCAGCGCTTTAGAATAATTACATGTTTTCCTTTTTGTGAAATTCATATAACCAAACTCGGAAGTGAGAAATGAAGGTTGAGAGATTCACCAACCCGTTTCTATATCACAAAAAATTAAAAAATTAACTGAGAATTTCATTCTTTACTAAATAACTAACTTGTCTCGCAAACTGATATTCTAACCCCATTTAGTATTCTGAAATATTGATTATTTTGGGAAAACATTTACAAGCTGGTGTGTGGCGAATCATCCAACCCCACCATCAAACAATAAGGATTCCAAACTCTGTATAACTTGTGTAAAAAAGGTGTATTATTCAGTAAGAATTATCTTAGAATAAATAAGCATCAATATAATTCGATGGTTAATTTATTTATTTTATATAAATTTTTTAAAGCGTAACTCAGTACTATCATTTTGTAACAAAAACGTTTGTCTACAAAGTCTTCATGGAGAGCTATAACAAGACACATCCAATATCAAACACCAACTCCAACTTCTACTAGCACCTCGAAATCTCTTTCGTGTCCCATCTATGAAGTTGTCCACTTCTAGTGTTCTCCTCTGTCCCTCTCCTCATGTTCCTTTTTAACACAACCCGTATAACCCCCGTATCACTGTCACGTATTTACTACACATCTCTTCATTCACTAAAATTTTCCCCTATATACCCAAATTTATTGCTCCATTTTTCCTTCAAATATCTCGGATGGTAAATAATTTGTGAATGTACGTGCGTGTTCGCAGGTTGGTCGACGTCGTCAGGCCGCGGCTTGAGTCCCAGCCCTTCGGCCAGCGACGGCGGCAGCGCCAGCGGAGGCAGCGGAGGCGCAAGCGGAGGCAGCAGCGGAGGCTCTTGGCGCAGCGCGACGCCGTCTCCGCCGCTGAGTGACGGTTCCTCGCAGGGAACCTCGGCCTTCTGGGCGTCGCTGGCTGCCGACGAGGGCATCGGCCTCGAGGACGAAGAGCTGCCTCGCAAGCGAAAGGTCAGTGACGTCGCTTATTTGTGCCTCCGGGTAACAATGACCGCGCGAGACAGGGGGTAATGAAATACGAAGGGATCGACGTATCACAAGCGCGGAATGAGATAGCAGTCGATCTCCTAATACACTCGATGAGAGAGAGAGAAGAGAAAACTACCAATGGACTTACTTTACCCACGTCCTCCTTAGTTACAAGGACACACTATTGAGTTTCTGACGTTACACAGTGCAGTCTAACACCCTCCTACACGGGATGGTATGTCTTCGTTTCTTCTTTATTTCGCGATTAGTTTTTCAAGTTTTTGTTAAGTAGACCGAGCTTTAACAATTACCTCACGAATTTTATTTTTTTAAATGAGACACTTGGAGAATATTCTTTTAGAAATGTAGTATAAAAAATAAAAATGATTTCACGACATTTTAACACCTTTCCTTTCTGAAATTGTCAACTTTCATGTAATATCAAAATCAAGATCAGAAAACTATACACCCCAGCATACCAAGCAAGGATTATTTCTCTAAATATCAGCCGCACAGCTGTGACGTCACTGCGTATTTTAAAATCAGTGTGATGGTCGTGCTTTATATCTCCCTGCAAATTTTTTGTTGGTTCATCAATGGTTGTATTATCATAAACGTTTTAAAGTTAATTCCTTGACTAGCCAATTAGCTTTCAAGAGAACTAATGTAAAATTGTATATGTACTTAATTTTGAAAAGTTTAACGTAAATAATTATATTTTTTTTCGAACAAGTGAACAGTCGAGTGTATTTTCTTTTTGTCTCATTATTTATTTTATTTCAATATAAAACTAATATTTACGGTAACGATCTTCACACGTAAATATTTTAGAGTAGACTTTAAAATTGAAACTATTACACTGTACGTTTTGCACATAAAACAATAAACACATGGAATACACGAATGAATTTTTGATAAATTCTTTTTCTCAACTTTAACTCATATTTTTGTAAACTGAAACACAACAAGTAAAATTACTTAATTAATAACTTAATAATAATATCAATCATTATCCACTTCCTAAAAAAGGAGCATAAAATATTTAGAATTTAGAGTGGACTTGGTTCATCAGACGACCTGAGTATAATAAATTGTTTTAATACATGATGAAACTCACCTTGAAACTTTGGCATCATATTGAAATTTGAAAAGTATCCAAGACAGTTTTATGCAAAACATATTGAATAAATCATTCAATTAGCAGCGACAATAACTCCGAAAACTCAACGAAAACGTTATGATGGTACAAGTGAAAACTAATCAGAAGAGACGTCTTTCCATAGGAAAAGAAATTACATGGCTGCCTTTAACGGTTTCCCAGTTCTACGTACTCTCGTGTAGTCGTTTTTTACATCAACAAAGTTTATGGAAATATAAGTAATATTTAAAAAATGAATTCGAAAAAATGTATTCTTTGAGAGAATAATTTTATTGTTAAGAAATGTATTCAAAACATATGTGTATGTTGCGAAAAGCATACAGTTATTCAGAAAGTTTCATTTTCTCCTTCTATTATTCTTCAGTTCGTGAAATTAACCAACTATTTTTGTATAAAAATTGCCTGTCAAGGAGTATTCACCAAAACGAATTCCATTGTGCCCGAAACATTTTTTTTACTGAAATGCAGTTATAATACCTATTTCATACAAAGGGATTCTTTCTCATATTAGAACAAAGGTCTTCAGCGTAATGTAAGGAAACGTATTGCGTGCTTACATATTATTGAATGTGACCAACAACTCATTGTTCTGGAGTCACTATATAATGGACGAAACTTGTTCATTGTTTGCGTGCTAATATCATCAGCTAAGGTACGTGAAAATTTAGGCAGAGAGAAGAAAAAGTTCCTTGAACAATAATAAATATGTAGTCGGAAACACTAATAATTTGAGAAATATGTAAAGGAATTTTCTAAAAAAACCTCTTTTGTTTTCCATTTATGAGGCACCATCGGTATTCATCTTTCCAGTTCATTTCAGAAATAATAGATTTTGTGGTACTTGAAGAGGGAAATTTGATTAACAATTACAGCTAATGATAATCAAGTTTAATATCCACCATGATTTTGACTGTATGTGGAAAAGAGAGAAAGAATAATGCTCATCTTTACAATTAAGTTTTTTTTTAAGAACTTAAAAAATGTCTTTAATAGTTTTGGGGGGTATTATTCGTATGTGACGTTTTCTTTAAATATCTTACTCCTTCCATTCAACGATGAAAAGTTTTAAAGGAATTGATTTTTGTGGGGTAAATTAAAGTCCTTTATATGTATGTCAAGAAATCCAAGATAACACGTGTGAAGCATTGTTTTCCCGCTTCCGAAGAAAACTATGACTCATTTAGAATCACTTCCTATATGAAATAATCTGAAGGCGATCGGTTACACCAACTTACAACAGCAGTTCCAGCAGAGATGACGTAGCTGATGACGTAGATCGACGCAATCACGACAAGATGAGTGGGGATGTGGGAGGGAGAAAGGAATCGAAGCGAGAAGAGTCGGCGTGGTGGGAACGACGCTGCGTCATCCTTTTATCTTCTCTCTCTCTCTCTTTCGCATTTCACGTTGGGACTTGCGCGCTCCGATCTTTCGATGACGCCATCGTGACGAACACAGCATCCCACCCTGTGCAACCACGCGGGAGACTCTATGGAAACACCCACGCTTTACAGATTCCCTCTGACGTAACATTGCGTGGGTACTGTGACGTATGGGGTTATTTTAGACTGCGCCACTGACAGAATTCCTTGAGGGAACGCAAGAATTGGAGGGCGCACTAAGTCACCGTAATAATTTGAACACATTTAAATTTTGTAAATTTTTACCTTGTGTCTACGGTCTAGCACTCAATGCAAACCATGGATATTCCTGTAGGTGAAAAGGTTAAACGATTACATCACATTATTCATCTTATTGCAATTATTGCATTCTGATTTATATTGTTTCTTTTTACTCAAAAATTACTGGAACAATGTGGGCGTTGTGTTTGTAAAATAAACATGTGTTTCAAACAAACAAACGAAAATTGGTTGCAAATAGTATTGTAATTTTTGTGACTAGCCTTTTCCGATGAGGTTTTTCTTAACTACTTCTCATGAAGAGAAGATTGTCTTACTTAGATATTGTCCATTGAGCGTCCATATTTCAGAAACATCAGGTTGAACGTAACTGGACAATTTTCGTTTTACGAATAAGTGTGTTTATATTCCATTGTTAGTGAACTTACATTTTTTACCGGTAACTAATTTAATATAAATACGGAGTTTCACTTCCGAGACCAGAGAAATGTGATGAATATGCGTGTTTATTCATGATAATTGAACATTCCGTTAAGGACAATTGCAATATAAATCAATAAAATCTAATGCCTGAAGAAGGTCGTTTTCTACCCGGAAATACTGTGGAAGATCGAAAAAGGAATTTATGAAGTGACGGATCCTGCTAGGCGCTCGGTTATGCTGCCCGCCACACAGCAGTGCTTGCGGGTTGCTTGAACTGTAGGCGTTCGGTTTCGCCCTAGACACTATTTCTTAATATGAAGTCTGCCTTTCTAGTACAGTTGTTCATGGGTTATTGTTGTTGTTTTTGGGGGGTTAGGACTTCATGGTATCTCTCAAAATATTATAATATAATGGTGAGCTTAATGATAATGTAAAATTTAATGGAAATTTGTTACTTCGAAACGAGGAGGAGAAAATCTGAGTTATGTATAAGTAATGGAGAAGAAAGGAGTGGAGTCAAACACAAAAAGTTATTTTGTTTTCAGTTATACCTCTCACTCCTTATTATCCACATTCTATTTCTGTCTTTGGTATTGGTTCTAGGTTTCTGGTATAATCTATACTTTGTAAGAATTCATAAACTATTGTCTTTTTCTTCCACTTACGTATTATCTTCATATGGGACAAATTTTAATGTTCAAATGCCGATTCTCGTAGGATGTTTGATGAAATCATTTTAAATATATTTATAGAAACATAATATCATGTTTCTAAAGTATTGCCCCATTGCTCCTCAAGGAAAAAGATTAATCACAGGCATGATAACACGAACCCCTAGAAAACACATTTTCATGTAACGCACTTATACAAAATCAAATCAAGACAAAAATAATTCAAGATAGTGAAACTGACAAAATGTCAGATATAACTGTATTAGATGGAACTTCATTGTTGAAGACGTTGTGGTTTATGCGTGATACATTTATGATAGAATGGAGCTCTACCTGGGGATGGACTAAATCCCAATTAATCTTTTCAGCAAAACCTTTGCAACTCGTAGCATTTCCTTTAGCTACACCTTCCTTTGTCCTCTCCTTTACTACTAAATATTCAATTACTGTCGCCATCTGCTTTCCTGATAATCATTCAAAGAGGGGTTACCAAACTATGCCGCGTCCAGAGACACATCTGTCGTTTCAAGAAGATGTATAAATCGTGTGCATAAATGTTCAGAAATGAAACAAGTAAATCAATCATTATATTTTATTTCAAAACAAGTTTTATGGGATACCTTTAGTAGTAAATGACCCGCTAAGTCATATAATTGCAAGGTGAAATTTAGTTTTCCATGACTACGTGTTTTTGGTGATCACTGTTGGGAATGTATATGATATCGTTGCAGTAAAAATAATTTCATTTTTTTGGGCGTTAAAAATATATTTTTTCTTTAAAAGAAAACTTTTAGTATGATTTATTTAATGAAATTTTCAAATTTTCGGATAAGTTGTGACCTCATTTTTGACAACCGATATATTTTCCAATAGAATCAATTTTATATTGTTTACTAATTATGAACTTTTGGAATGTGGAAAATCAGTTAGAATGATATTCCTCGTATTCAATTATTATATTAACATGTCACATCTGATTGAATAAATAGGCTAGTTAAAGATAAAAATAAAATAATTCATTCAATACTTGAATATACTGAGGTTAATCCATGAAGTAATTTTAATTGGTTCCAATTTTTGTTTCGTAATCCAAAAATTATTAATTTTTTTCCCTTTCATTTTCTAATAACAGAGCTAACCCTGCGATATGATGATGTACGAAAATAACTGCTGGATCTGGACAGTAAACAACCTCCAGAATCTACCGCACCAGCATTCTCTATTCTTCAGTTCGAATCCCGTCGTCGTTTGCTTCGCAACGTTCTCAAACGTCCCACTGACCCTCCGCTACTACTTGAACCTCGAAGGGGGTGTGGTCTGAATTCTTCTATTGCGGCCTCTCTCTCTGTCTGTCTCTGTCTCCACGCCAGGTGCAGTGCGGGGCCCCGATTCACCAGCGCCCGTTGCTTTGTTGAAGCTGCTGCTCGTCTTTTATGACCTGCAAACCTCTAACACCCTTGCGGTTACCGTTCCCTCCGATAATGAGGGGCCATCACTCTCCTGTATTGGTTTTCAGAAGAGAGGGAATGTGTTCCCCTAGAATTTATTTTAAACGAAACACTTGAATTGAAGGCATTTATGTAGAGTGTTTCTATCTGTTGGGATAAGTTGTTTCATTTGCGGAAATAAGTTCATTCATTCTATTAATTACTCGTATCGATCCAGTTCCGGCATCCCACTTAGTGATATGATCTTCCGTGTGTAACCCTGATTCACTACTTTAAATTAGAATAAAGTTATCGAAATTTTGAGTGAAAAGTTTAATTTTTTTCCAGGTCATAACATTCTGACTCCTCGGAAACATTGTTTGTATTTTGACTGAGATGACTGAGATTGGAATATCGTTGACAGTTAAAGAAACGAAAAAATATTGTAACTTAATATTTGAAAATTTTTATACTCTATTCCGCTTTAGGAAACTTTAAGTAATACTCTATATCCATTAAATTATTTAATATTTCGGAGGAAAAATTATGTAATAAGCATAAATCTTAAAAATTAGGTTAACATATTCTCTATTTACATTACACCGCTTGGAGAACTCTCATGTGTAAGATGCTTTTCCACTTTAAGTGCTTTTCCACCTCGTCCTGTAGTTCCTTGCATGGTATGCATGACACACACTTCGAAAGTCCCTTGCCTGAGTGCATATTCCCCGAAGCAACTAGCCAGCTTTTCACATGTAGTATGAAAGTTCTATTCGCTGTAGTCAAGTGGACAATCAGCCTCAAGTGGAGGGGAAGCGCGTGTGTCATAACACCTTGCGTAACTGGCGCTTGTGATGGTGGCTGCGGCTTGCAACGATGCAACTCCGTGCGCTGCCTGCAGAGATCGCACCTGTCGCCTCCGATGATTCTCTGAACTGATTCAACTTCCTTCCGAGGATAATGGATTACGTGAACCATTACTCGGAGGCAATTTACTATCTATTTATCCTTAAAATAAATAATAAGAATAAATACAAAAGAAACAACAGCCGATGTCAAAATGACAATTCTTCTAACACCCAACCTGAAGGGACAAAAAGACAAAGTATGGGTAACCTGCACGTCAAGACTATCTGGAAGGTAAACAAATGCAACGTTATTGTATCGTAATGTCAGCATAAGAGTTTTCAAAATTCTCCAATAAAATCATATATTTTTGGATCTCCTCTCACTTCTTACAAAAAGAGCAGAAAACTATATTGCTTCATAATGGATATATTAGGTCCGCTATTTCCTAAATTTTAAAATACGAGTAGAGGTCGCGCCTGTTAGAGAAAATACCCTCTTTTATAGGTGATTGTATAAACGAAAGTTCGCCGAATATCTTATCTATATAAACTATCCTAGAAAGTCATTTTTCAAACGTGGGAGTGAAATAAAAAGTAATTTTATTGGCTTGTCATTCCATTCAAAAATCGATTAACGTTATCACTTCGGACATTCTCGATAAATCAAATAAGACGAAGTACCCTTTGTGAAGTTCAACGTATTGTGAGAAACGTGTAGGTATAGTTTGACTCTGATTTTATCACTGTGGATACGTATGCAACAGTCGTATTGTAGGTCTTATCACGTCGATGGTCCCGTCATTGGTAGTTGCTTTACAGTATCTGTGTCATTTGCATCCAATTGAGTATTCACAAAGCAAATCATTTTCCTCTTTTATTGCAGATAAATCTTTTTTGTCGAACATTGTAACTTTGAAGCCATTTCCGACGTCTCAGAACATGTCGTAAGATAACAATAGCCATAACTTCTATCATCAAACATAACCATGACTCGGATCGATATGCATTAGCAACATTTAAGTAATAAGGAAATTCTAATTGATTTAAGTAATTTACACTAAAAGTTATAAAGGTCAGACAAAAAATTATTCAAAAGTATGTATTCATATGGTGTATTAAATTAAATTCAAATTACTAATTTTAAATATGCTAGAAATCGATTCCTCAAAGCCATAGAAAGCCAGGGGTTAAAATATGCAAAACATGCAAAATTCGAGACCAGGTCTTAAATAAGTGATGAGTAGATCTGTAGGAGAAGTAATAAATTTTCAGTTATTGAGATGCATGTTTTGCAGGAAAAGACTGCTCGTGCCGACGTTCATTCCTTTGCATCTCTCTCCCAGTGACCTTGCTCTCCGCCTCCTCCTTGTCGGAGCCTTGGCATCACTGCTACTGCCTTTGCCTCTGCGCACCGCCACCTTCCTCTGTTTCTCTCACTCAGCTGACAGCGCCCGCCGCCGCCGCCGCCACCAAGACGAGACAGACTGCAAGGAGGGGGTGTCTCAGCATCGGGAGCTCCGCGCCCTTTAATCGCCAAGGAGAGGGCGCACAGAAAAGAAGGGAAGGGCTGTGAGGACAAGGCGGGGAGGGGATCGTAAAGATGTCTGCGGTCGTGGAGGGTGTCGGGAGAGGGGGGGAATTGACTCGAGGGAAGGCCACGGATGCCAACGCGCCTGGAAGACTCGCGTGACGCGGAGATTAATTCATGATATGGAAAGGAGGTAGACGAAGATAGATCATGTTATGCAGTTTTCAGTTCTGTTACCGCAAAGACCATGTTCCAATTCTATTTCGTCACATAATTCACCTCAGCATCTTTATTTCAAAGTAAATTTTGTTTAGGAATTTTGGTCTGCTGTCTCAAGATCGGAGATGATACATTTCTGCTCCTTACAACTGCAGTAGAATGCACTATTGGAGTTCTTTCGGATGCTTCTGGAATTTAGGAAAAACACCAAATTGTTTATAAATTATATACTTATATCTTGTAGCATTCTAAGGTATTTATTGACGTGGATCGCGGAGGTATAAAGCACTTCAAATAGCTATTCATCCTAATTTTAACAAATGAGATGTCTGAATTCATTATGTTTTCCCATAATTTTCCTTTTGAGGACGTTCGTAACCCTGCTTGAATCAATTCATAGGCGAGTTGAGTATTTTCCGTGGCAAGGGATATAGTTCACTTTCCAAAAAGACCAATTTAAAAGAAAACTGTCCTTCTAAAATGTAATTTTTTGTTACATCAGTGCTATCGATTCGAAATGAATAATATTATTAAACTATTATTTTTAATAATCATTCCACATAAAATGTATTTTATGATTAACTTATTTTTGTTTTTATATATTGAATTAGTCAAGTTTTCTTCTTCGACTGCATTTCATGGCTTTGTTTACGATGCATTTATTTGGGACTAGTTTGCAGGAGAAATTTGCTGCCATTTCAGAGGAACGATGAAAGATACACACTACACTGGATTTACTTACTGGAAGTTATAGAATTATAAAATTAAGTAAAAAATCGACTTTATTGTCATTGAAAATAAAGGATACAAAATTGATTGGGATGGGACTTATAATTTCCTTCTGGAATGCTTCCTCTAAACAACTTTCTACAAAAAAACAATATTGTTCAAATTTCTTACATCTCATCCTTGTAAACCCAAAAACCTCATGAGGCATCATGATGTATCCAACACGAGAATACTAATATCTACCTTTCAACCACATCCAAGTTCTGTGTCCGCATATCGATGCCATCCCTCTGGAGACTTGACAAAGACCCATTGGCCTTGCTCCCCGTAGAGCGCCCGCCGATGAGTGGGAGGGTTCTGTCAGGAGGTTGATGTGCGGGGAAGGGCAGGAGCCGTAAAGCTGTCTCTTGCACTGAGGGGGAGCTTCTGACTCCGACGCACCGCTTCTGTCCTCCCTGGCGATGACGACTCGCTCAGCAGTCGGCCACCTGTACAAGCCGAAAACATAAGGGCTAACGTTAATAGAAGCATTTCCCAAATTTCGATCACACGCTGAAAATCAGCGAAATATTCAACTACCGTAGAAATCGAACGTGAACCATACTAGACGTTCTAGGTCCACTTATCTACCATTGATTCCGGTGATAGTTTGTTGAGATTTTATAGACTAGATCCTGTGGGATCCTTTGTTACCATTCAAGCATTATCTGTGTAAAATATATTCTGCGTGTATACTTACTATTGCGAATCCTTAAATAGACCACAATTCCCATCGATGTGAATGTTTATTTTCTAGTCCTTTCCGTGTACTTAGTGCAGAGAGCATCTGTTAATAGATATGCATCTATTAACTTGCTATAACTTGATGTAGTTCTTGTCTAATTTTTATTTCTCGATATTGCGTAATTCCCATGAAACATCTTTGCATTAGAAGAGTTTAACAAGAAACATACGACAACGCTACGGTGACACATTAAACAGGTCTAAATTAAATACTTTTTCTTATCAGTGTGATACTAATGCTTTACAAGAGAATACCAAAAATGCGTTAAGAGCTATAAATATTTTACACTTCGTTCGAGAATCAAATTAAAATAAATAAAATATTAGATTGCATTAACTAAATTTTAAATGAGGTATATCTACCAGTAAATAAATTTCTAAAAAAATCGATTAAACTTTTAACTATGTGATGTACAAATGATTTTTAAGCAATGAAAACAAATATTTATAGCAACAATTAAAAACTGTTAGACTAATATAATTTAAATATGTGACAGTATTTAAGGTAACTATCGAATTACCTAGAAAACTTTCTTTTATTTAATGAAGGGAAAACTACATTGATGTCGCGTAGATGAGATTCTTCGAACTCCGTGCTTTAGAACGATTAAGTCGTTTCCAAACGCGAACGAGTAATCGCAACTGCTAAACGATTCCCAGGGTGCAAGTCATCGTTTCAGGGAACCTTAGGACTAGCGGGAGCAATAAGACGATTCACAAAAAGTAGAAGTATCCTGGAAGAGACAGGATTTTCACGGAAATCCGCATTGCGCTTCTTTTTCATCCTCTCGCCTTCTCTGTTTATATCTGGACTTCTGTTTATATCGAACGTGGATCAGTAACGCTATGGCGTTGCAATGACACGAAACTTTGACGTTGAAATGACGTTGTCTAGTCAGCAAGGTGTAGAGCTATAGGTCGGGGAAAACACAGAGTACAAGTGATAAGAATTGCCTGGAGTTCAATGGAATTTGATGAGTAATAGCTGATACGTAAGTCTAGACTCAACTATTCTCTTATTCAACACAGCAAAACAAAATAATTTTCGTTGAGGAAAAAAAGAAGAAACTTGATCATATAATTTTTTTTGTAATGTTTTATCTTTGTTATCTAATTATGCATTAAAAAATGATGCGTCTATTTGAGAATTGTTAGTAGCATGATATAATTTACATTAAAACAGTTAACGATGTCAATTGTTTAAAAAAATGCCTCCTCTCTAAGTCCAACAAATCGCCAACGTGTCTGTAGCGACGGCGTTTGTCCATACATCGCGATGCCTTTTTACCAATCAGCGCTCGTTAAAGCTCCGGAACGGTTGTGGGCGTTTGTATGCGAGAGCAATTATCAGCGCTTGGCGCGTGGGAGGTTCTACGTCATCGGCAGCAGTGCGTTCACTTGTTCTCGTAATCGAGTTTTCTTGGTGACGCGCAGGGGTCGTTAATGTGGCGTCGTCTTGGGAACTCACTTGACGCATGTGTAATGACTTGAATCGGAGATTAAATATTATACAAATTGTCTTGTGATAGAGAATGAATCTTCATTTTAACATTTTACACAAGAGATGTATTTACTAAGTACATGCCACACTCATTATATCTCGTTTGACAATATGTACGTATCTTAGTGAAGTCTAGAGTAGATTATAGTTTGTAGAGACGGAATCTGGTTTTTCGTTACGGAGATAAGATTTACTTATTCCCAAAAGTTCCCAATTAGAAAAATATTGATATGGAATATTATAAGTTAGAGTTAGTCATAAAAATTATGTACATTTTTTAAATGGTTAACCCAATAGTTCGAGTGGCCCATCCAACTCAAATCCTCTCAAATCTCACTACAATCTCAAGAATTATACTTTACATGCCTAGCAAGAGACGTAGTGAATTAACCTACCTATCTGTTCGACATAATATCGTAGACTTGAAGTGACCTTGTGCTTATGCGGCGAGCGGCGCGACGCGCCAGTGCTGCCGTGTTCACCGCCTGCGGCCGTCGTCGGCGCCCGCAGCTGTCTATACCCCTCCCTCTCCCGTCTCACATTCTCCCCTCCTGCCGCCACGAGTTGCTTCGATACTCCGTCGCTCAGCTGGGCAGGGCGGCAACCTGGCAGCGACCTCCACTCTTCGTCCTCCACCCCCACAGCCAACGCTGCTGGCTGGCGCCGCTGCGGCTACGGCCACCGCGCCGCCTGCACGGGTTTTTCTCGCGAAGGAGAAACTGCTACAGGTTCCGGCCTCACCACCCACATCGCCACAAACCACTTTTCCCTTCGTTACACCCTCCGCTACCCTGCCAGCAACCTCAGGGAGGAATAGCTCCTCTGTTCAAAGGGAACATATTTTCGAACGACAGGAAGAAAACTTTTGTGAGCTATCATGAGTTAAATTTTTTTGTTTATTTTACATGAAATTTCATTCTTTCATAATACCGTACTCTTTTCACTCGACATAAGATTGGCCAGAATTATTAAATATATGAACCACAATTTAATAATATTGTCAATTGGGGCGACTAGGGTTATCGGTGGGGTTCAGTTACAGTCTCTCCACTTTTAAGGGAAAATGTTAATTCCATTACAGACTCCTGAAATTAGTAAAGCAATTTATACAAACATTCTTTGTCGCCTAATTTTTATATTATTATACCCATAAAATATCATGCGTTGCGTCCAACCCAATCGTACAACTCCGCTAACAGCATATATGCGGAACGGAAGCGGGGATGGAAGCATAGAGAATCCTGTGAAATGTTAATGTGAGTAATCTGTTGTATTGTTCAAATTTATTATATTTTACTCTCGTTAGAATGTTGTTTTATTTTACATCGTTCGCGCTTAAACAACTCCGATGCAGTGATNGGGGGGGGGGGGGGCTACGAGGTCTGTAGCCTCCCGCCCCCCATTGCACCTGAACCCTTAACAGATAAAATTGAAGTTGATAAATGGCATATTTTGTAAAAGTTACCAGATTAATAAAATTAATAATACCATGTTAATTACTTTAATGTATAATTGTTGTTATTAATAATACAAGATTGTTACTTATGTATTTGATGCATTTTATTTAAAGGTAATATTTTTAAAATTTGTGTTGTAAAACCATAAATTTGAAATAAAAATGCTCCCCGGTTAGCCCCCAACCCTTGATTACGATCTAGATCCGCCACTACTCGAATGAACAGTAATCAAGAATATTCATGGTGGTTCCCAAGTCTGAAAACATCCTATTTCGTCTTTCGTAGAAGTGACCGAACCGGATTCGTACAATCCCCTTTCTTCCGCTTCCTTCGCTCTTCTTCTCGCGTCCATTCTTTCTCGTTTTTGCAGAGGACACTTGTCTTGACCTTCGCTTTTGTGTCGACAGCAAGAACAATGTTCTCGCTTGTGTCGTTCATCACGCTGTTGCTCTTGCACTGTCGATGATCGGCTTTTGTTCCGCAGGTTTTTATAGCGGCAACGCTTCTATCTTGACACATTGTTAGCATTAGTATCGACTCTGTTGTTCAATGCTCATTGAAAATGTCATCTGTATTGCGAGGAGTGGGTGACTGTTGAGAAGAATATTTGGGACAAGGTCACTAATATCGAGGCTTTCTAAATTTATTAGTCTACCATTTTTACAATTTATTTCTTCAAATCAGGTTATAGAAGATTGTGTAAATTTGTATGCAACTCAATTTAAGTTTGTTGTTGTTGTTGTTGTTTTTTGTAGATTTGTCAAAATTTGAAAACACTTCTAATAGTATTGTTGGCTAAAAATACAATTCTATATCTGAATGTCATTTAAAATTATAATACTGGTTTCCAAGAACTAAAAGTTAATAATTTGTAGGTCTTAGTTAATGAAACAACCTCTCGTCAATTTTGTTATATTCAAGTCCATAAATATTATTCGTTTTAAGGTAGTACTAGCGTAGGTACAATTAAATCATTAAAATATCTTAAATTGGCGTAAATAAATAGAGTAACATGTATTTCAACTTAATAAATATACATCACCGGCCATTTGAATGAAATAATTGCAAATATAATTGATGATGAAATATATTGCGTTTTGTGGAGAAAACTATTATTTACAAAATAAGACCAACATTTAAATGAGGAAAGTGATGGAAGTTCACTTTGATTTGTAGTAACGTGTCCGTAGTATTTTTCCTATCACTTTTATCTTTAGGTCAACGGACACTACAGAAAGATATTTTACTTTTTTCCGAGATGAGATGCATAAATCACGAAACCGTTGCGTTCGGCCGCCATGTTTTTACATGCTCTTGTGCATGTCAAACATATAAAGCGTGTTCCTGAATATTGATTAGACTGAACTATTAACTGATTTATAGAAATTAAATATTGTTTTTTATCATTATAATTCATATTGTTGTTTTATAACAAGTAGAATAAAAATAAATAAAACAATTATACATCTTAGTGACTTGACCTGCTTGGAGTGCTGGTTCCACCTTAATCTGTCAGTTTAATTATAAGGTTCAGAATAACGAATGATAAATACGTGACTTATATTCAAGTCACTAAATATTATAAGGCTAACGTGACCAATCTGTTATTTAATTTGTATATCTCGTCTTCATTGTAAAAGTTAAAATTTTGTTGGCCTTTCGAGAGGATGGTGATTTTATTAGACAATGGACTGAATAGGAGTTTTATCCTACTGGGCAATATTGAAGTTAACTTTGTCAAAATAATGTATAACAATTTGTTTTGTTTTATAATGAAGTTCTAAAACTTATTGAAAATTCTTTTCTTTGTATCATATTGAGTTCTGTAAAGCTCTGGCAACACTGGTTTGATTCGTTAGTTCGTTTGCCTTCTGTTCCCATAACTTGTGATTTATTTTCTCGTCAACAGGTGGGGAACATATTGCTCAGGTTCCATTGTCTTCTGAATTCTTTCCATGTTTTTGCTTAAAAAGTTTTGATCTTTTCTCTGGAGGGTGCGTCGAACTAATGCCTTCCAATATTGTATGCATCGATAAAGGATTGTATGAACATAAAACAATAGTTTCTCATTTCCTCGTTCTTTCCTAGTTTCCCGTTGTTCATTTACAGGATGTTACTTAAAATTCTCAACTAGGTCATATTTTTTTAATAATGTGATGATTTCGAAGAGAAAGGAATAGTCAAATACTTATTTACTCATATCATGGTTCAGTAAAAGATTGGATACACAATATTTCTTTAAATCGATGAATTATATACGAGTAGGAACATTGATATTCCCAGAAGCATCGATTTAGATTGATTTTAGATTGATCATGTGGTCATGATTATATGTAAATTAATTATGGACAATCGTATCAATATTACTTATAAAATATAGCATTCTGCCATTTGTATTAAGCGTTCTGTATGATACTTCTGACATTACATTCTTTTCTTTGACAATACCATAACATTAAAAAAAAAGAGAGAAAGCGGTCAAGAACAAGATAGTAAACCCAGTTTTTTGACCTCATTCGTCCCGATGAAGAATAGGCATTACTTAAAATCATTTAGGATTCAACTTTCGTAACTACTGTTCTTCGTCTTGGGGTTATCTTCACTAAGACAGAACAGATTGGTTAATTAGAATTTGCATCCTTAACCCAGGATTCTATGTGTATCAAAATTTTCTACGAATTACACGACAAAAGAATAAATCCATCTTTCGTGTCTCACAAATCTATTTGATTTGCATAGTTGAACGTTGAAGAAGTATTAAGCAAAACGCGCCAAAGATTAATTTCCAGACAGGAAAATGTAATCTTTACTTTATATCTACTTTGTTTGCATAAGAGAACTAAAATATCTGGAGAGAACTTTATAGGAAGCGGAGACGTGTGTAAAAAGAACACCGGGTTATGTGACAAGAGATTCTTCCTGAGAAAAGAAAAATACTTTAGGGAAGTATCCGATGGTTCCTTCGAAGAGGTACTCACAAAAATAGACGACGATCATGCAAAGACAAGAATAGATGGGATCACGAATAGAACTCTTTGCTAGGCAAGCACTTGGGGATGGGAAGACCACGGTCTTCTCAAATGTATATATTTCAAGTTGATTTGCGTAATTTGTTATGCCAATAACCTGTTTTAAATATACATGGTGTGTATTCTTAAATATATTTAAAATTAAGCTATAAAATTATATTTTTGTGTCTATCAAATTATATTACATGAAATTGAACGAGGTCTACTCAATTTTGCGCTGAATGATGCACCACAGAAAACGCAAATCTTGAGATTCCAGTTTGTTTTAATTTTCATAATTAATACTCATTTAGGGCATGAGCTTGTAAAGTATGATCTTCATTGAATTACATGGAGGAATGAAGTGAAAAATATTCGAGAATACTATTATTGGTGCAAACCATGTATAATAAACATATAAAAATAATAATATATGCGCGCTAGGATATCAAGGTATTTTAATATTACATCATGTAGAAGAAAAAAGGAAAAGAAGAAACAGCAAGGAAAAGAAATTCTGAAATCAGTGAGAGCTCATACCACTTAACCAGTGATTTCAGTTCGGTTCACATTACAAAAGTTCATAAGGCCACTCGTAAACGCTCGATTTGGACATTCGGATATTTGGATATTCAATTGAAGCTTCTCAATCACATTTTGAAGATTCTGCTACCAGAATTTGACCAATAATTCGGTCTACTCGAGTCATTTTCTAATCCGTAACTGTTTATTGACCTCAATTTTTGTTATCGTTTCTACAACAATTAACATTGAGAAATAAACCATCAAGAAAGAAGAGCATTTGCACGGCATGGCACGGCAATATGTCTAGGGTCGGGGTTGAGATCAAGACGTTGCACATCCCGGATGGGTGTGTGGCGATATTAGATCGAGTGTGTGTATTGGAGGAGAAGAGGTAGTTGTATCTACTGGAAGTTAGAGAGCGCGCCAATCTGGGATGAGGACATTCAGCTGAAGTAGCGCGGCGGAAGCGAAGCCAAGTGGGTCACCGATGCTGCTGCCATCTCCTTAGCACCTCGCCAACCCAAGCAGTGACGTGCGCTGACCATGGTCGTCGACAGGGCATAGAGGAGGGATAACCCCAACCTTCCTCTGGAGGCCTGGACGAATAATTTTATTCGAATTGAGTTAGGAAAATTTGTCTTGAACACACAAAAATTATTTTCCAATATTAATGGATTATTTGTAAATACTAAAGCGCTAAGTTTATTCCATATACTGCTTTCTTCCATGGAATGTCAAACCTCTCCCTTTCCCCAGAATATTTCTAAGAAAACCTATGAGCGAAAGTCGTTGCACAAAGAGGTAGTGGATTACGTAGATTGACACAACACCCCGCTTCTCATATTTTTTGATAAATTAGCATTTATATACACAAAATACTCTTTAAGGAATTCTGTATTATGAAAATTTAGTGGTTCAAGTCTACATTTTGAGATGATTTAGTAATTAAAATATTAAGTTTCAAAATCCACTTTCCATATAAATTTGTCATTTCACCTCTTCGTATGCCTTGGTTGAAACGATCGAACTTCCTCTGAATCGGCTACAATTCTGATCGTTTATGTGAGTTTCTCTGTTCAAATAAGTGAATGGATTAAAACTGCTGGAACTGAATGGGTCATGAGTTGCTTCTATTTCTATTACGTGGAGCCAACATGAGCACAAGTGAAAATATGAATTCCTGAACAGATAATACTAGTTGACGGTCATATATCTCTCAAGCAATTCTTTATTCTCCGGTTCTGACTTTACTATCTCGATGAGAGGTAAGCTTCCCAGGTGACTCCGTGCCTAAATATTAAAAACTGACTTTTCGACCAGAGCAATTCTGAAGACATGATCGGTGGTCGCAACGTCAGTTTTTAATATTTCGGCACGGAGTCACCTGGGAAGCTTAACTTCCATGGACCCTGACCGCGGAAAACTTCGCAATTTACTATCTCGAGTTACCTACATTCGCGTTCTCCACCCCACCCCCGAACCTGAGACTGGCATCACGGACAAACGACTTGGCGATCTCTCAAAATTTCATGAAGCACAAGCATGTAGAGGGTGCGCATAGCAGGGTATATGTTACACTGAAATTGTACTATTGTCAGAAGAACGGGAGTAACTAGTCGCTGTATCAGTCTCGCCACCTGAGGCGAACCATTGCGAAAATGTTTTTATCTCACTCGACAGTATTTCTTTCATGTTATTCCTTCTGGAAAATATGTTATTTTTTCAAGAATGGATAAGTGAGATATAAAACTTATTGTTCACTTTTATGAACGTAGCTTATTGCTGATGTCAATCTGAATAAACAAACTGATCAGTTGATATTTATGGATGTTTGCTTATGGCTTGAAAATTATTTCCCAGAAAAATTGAATCCTTGAAAATAAAGATTTCATATTTCCCTAATGCTATTAATGTAATGACGTGGTACATTTCTTCTATCAAAGTTGTCAGACAGTACGTAAAATATTTATCCTCTTTTCTCGAGATAGTTAATGGTAAAAAGTTGAAGATATATGCTTTTTGATTATTGACGTCAATATAATTGACATAGCATCCGTGTTATCTCGATTTTCTTAGATAGAGAAAGCAAAAATATTGAAGATAGTACATGCGATTTATCCTATGTGATCTTAGACACTCTTGCTTTTTAATCTCCCTTCATCATTTTTTTCATCTCATGTTACAAAGATTTTCTACGGTTACAAGTTTTTACTTATCACTCTTGTTTGATCAATTTACATTTTTTATTTCTTTAATCCCTCTAGATTTTTGCTCCTCTCCATGTTACGGGCCTTTTCCCATGACCTCCAAGTCTTCGACTCCATCTGCATGGCGTATGCATGTAGTGGCCACATTCCCTCGTAGTGTATGTCTCACTCCCCACGACGTAACCGGACTGACTGGACGCTAATAGCCCAAGACCTCGTGTCATACGCGAAGAGGTATTTCTTCTGTCTGGTATTGCATCGCATGCTAAACACTTGGGAAAAGCGTTGATAAAATGAAGGCAAGGGCTCATGAAGTACAGATGTAATGTTTGGCGATCCCCAGATAAAAGATTTTTTTTCTATTTCTTTGGATTGGTATGTAAACACCGTACGAATAGTAGTAGACTGATCACTCTCATCACAATACAAGTTGGCGTATCCACAAGTAGGGTCAATAGTGGCGTATCCATGAAGCAGGGAAGCGATAGTTTCTGCGGATTGCTACCTTTGTTCATAAATATAACCAAAAAAATTAGTATTCAGTAAATATTATTAAATAAATCTATATTAGATATTTGTATCAACTCTATTGATCTATTTTTTTAGTACCTAGAAGTGTCACCCCGATTTCAAACAGCAAATCCATGGAGAAATGTACGAATTTTTTTTTATTTTTTATTTCTGTTGAGATAATACTGAAGTATGTAGATTATGTAAAGTAAAATTTGTGTAAAATCATCGAAGCACCAGACATAAGCAGTATTTTTGATTTCTTGGTGTTGGATTGATAGTAATTTGTCTCCGGATTTATCATAATTTATAACAAATGCACTACACACGTATCAGCTACCTCTTCCAATTTTTGCGGTTCTATCATCTTCAGCTTCCATTTTTTTCCTCTCAGTCTCCTCTAATAGAAAATTCCCTACGCGTCACCCTCGATAATTGTTTCATTAAAACCGTCGTCGTACTTTGCTTCTCATGAATATGAGTGTAGAATATCCAGTGAACGTCACAAGATCTCCAAGACCCATCTGACCTCTTATAAAATGGAAATTAAAGAATAATGAATATTAATGTGAGGGTAAAATAATATGCAAAGGATGTTGAGGGTATTTTTTATTCGATATTTAAACTCAAGAATGCCCTCCCTTCGCTTATATTGACGGAGCAACTGTGCATATTCATTTCATATTGTCCATCGCCTAGCAGGCGCTCCCGACCACGCCCAACGTCACCTTCGCGTCCTCTGCCCCGTACCCACTTCTTGTCCCGCTCTCTGCCCCCCCCCCTGCCTTACCCAACTCCCACCACCCTCATCCCCCTCCCACGCCCCTCTAACGTACATGAGTCGTGGTTCACTGTTGCTAGGCGCTGTTTTCTCTTTGCCCCGCCTTAGTGTCGAGAGGTTCTTGGCAAAGGGCCCCAAGGCATTGTTGGTCCTGCTGCAACTGTTTGCATGCGTATGTTGGTATCCTCTGCCGCAACTATGCAAATACTGAATTTTTAAAAGATATTGCTTCCTGATCCAAAATGTGTCACTTCCCGAACTTCCTTTTAATCGTTTCATTCATTTGACTGTTATTTTAAAATAGTCTTAATAGTAAGAGGATCATGCAGTGTTTCATAATATATGGTCTCATTCCGGTTTCCCTAGGTTACTCCAATCAAACAAATGAGATGGTCCCTTGCCCTGAGCGACACTGGAATCTAGTGTTGAATACTTTTTAAATAAGTGATATGAAAATTTGATCATAGATAAATATACCACTGATCTGGAAAGGGCCGGATTGTATCATATATCGTCAAAGGAGACGACGTATTCTTGCATATTCTGCTGGTTAGTTTAAGAGTTCACATATTCGCTGAGTCTATGTTAACTCTGCAAAAGTAAAATTATGATATATTATGTTCTTATGTGCGATATATTCTGTTCAGATAACTCGTTTTATTTTTTAGATTCGATGTCTTAAAATGAATACTCTTCCTATTACTGGGTGTTAAATTATTATCAATGAAGCCAACTCACTAAGCTGAACATTGGTATTATTTACATGAATATCCCCAAAAATATAAATTTTCTGAATTATAATGAACGCATTCATGTGTGTGTTCATTGCCTTTAGTATATTCTCAATGACGTACATATCCGAATTAATCCAAATGACTACATATGCTGCTGGGCGTTCGCCGGCCGGCATCGTCGACGCGCGACCTGCCGGCGCACACAGCCAACGAGAGGCGGCGACATTTCGCGGTGTGACGTCACGTCTCCTTACGTAAGCACCAGTGGTAGTGTGGCCTTGCGCCCAGCTGGGCCGCTCGCCGCAGCACCACCTCCGTCGCCTCGTCCAACACCGACGTTGCTACCGCTGCGCCGCCTTCGCCGGGGGCCGAATCCCAACTTCGCTCAGAACAATGCCGCATCAAGTAAAGCACACAAAGCTATGATATAGTTAGTGTAGATTTACGTAATGTTTTTTTCTTGTCCGTTTTGGTTCATCGATTTGGAAAAAAGGGTAGCTATTCCGCCGGGTCTTGTCGTGTACTCGTATTTTGACATCGGAAGTCATCTATTGCATTGGATGCAAATTTCATTATGTATTTAACAAGTGTTGCGTAGCTTTCCGTTCGATGATTGAACATTTGAATACAGTGATTGTCCCTAGACCCTTAAGCGATAACATGACACAATTTCTGACTGGAAGGCATGTGCGAATTTTGTAGATATTATATCCGGAATAAATATCCTTCATGGTCTGGTTCATCGAAAAAAATATTCATAGCTGTATTCTCGTGAGAGCAAATGAACACGATTGGTTTAGTTACCGTAAGTATTGTTCGGTACGACCACTACTTAGGTATCGTACTTGCTATTAAAGACGAGAGCTAATTAAATAAATCTGCATGGATGAACAATTATACTTTTTTAACCTTTTTAATTCCATGTACGTTAAGTACACTGGAGTTTATAGAATAATTATTTCGCCTGTATTGCGGAATTTTATTACGTTTGTATCCATGTTCTAATTTTGAAACTTCACGAAATTTGTATTGATTGTGGTACATAAAACCTCTTTGAAGTATATAGGAATAACGTATATGCAATATTTCATGTCAGTTTAATTGTTTTTTCTATTATAGAAAAAATAGGTTTTCTTTTTTTAAAAAGTGTAGTTTCACAATAAAATTAAGTGTAAATGATAACTTTTAAAACAATAAAATAGACATAAATTTATGATTTATAAAATTTCGATTTGTAACTTAATCAACCAGTAAATTACTCGAATATCAACGTAATTGCAGATTATATCATCCGTACAACTGTATTCGTAGTTGCGAAAAGAAATAATAATACTTAATTCTATGTACTATAAAGTTAAAAATATAAATATATATGTATATACATTATATGTTTTAGTAAAATTACATTAGTTGTGATTCGTAACGTAGGGAGCAGTCCACAGTAGCAAGGTCATTCGCTGGAGTTGGGTTTGACGGTGGCGAGCTCTGACGTTTACGGAGCGCGGGGGATGGCCAGAGAGGGTTGGCCCAGGTCGCGGCCCGAGCCTCGATGTCCCCGCCACCTCTGCATTCGCTGTTCCCTCCACTCCTGTTCCTGCTACGCAGAATTGATCAGTGTCCTTCACTCAACTTCGCTGGCGGAACCACGCGGAAAAGAGGGAGCTGTGGGTGAGGAGGGGAAGCGATGTTGCCTCGTCTTCAATTGCTGACGTATTTTAACCGCGTAATGGAGGAATAACAGGAGGATGCTATCGATGTTTGAGAATTTCACAAATGCATAACACACAAGTGTACAACAATAATTTTTTTGGGGGGGGGGGCACAACTTAAGTGAAAATAGAAGTTCGGAGAGTTTCATTGTTTTCTTCTTTTTTTTATTCGTCTGTCAGTATGATACTTCATTTTCATGATTTTGCTTTTCCTGTATTTTACCGTGTCCTTCCGACAAAGAAAAAGGTTTTATTTTATGTGGGTTGAAGACTTTTAGGTGTCAGATATTTCAACTCAAATCCCCACGAAAAATGTGCGCCTCGTTCATAAGAAGTACAGCAAGAAACGCAATAAATTATGGATATTTTAAAATATTATATCTTGTTGATATAATATTTATATCACCAAGATATCTTCTCTAAGAGTGTAAGACAAAACAAAACGATGAAGATTATTAGGAAAATTTAAGTGATTGACAGTTTTATCTGTTTTGAGTATCTTGAGGAGACAATATTATGATTGATTATGATAACTTATATTTGTAACATACATGTTAAATTCTTCAATAACGATAACACAAGGACAAGTTAAGAAAATATCAAATTTGAAGTTGATGTCATAAATATTATTCATGTTAACAGTTAATTTTCAGTTTATATAGAAGTATCAAAATATTTTTCCTGTTATTGTCAATTCTCAACATCTGAATGATTAAATTTGACTGTTGGTCACCATCATAAAAACCAACCCTGGAATCCGACAAACTACCTGTGTGACCGTCAAAGCAGAGATATGATCTAAATGAACAACGTATGTGACAATGACATTAGGACCTTGCACTTGTTATCTTTGCCTTCACGGAAATCGACGCCCCACTCTTTATCTGTGTGATATACTATGTTCGCGTTACGAATGTTGTTTGATAGGTTGGGACGCTCAGTCTACAACGTTAACCACTTCTACTTATCATTATAGTTACCATGACTTCTATAGATCGCATCATGAATGTTTTTTCTTAGTATCAATTAGATTACCCGTTAAAAGATAATAATTATCTAAAATGATAAAACTTAATTTCATCACAAGTTTATCCCTAGTGAGAGAATTATGGTTATTGTTTTTTTTAACTGACAAGAATTCACCTCGAACTTAATTTGTTTCTTTTTATGTATCTAAAATGGTAATAAGATGTTAAAAAGGTGCTAAAAAGAGAATGCGAAGGGTTGGATGTTTTGAAAAACACATATAAGTAATTAACATATCTATTTGACAAACCCACGTACTTATGTCTTAAATTTATATCTACACTTTTTCAATATTTTCTATCAATAAATTAGAAAGTAAATATTTATGGTAAAGGTTATGCCTGGCTATGGATGCATCTTTGTGCATAAACTTTCATTTTCACTGATTTGAGTTGATGTTAGCATGAATCAATATTAAACATTTAGTTAAAATTTCTCCGTGGAAACTGTGCCATTCGTGATCTCCAACGACCTTGACAACGACCACCTTCCCTGATAAACGCCAGCCCTTTCCCTTTTCGTTCACAAATGATCACGACTGTTGGGATTTATCTGCGTGTAGCTTCGCTTAGCGGCTGCGAACTAGTGACGAAATGGCTACTTTCTCCCGTTCTGGATTTCGAAGTGGTGTTCACCCACTGACCCCAATCTTCCAAGCTGCCGCAATTCCCCCTCTCTCCCCGACACCACCTCTTATCTAACGCCATCTTGCTCTGATAAGGACGTCGCGCATACTTTCGTCATTACCGTCTGATGTTTCCCATCTCCGCAGTAACAGTCTCCTTACCACAATAAAGATTATCTTCAATCTTTTCACCTGTCTCATTCAATACAAATAGATAGCGAGTGCTTAGTCTTTTCTGTTAGACCTCATATGTTAACGTGTTCTCAGGGACTTCGCGTAGGTAAGTCTTTTGAGAAGGAGGAGGGGGAGAATATGAATTTACCAATGAATGTTTACCAAACGTAACTTCTGTTCTGGAGTATAGAATTGCTTTATTTATACGAACATTCCAGTAAGTTAGTATATTTGGTATCGTAATGGGAGTCACAACATATGTCGTCAACCATGTTACTGACCACGAACAATTATGATAATAATTATATATAATGATTTCAATACCAATAAAAAGTGTAAAAAAAAGTGTTAAAATTACCTGCTAAAATGTTACATAATATTTTTAATATATTAGATCATAACAATTTTTAATAGACAGATAATGAACTATACAGTTTTGAAAAGCTAATTTATGAAATGGATAATTTTTCTCAAGTTTTTTCGGTCAACTATATGCCCATAGTCCTTTTAATCCTCTTCTTTCGGAAGGGTTTTTTAAACCTCCTTAAGAAGGACTTTGGATGTAGTTAAAAAATGTA
The DNA here is from genome assembly GCA_002313205.1 of Laupala kohalensis. Classification (NCBI taxonomy): domain Eukaryota; kingdom Metazoa; phylum Arthropoda; class Insecta; order Orthoptera; family Trigonidiidae; genus Laupala; species Laupala kohalensis. Next base: position 625,707 of record NNCF01125911.1, on the reverse strand, counting down.
TGAACTTGACAAACAAGCTCGAGGTAGTGGACATTATGACGATTTTTGTGAACCACTGTGCATAAATCACAAACTATAAATTATTGCTTAATGAAACAGTGTAATAAGATAACTAAAGAACATATATTTTTAATTCCCAAAATATTGTTTCGCTAAACTCGCAAAGAACCTAGACCGAACTGAATAAAGGAATGGGGGTGAAGCGTTGATGTATTGAGGGGTATTGCAAAACCAAAACTAAAGTGGCAAGTGATCAAATCCTTCACGTTTCCACGATTCTCAGCTGCAACAAATACGTCCACGTAGAGAGACTAAAGCATCCTTGGACAGCAAAGCAGTAGCGAGGAGTTCCAGAGGAGGGGATGATCAGCTGAGAGCAGACGACTGGCAACGTCGGGCAGGCGCAGGAAACCCTTCAATTCCAACCACGACCACCTAGCTCCTTCAACGCTCCCACTCCTTCATTTACCCCTTCAATTCTACAGTATAGAACCTCCCCATCATACGGAGTTCAAACACATCAAGGCGTTTACCCAACCCTTTCGTCTAGCAAAATATGAAAGCTGTAGATTTTTAAAATGTCCCTACAATAGTTGGAAAATAATTCCCTTAGCATCCTTTGTTAGTGAAGTAATCTCACTAGATGTATCGACAGACCTACATACGAATGATCAGAAGTATTATCAACACCGTTCAGAACACAGAATTTGCTAGGAAGTTTTTGTTGAATTACGTCGTTAGGAAGTACTTAAGGGTGGAATAATAGGCAGACCACTGAAAACAATGCGTACTGCTAATCCTTTTCTCGAATTAACAATTAATGAATAGCTTTTTGAATTTTTAATGAAATTCGCAATCCTTTATAAGGTTACTCACAATATAACGTAACAACAAAAGGGTAGCCACATTTCTGCTTTATTTACTATGTTTTATTTTACGTCGTAAAATCATTTTATTGGGTTAATTCTTCTACAAAATTCTACAATATTTTGGTAATAAAAATTATTCACGAAGTCTTTGCACATGAAAGTGACCCAGCTACAAACTTATCGTCTCAAATATTCTGATTTAATAAATATAAGACATTTCAAATTACAAAGAAGTGATCGAAATACTTCTTAAACACAAATGGGCGTGGGTACTACTGTAAATATGAAACGTTTTTAATTACATTAACCTTAAAACATTCTCTTTCAAAGATTTTAATTTTTATTGTCATCGTCATTGATGCAATCAGTGTTGATGGCAATTCGCTTATTGAAAGCAAGGCGCAAGTTAACTACAGATCATTAAGAATTATGCCTCATGCTTTGTCTTAAAATTATGTTTTATTATTCTCTTAACTTGCATAGTCACATAACGCTAACGACAAAATTAAGTTGGCAACCATATCTGTAAACTCCAGATTAAATATAGTTTCTTCTTTTTCATAAGCTTAAGGGATGGGGAGGTAAAATATACTTGAATTTGCATCGTCATCTCAGAATTCTCGTGGGACCGACACTTTTATTTGAAGTTCAGTTCCTACATAACGTACATATTAAACCCTAAGTTAATGTTTTCCTTGTTTCCCACCAAATATATTGTCAACTCTGAATAATGGTAAATAATGTCAGGATGCGTATTCATTTTATTATCCGCTCCATTCAGGCCATGCAAAATCTTTGCTTTGTAGTGAAAGCCATCCGCAGAATTCTGAGAGAATGTGATATTCACAGTTAACTTGGACGTAGGACAATAGTAATTTTATTATTTCAGTGAACACAGCTTACAATTAGTATCGTAAAAGAGCAATTAAACAAGCAAGAGATAAGAAGAACAAAGACGCAGCATGACGCGTGTTGCAAGACTTCTGAAGGAAGACTACTGAGGAGGAGGAGACGGAGACGGAGACGAGTGGGGGTTTGGCCAGTATGGCTTCGCGCGCGTGGCTCACCTCTGCAGTTGCTGAAGGTCACTGCGCGCGAGATGTGACGTCATTGTTTAATTGTTCTTTCTTATGCATTCGATCTTCTCCCATAAGCCTCCCCCTCATCGCAATTCATAGTTAATAGGTCAATCACTTACCGGCGATTCATTCGAACGGGAAAGAAGGCTTTTGCGTTGGGGTTTGGAGAAAATGTCGGTGACGAAGATAGATAGCGTCTTGGTCTTTGGCGAAGTAGGCGAGCTTCAGACTATGGAAGAAACTCTCACAACTATGGAAGAAAAGCATACAAGATAAATTATGAAAACTGTGTTGCAATAAAAACTGTGTTATTACGTACAATACTCAATCTCTATTATCAATTAAAACGAAAAAGAAATACGCCAAATGAATATTTTAATTTTAAACCACTCGTTAAAGTTTACCTGAGTTGTTATTGTGCGTGAGGTGATCCTGAGTTTTCCTGCTCTTTGACCTCAAAATGTGAAGTTGATATAAAATTCCATCTACGTATGTAGAGAAAGCTAGTTTTGTAGAAAACTAACAAATGTATCCCCAGTTAGTCGAAGACAAATTAAGCAAGGGTAAAAATTTTGAAACAAATGTAGATATTTATAAATTGATTTTGAATATTTAATTCTTAAAAATGATTAAGGCAATTTGCAACTAGTCGCATTAAAAAACATAACCAAGTTTGTATACATTCCATTATTAAGAAACATTGAAAAAATCATAAAGCCAATGAAAACGAAAAGTAATTTTAATATAATTGAATCTAGTGTATATAAAATGGTACTTAAACATTCACTGTTAGAATCTCTTAATTTGGTATCTCTTTTGAAGAGGAAAATATTGCACAGAGGAGGACAAGCCCATATACAACTACTATAGTTAAGCTTTACGCGCTGGTGACTTAGCTGTGGTGGGGACTGCCACAGCGTCAAGCCCGTGGCACAGTGACACACATTTCCATCTTAGTGAGTGTGGATACAGTCTTCTCCTTGCTCAACACGAATTTTCTCAATATCTCCTTATCAAATCTCCTATTCCTCTAACTTCTTCGGTTCCTCACTCCTCTTTACTTGTTTCTACTCTTCAAAAATCCTCTTTAATTGTCTTCTTCTCATCACTTTCGTTATGAACACTTCTGATTTTGTTGACCACTAAAGACCTTCGTAACGCTATCCGTTCTCTTGATGTATATTAATCCGTTCAGGCTTGCAGTATGGTATAGATATGATGTCATGATTCTCACAGCCAAGGAAATGTAGAATGTATTACCTATAACGAAAATTATTCACTTAACAATTGCAACCAAAAATAAAATGGACATCAGGAATAGTGCGACGAGGTGTATCAATTCCGTGAACTTGAAATAACACTATAGTGGATTCTTCCCTCCGGATACATAAAAATACCTGAAGGAAATTACTTCAATCATTTTATACGAAACTTATTGGCCCCAGGAATATATTTTCTTACATTTTTCCTTTCTTCAGTTGAGAAATAACTGTTGAGAAAAACAGCGTACGGAGGAGAGAGAGGTGGAAATGTTTGGTTGTGTTAAAGAAAGGAAGGAGAGAAGTAACACATCGAACAGGGAAGGATGATCGTCTCGTTTCTTATCCTGAGCGTGGCTCGTACACCTGGTCACATCGCGACTTGTTAGCTTCCTATACAAATTCGCTCTCATATCTGATTGATTCGTGGCGATATATCTTAAGATTTTATTCGGTGCAAGAGAAATAAGGGGGATATGAATCAGTTTCACTTCCTTTGTATGACGTGAAAGGAACTGTACTCTGGGAAACATGGGAATAATTTCAAAAAATAATTCCTTTTTTACCAAACTACTTACAGCGACAAGTAAAGGAAAATCTTTTCTTTTATTAATTGGTTAGCATAATTTTGTTTAAAATCCAAAAAAATATTCATGTGTATTCTGGTGGATTATTTATAAATTCACCATTGTTTTATGTGAAATAAATAGGGATTTTTTCGTCTGATCTCTTTAATTTGTGATATTATTCTGTCCGATCTACGTCGTGTCATAACGAATAATATTACTGTCCAAGAAACTCATTATAATACGTTTTCTCACCCTCGGCTATTTCTCACTGCTGAAATACATTACACACTGAAAACATCTCTTAATGTTCACGGCGCGCGCACTTGTTCCGCGAATTCCAACCCGAGGCGGTTCTCCACAATCACTTGACTCTTTTTCTTTTCTTCGGAAATGCAGTGTGGATACTTAAGAGCCCATTCATTCAGTTATGCCTACTGTGTTACCCCTTTTACGAAGTACTTTCTCTCTTTCGGCTCTTTTTTGTTATGTTTCACACTGCTAAACATATTAAATGACGGATTGTTTATGACTACTAAGTTGCCTTGGCGAATGTGTGCGACGAATCGTGGCCTACCGTAAGCCGTTAGGTGGTGAACATGAAACCACAGAACACGAACTGTGTACCAATGTTTTGACAGTGTGACTCGTACATAGGTAGGAAGATGATATTCGCGAAATCCAAACTTCATCACAGGAATTAAGTCGCGTGAATTAAAAAGTCGATGGCGTCATGATCAATGGAGTTTGATCTAAAACTGTTTTAAAATTATTATTCTTCAAAAATGTTTATTGGTTTCGTAATCATCTGCACAAAAGAATTTTACCCACGAAAAAATCTGACGCTTTATTGAGAGTGGAGGTTTCGTAACATTTTTTTTTCTTCAACAAGTTTTATTGATAACTCAAGAAACGACGTTCCCTAGTCGATTTTATGTATACTGTGTCATCTATTTTCTGAAATTTGTTATGAGCTAATTTATTATTTTTGACACCAACATACAAATGAGAGTGAGAGTTTAACATTCAAGATTCAAATAATCTTTTTTTTTCTTTCATGTCTCATCAAAATTACATGATATTTTCTGTTCCCAGAGTTACAAAAAGAAAAAAAACCTTGCCTAAGAAATTTAATTTGTTACTTAATTTAATTATCTACTCCAGAAAATAATTAAGTTTTATTACATTCACACAAGTTTCAATAAAACTCCCATATGAATGCCGCGGGGTAATTTTTCATGATGCAATACCATTGTATCTTTTTCCTTTGAAAATTCAAACAAAAGATTGTCCTTGAAAGTCAACCGACTGGCGTGTATATTTGGAATTCATGTTTAAGATATTTCAGATCTGTCAACATTCTGTGTTGTCCTACTGGTGTTTTGTAAATAGGTGAAAATTTACTTACTTTCTCCTGCTGTTTGTTTTGACAAAAGGACCGCAAACGTTGCAAAAAAGTGGTAAATGAGAACACGGCAACGATATTAGAGAAGGCAACTGAAATTCATTAAATGTGATTGGAGTTTAATCAGTGAATTTACTATCCTTTGTTTGTATTCTTTGGTAGCATTCCTTCGTAATAATTTTAGGATTTTCAAACACAGTATGAATGGATTACCATGAATTGAATTTGTATAACACTTAGTTCAATTTGCATTAAAATATTAATTATATTTAAGTTTGATACTATAATCCAGATAATCTGGAAGACCGTACTTTTATTTCTTGTTGTGCAAACATATTATCGCATGTTGGTACGTTTGTGAGGTAAACTGACAATTATTTGCTTATAAATATCATTCCTGTGATTGTATTTTATTGTTCATAGATATGCAGTCCTTTTGTATGTGTGTGTGATTGGGGTGGGGGAGTACACCACTCTTGACTTAGAACATTTCGTGAAGATAGTGTTTATTATCTAATGCTCTCTGCATTTAGAGGTGGCCAACGAGTGTTTCGAAGCTCAAGTCTCACACTGAGATTGTTTGGTGTATATTTTTTACTTTAACTCATAATTCATTATTATGATATTTTGAGAGAATGTTCAATAATAACGTTTATCCAGATAATATTTCAAAAATTCGAAAACACATTCAATAAATTAAGTAAAATAGTTCCTATAAGGGGGTATAGAATTATCGTTGCGGTAACTGAATTTCAGGAAGACATTCATCGATAGGTCATTCATTTTGGGGTGATTTTTGCAAGAATAATATTTTCAAGAATTTTAAAATTATTTTCGGTAAGAGACAAACAGATTTTAAAATATTAAAGGGAATCCTTAATTACAAACGGCGTACGATTACGTGGAGGACAATCAAGTTATTTACTCTCAGGAAGCAAACCAGAATAAAATAAAATGTGAAGTATGTCAGTCAGTCTTAGCAGCCAATTCTAACTACGGTATTGATGGTGTGAGGGAAGCTAAGGGATGGTTGATACCTTTTTTTGTGGGTGGAGAGGGATAATCGTATTGAATCTTAGGTGCAGGTGCACCCACGTCTACATTACATTTTAACACAATTCCCATCAAACAAAGTTTCCTCCGTTCTCCTTGGTGCAGAATATTCACACCTCACTGCCTCCATTGATTTACGTTTCTTCTAATACAACATAAGTTTCCTTGACGTCAGTCAATCCGATGCGAATGGCTTACGTAGAGGAACAAGTTTCCTCGATTCTCACATGTTTGTTGTGGTGGGGATCTACGAAAAACAATTCTTCTTATTTGTTGACTCGTGCGGTTGAGAAGCAGTATACTCTGACTGTAAAAGAAGATCCAACCCCGTTACGATTGCGATTCTCAAGAAATTGGCATATTTCAACGTTGTAACCACAAACATATATTAAATTCAATACTACACATTCGAAGAGTAAAGGGCACTGATAAAAATCTTAGTCCTGTCAGGTGCATTGAGTATATAAGCTACCCCTTGTAACCCGTACGATCTTCGAGTGCCTTGGTCTCTATTCCTAGCCATTGCGTTGTGACGCAACGCAACGCAACGCTACGCCACGCCACGTGCCACCGCCTCCACCGCTCCCCGCTTCCCAGGCTGTCTGCGTTGCCAGCGATGCACTCGGGAGACGGCGCAATCCCCTCCGCGCCACCAACTCTCCCCATCCATTCCGTTTCTTTCGCTTTTCTACTGTCGCCGTGGCGAGTGCAGTTGGCGTGGTGCGCATTGAAGACCATGGCGGTAGCGATGGCATTCGCCATGTCGTCCATTTGGCGAGATTCCGAGGGAATCAGTTCCAGTGCATTTATGTGGCATTCTACTGAAAGATTCACCTGAAATAATTTGCTGCTCCGAGGAGATTTAAAGAAAATTTAAAAAAAGAACACGTTGCTTTTATTTATAAATATAAATGTATACAGCGCTGTGCTTGAAGGAAATGAGTGAGAAATATTCTAGAAGAGACCGACACATTTTTTGTCATGCAAGAATTGGATGGAGTCTACAGTGACGTATGTGGAATTTTTTTGGGCCATAGATTTCACAACCGCATAAAGGAGTTAAACACTCTGTGAAAAACAGCATCCGCTATAAACAGAAAATTTATTTTGCCTTATGTTTTCGAAACACTAAAGTATGGTATAGATAGTTATTGCGAGTTTGAGTTCTTTTGGCCCGCGTTGTCTATGATTATATTTTGGTGTTTCCATTGAAGAATTGAGATTCGTAAGGACATTATTTTTTCGTCATTACATTATTTTTAGTCAATTTTATAATCTGCTAGGAAAAATAAAATAAATCTTGAATTTTTTATCGAATATTTATTGTACTTGCGAAATGCTCTTATTATTGACTGAAGTTTAAAAATAAAGATTATCTGGGCTACTCGGCAATTAACATGAATATCGTTAATTTAATATTATTTATGGTAAAAAATAATCTTATCCAATAAATGTTTAATAGTTTCAGGGACACCTTACTACACCTTTCGTGTTATCACCTATGCGAAGCCTTGTCTGCGACTTTCCATGTACTCTCACGCAGGCAATGGCTTCTTGGAAAAATATATTGCCTAATGAGGGGCTACAGTTCCCTGTTCGTTTACTAGACGAGCGTAGCTAGTCAAGCCAAAACGAAGAGAGGGCAGACATACAAAAACTAACCTGCCCGGGTTTCCGATTAACCAAGCCAGTCTTTCTCTAAATATCACTACATATTTTCTCCGTTTTTCCTTCGGGTAGAGGCGGATTTCTTATACACATTCTCTAGGCTTTGTCTAGGGGCGTGTTTATTGTAACAATAAATCGTGAATTTAGTGTTATTTCAATTCTTATGTTTTTTAAACACTATACTCAGAATAATCTATACTTCGATAATTTGTACATGTAAAATAAATTTTGTGTGTTAAATTACAAACATATTGACATTCTATTAGAATTATAACTGGTAGCTAACTTTTCATCTTATCTAGGAATTTTTGCTGAAATTTTTTAATCCGCCTCTGCCTTAAGGCCCTTGATCGGAATTGATGAGATGGTCCCTTGCTTGCTTCCGGAGCGTAAATTAGTTTATTGTCCTCCACGTGGTCATACGCAGTTTGTACTTTTTTTGACAATAAATTTATTATTATCATACATCCTATATTGATTTTTGATCAAAATACCACCTCTTTGAATACTGTGTATAAATATTGTCGCCTCGAAACTTACTATCCCTTACTATTAGAAAAATGCAACGGAAACTCATCTGCACGTAGTAACAATACAGTTTAAGGTTTTTACCACAAAACACGTCAAAAGTGTTATGTAATTATTCTGTCTCAGCTTTTATTACCTTTGCTTCATGAATATCACAATACCCTTAGAGGATCCATAGATAAACTGGAAATATAAAAATTCCTTATCTAGTTTTGGAAAATTTTTATGGCGTTCAACGGTATGGAAACTAATGTTGAACATACGATTGCCTACAATTAAATCATTTGAGGACGTTATTCTCTGACTTCATGTACTTTTATTTCGTCATGAAAGTCGAAAATAATACCGTCAAAACCTCAAATTATATGAATTTTATAAATTTATTTGTACGAAATATGAAAAGTATTTCTAAATACCTCTATAAGCAACAAAGTAAATATTGCACGATTGTATAAATCTCACAAATAGTTTGTGATTCAAATCTTCTCACTTGCTCTAATCATTAATTAATGCGAAAAATTAAGTGAATATATTAGATATTACATATTAATTAAATTATTTAGGTCTTTCATCTGGAGAAAGCCAAAATTAATGCTGAAAAATTGTGCTCTTAGAAAGGTGTGTTTATAACTAGTCTAAAATATCGTAAATATTATACATTTTATTTTGACTTTATATGTTTGACTATCATTTTTATTAGCATGCTTCTATTACTATTAATATTGTGATGTACTGTATTATTATGCGTAGGAATTAATCGAAGTTTCTTTCTTTGCAGGTGAGTTATGGTCATTTGCTGTTCCCTGTATTAATAAATAAAGCGCGGTGAGTCTCAACAATTTAATTGTTATATTATATCATTTCAACAGTTTCAAACTGAAGATTACGAAGCGATATAATTTTGAATATTTACTGTTTCACCCAGGAAGAAGGTGAAAGAGGATGCAATTTGACCCCAGCCTAGTTCTAAAATAAGAAAACTCGTATTATGTGCATATTATAATTATGTGATATTTATATTACATTAGCGGTGATATTATAATTATACATATATTATATATGGATTAAATTAATCTTGATTTCATGGTTAACTTTTTATTCTGAAATATTTTTAGGCTGATGGACACCAGAACTCTTTGTCCCCATTCTTTGGGTTGTTTTTCATACATTACTTCACATACCATTCTATTTTTAGAAAATATTAATTTTACTTCGCCGTCATCCATATAACCTCTTTTGACTAATCACTCTCAGAGGTAACGAGTGAGGAAGGTATATGATAGGTTAAATGATAGTTGATATAATCTAATAAACGCGAAGTGACTCGAATTGTGCAACGATCTCAAATCAGATTAAAAATATTCGACGAGAATCTATCATAGGGAATACTTCAACAAACAATTGATTGTGAAGACTTCGGACATAAATTCATGAAATACGTAAATCGTTAAAAATGTTTCGCTTGTCTCGACAAAGTGAATCTGTACATGAGACATTCAATCCGTGCAGAATAAAGCGGAGTGAGTATACGGTTCGTTTTCTCTCAGGTAGGAAACGCGGTCTTGCACGTGTCGACCTTCAATGAAGTCCAGTGCTGCGGTGGGGGAATAGGTGGAGTCTCGTTCTTGCACACTCTGTGCCCCCCACTCCCTGGCGTCATTGCCGGCGCCAGCCGGTCTACTGCGAGTACAGCTATAAATCATTGGAATGGCGGTTTAAGTATCTTCTTGCCTCTTAGTACGTCATTCGTTCACATTTACCTCGGTCATTCTACGTAAGCTTTAGATTACAAGACCTCACAAGTGCGCCCATTGTGAACTAAATTTCTCCTCTCCTGTTGAACTCTCGTGCTCATAACATATTTCATTACTTACGATGATTCAAACAGGTGAGAAAATAGTATATTTTTTCTTCTAGAGCAGTGAAATTCAACCTTTTAGTTTTTCCGCATATCCCTAACCATAGACTTATATTGAAAACTTACCCAAAACAGTAGGTAAATAGATCAACAGGAAATTATAGTATGAACATGAAAGTATTTAACTTATTCATTAAATAATTCAATTTTATTATAAACTTGAGAAGCAAACTATACATTGTATAGCATTATGTTAGTATTGGTGTTAAATTATAAGTTACGTTTTCTGACGATTGGTAATGGGAAGGTTGAACTGTTTTCCTACACACCCGCTCCTTTATTCGTGGCGTTTGTTTGTCGGTGACTATTCCACATTTACGTTCCTCATTGAGCGCAAATGATTGATGAAGGCACAGTCACATTGCTCTGACAAGTATGTCTCAATTGTGTTTATTTTATATTTTACACGCCACCTGAGAAGTCATCACCTCCCACTACGGGAACTGGTTGAAGAACCCAGTTTATCTTATTGCTTAGCCCGCGGTCCATTTTCGATCGAGACAAAATGTTGCTCGACGAACAAATGAATCATTTATTTGCAAAATATTTTTACTATCAACAAATTCATATTATTTCAAGCTGGTAAAATTAAATACTGTAATTTTTCTCAAAATATTTTTAATATTTAGAATTATACTGAAATGTTTTCATATTGTTATGTATAATAGGGTAATTTTATACTTTCTTTCACCGGGTATGCCACGTCAAATATGAATTCTGATATCAGATTTATAACACAAAGTTGTGCCCCCTAACGTTTGATGAAAATTTTTATCCAAAATGTTCTATAACCCTCGAGCCGTGAAGGACGTTTGCCGTATGTACTAGATGAACAACGCTGATCTATACGACTGCTTAATATTCATAATTATATTTATCAATTTTTTTAGTTTTTCTATTAAATACCTTTTTATTTCTGTGTCATTACTGCATTGTCTTGTAAAATGTATATAGAGGATCTAATACAGACTTCAAGGATGAAGAATAATTCCAAAATAAAAAGCTTCAAGAGACTGTTCCATCACATTAGGTCTCAAACCATCGTTCTCGGAATTGATCGAGGTCATTACACCTCAGGTCGTTGTCTTGGACTCTTTCTTTCTCTTCTGATAACGTTGTCTGTTTCAAACACTCTAATGTGGTCATTGGGAGAACAAACTCACCCAAAATTCTTTTGTCTCCTGCATTATTCCCCATTTAATCTCAAGTTGGTAATTAATAAACGCCCTAATTAGAATATTGCCTATCTACACAACGATGGCGTGGTGTACATACCGGTGGGAGCTATTATTATTGAAGTTTTTTTTTCATTTCGTAAAATATACCCTCAAGAAAACATCTACCTATTATTAATTCTCCGCCTTTTTTTGTGGACTAATTTTTTACAATCCTGTAATACACGATATAAAATCTTATCTATTATGCCTCAACGTAAGAATGTGTCCAGCCGTTATCCACTCTATCATCCCGTTTCTTACGTCGCCATCAGTACTGCATTGTCCAATCATTTGCTAGTACTATGAGTGTCCTTGAACTTTATTCCAAGTTTTACTTCCCTAGGCCTACGCTGTCTTGAAAATGTGGGATTTATTACTTCGCTGTAGCATCTGTATATCAGAACTGAGAACTTGTCGCTCCACAACACAATTCCTGACTCGCGTGAAGGCAGTTTTTGCAATCCTAGCGCAACGCAATTCGCGATGTATGTAAGGTGGCGCTTTCGGCGCTGCGATGGAGGGGTGAATCTTGAGGAGGGGATGGGCGGGAACCTCCGCCCGTGCTGGCAACGCTTCCGCCTTCCGCCTCCACTGCAGTCTTCGTCACCACCTCGGAACGTCCGAAGCGGCCTTGAGCACAGGACGCCTTGAGGGGTGGCCAAGCTATCGACCGCGCGGAAGAATAGTACGTTAGGTCGAGGAATAATCCAATTATTTTCATGTAGAAACTGTCAAATGAATAAATGTTGCAAAGAATTTTATGAACTATTGATATAAACATTTTTTCAATAATTTGTACTTATTTTCTTTGTTCTGAAGTATATAAGGATGCGAAATTGATACCGCCACTTTCATATGCTTTTGATACTAATCTTTGGATCAAATAGATACCTATGGAAAATAAACTAATAAATAAATATTTTATAACAGAAAATAACACAAACTACGAAACTGATTGAAACGAAACTTCCACGTTCGTATTCTTTAGGGTGGGGTTGAGTGTGTAAGCCAAGTTTAATTTTGATACGACATTAATTGGAGTAAAAAGCTAACTTCAATCAGTAACACGTGTAGGTACATACGTCACCCCGCCTAAAGTACAATAAAGAATTTCATTGTTATATTGCGAAAATAATATTCTGAGTAGTTTGAACAACTAAACATTATTGAATAATGTCTATATCGTACGAACGGGTTGTTGACCGAATAAATAAGATGAGTGCTGTTAATTCCCAGTATAAAATAAATATTCATATAACACAGACAGCTCGATTGGTTTTAAAAAGTCAATTATTTTTATTAAGATGCATTACGTGTTTTAGATATTACCACTGAAACACTTCATATGTGTACAAACTGTTGCTCCATACCTTAGTTTTTCTGTTGTTTGTATAAGAACTCATATTTGTTATTTTCGTTGTAAAAATTATTTTTCAAGCCCCGATCCCTTCTTTGATCTTCTTCGGGCGAAGAGCAAATCAACGAATCGTCGCATGAATTCGGCCATGGTAGCTCTATTGAGGTCGCCAATTGAACCAAGCCTTGAGCCCCCCAGTTCTTCATTCAGATACTGTCGCAACACACAGACTCGCGAATCCGCAGTGGAATATCATCTTCTAGGCCCTAGACGCGAAAAAGGTTTCCGTGGAAATTTTTGAAACACGTAATGCATCTTAATAAAAATAATTGACTCTGAAAATATGAGTAATATAAGTAAATCTGCTTACATTAATGATTCAATAATTTGTAGTTAACATATTACCTTCAGTTGATATTTTTACCCCTCGAAGTGTAGCAGTGCTCCAATATGCCTCTTTCAACTCCTGATAACCCTGATCCCCGTTTTGTCGCAGATAATTATGACGAAAGTTTTTACAACTACAATTTTATGCGGAGGGGATAATGTTATTTTTAGGAGATATTAGAATAAGCATTAATATTTAAAGCATCTGTGTTAAGAAATAGAGTATATTGATGATCCATTGTATGCTTTTGTTCATATACCCTGCACGTTCAACACATTATTATAGAAAACAAAATTCTTTGTGACCATGCTGAGATGATAATTTTGTCTTTTTATATTTTGTGCTCGTTCTCATTTGTGAACGTATCCAGATCTCTGTTCATTCGACCAAGCATTTTCCGTGTCACTCTTTGCGTTCTTGCCAGGCAAACGCGTAGCCTACATGCCCAGAGGCCGCAACGCTGAGGAGAAATACACGTGCCTTTATGCCGCTAAAACAATAAAACTGCTCTTTTCCCCGGAAAACTTATAATTCCTGCTCGAAGTGTTATGGAATTGGAATAAAGTTCTGTGATTGCTGAATGCCAAACCAAGAAAATATAGGTATGCTCATGTTCATTGTGTATAAAGGATACTACGCTCTGGTAGGAATTGATGAATTATCTTCAGAGATGTTTATGGGTGAAATTGAGATATTGTGATGGACAAACAATAAGCAGTATGATAAATAGGATATCTCAGATTTATTATAATTTGTGTGTGGAAGAGTTAGAAAGACTGAGATTGTTGATACTTTTCTTTTACCCATGAAATTCAAATAATTAAGATTTGGTTCTTATTGAAACTATTGAAAAGAAAAAATATGTCCAATATTTTCTTTCTTCAAAAGAAGAGCACATTTTAATTTTTCAAAGAAAGTTGAAATAGTTGTGGGGCAATTTCTTGAGTTTAATTGTTGTTTGATGTATTCAATCTTCTCATAGACAAATACATGTTCTGTCAATAAATATTTCTAATGGTAGACATAATAATTTTCGAGGTTAATAGAAATCTATTTAGTGTATCGAATGTTATATATTCAGTTATGATAGGATAAGTGCCAACTGCTTCAAAAGTATTGTGTGTACTTGATTCGTTGCTTTTCCTCATTTGAATGCTTTTTACTTCGTTTCTTACACCATTTGCAATGTTTCGATGCATTCTGTTGTCTTGAAACGCATGCCTAATTTAAAGATGAAATTACTTATTCAAACGAACCATTCAGAAGTATGCATGTCTGTATTCTAAGGATCAGTATGGTATTTTGTAAGATATTTTTATGGTATTTACTAGAAAAAAACTTAAAGCTTCCTTAATGTGCACGAACTGCGCGATATCTTGGTCTCGGCACTAAGAGGTGATGTGACCATCGTCTCATTCCAGTACTTTAATCCGAGATAAATCCGATACTTGCTGTAAATCAAGCTTAAATGGGTTGATCTACCCATTCTGTACATCCTACCATTAGCAAAAATCCTCATATTCACACATGGGACGGTACTTGGACTGTCCACTGCTGCGCTGCGTTTATGCTCTCCGGTATGCCTACAGATTCTTAAGTGACTTCACATCAAATGATGCATTCTTTATTGTAGTATTTGTAAATGGGAAATGTAGCGTGCTATTGAAGCTTATCTATCATGAGCGATAGGTCTATTGTTAGTGGGCCGCTTAACTGGATTTACCAACAACTTGGCCTACATGGAGGGGATATTAGGGGTTGTTAGTAGTAATTATTGATACTAGGAGGAGGTGGATAGAGGAAGGAGGGTTCGCTTTTGGGTAGTCACAGGTATATGATCTGGGACATATGAAAAGCTATAGTTTTTTTTCTGGCCCCAGCGGGGATTGAACCCGAGATGACTTGGCGATAAGCTAGAACGCTACCACCTGAGCCACGGAGAGGTAAATGATGCATTGCTATTCTAATAAATCGCATACAATAGTACCATAAACAATAATATGATTCGTGGTGAACTTGGAATATTTCAGTATTCTCTATCTCAAATCACGTATTCTTTCTTTTGTTCTTGGCCCTAATACCAAAATTCTTGGTTCCACAAGGGTATCTATGGATGTTGGTCAATGCCTCTTAACGCTGAGCGATCAACGAACCTTGTATAGACACTTCGAATCAGGGCCAATTGTCTTTTGCGAGGCGAAGCGTCGACACAATACAAGCACTGTTAACTTCTTGCTATATAACCTCGTTGTTGGGAAGGTCAATCTGCTGTTTCCCAACTTGGATTGTTCTCTATCGCACCGCGAAAAGTTGCGAACAATAGCTTTCCTTGAAAGGTGAATTGTTCATTGCAATGAAGTCGATAGATTGTTGAGATGATTTACTGAAATGTCACATAGTAATGAAACATTTTTTTGTACGTCGAGGTACGATGTTGGTTCTTTCCACACAGTATTGTATAAAGAATATGTAGTCATACTATCCAGTTTTTTATTTATTAAGTCATTAGGTCTTTTCGGCCGTGTGGCGGCCATCATCAGTGCTGGCTCCATTGATGAGACGGGTGGCGAATGCGTAAACATTTTTTATAAATACTTCATTTGTATTTGGTTCGAATATCGAACATCAGGCAAACATATCACGTGAAAAACAACGAAGTAGTCATCCACTGATAACTCTTCGTTAAACATATTAAGTCTAAAAGCACGGTAGAAATATACCGTTCAATTATCACATAACATTTAAAAGTTTTGAAGGACTGAGTCATTAGTCAGTCCCAGACATTAACAGTTCACAAACTTCGCCAACAGTTCAATCACATTTCAATAACAATTCACTCCCAAATAAACCAAATCAAGTGGGTGAATTCTCCTAAGAGGGCTTGTTGTCTGTTTTCTAGAAGTTTAATGGCAATGAAGTTAATGTGCTTTTTTAATATATCTTAATATTAATTGCAGCATGATTTCATCTCTTCTTTGCTTGCCAGAACTTTTAAATCACTATGAATGGTCGCATTTGAAACATGTCGTGATCCTCAATGTTTGTTTCGAAATTTTAGTAGGATCTCGATGATAGAGGTGTTTGCAGTACCTCGTAGCTGTGTCATATGTTCAGATTGTTATGAAACTTGACTTTTCCCAATTTCATCTACAGATAAAAACTGTTAATACTGTGAATAACTTTAATGTGTCCTTTGAAAACACCCCCAGGTAACTTTGACAGTCCAGCGGAACTATGAATTGTTTGGTCACAAAGAGGAATATTATTAAAAGGTCAAAAAATTATACCGGAATGTGTTTCGTTTAACGTAAGAAATTCCCAAATGTTGACGTTTTTATTATAATTATTTACAAATGTAAGTATGTTATGTTACAAATACAAATAAATCCATCGTATTTTATTCTTCAGTATCATTGATTCACCCAATGAACCATTGACTTTTGCAGAAGGTTTTTTATATAAAAAGTCTTTTTAACCGCTCCCCACCGAATGGAAATGATATTCTGTTTACTTTGGACTTCGAGCGTCCTTCGAGAATTCGCTGCAAATATTACCTCTTGCCTTGGAAGGCTCCATGTGCGTGGTGTAAACAACTTGACACCTGCTACGTTGTTTACTAAATCTCTTCCCCTCTAGCGCGTTAACATAACGAGTACTCTCCCTTTATAACATGAAGATAACATTTTAAGAAAACCAATGAAATTGGGTATAGACATGAATTGATTTTTTACTATCATAATTTCAGCGAGATTTTCTAAATTTCTTTCTCAAAACTATTAACTCGTTTCGACGCTTTATCAACACGAACATAGTTATGAATACGAGCTCGTAGCATTTACTTATACATTGAGAGAACAGGTTTGAATGTGAGATCCAAATCCAGATGGAAAGGATTTCTCCAAATCTCCGGATGTGGCATACGAACTTTTGGACGAGACATCCCCACTTTATAGTATCCAAACTAAAAGGTTGGGATGTCATATCCAAAGGTTTGGGAAAAATCCTATCCTTCCTCTCAATTTGGGTCTCTCACCCAAACCTAGGGTTATCACATCCATAGTGTTTTCTCATTGTAAGCTCCGAAATTTCGTTCCTGTACCTAGTTTATAAACAATTGAGTGAAGTTATTACCCTTTTCATCAATCGACTGCGTTTCTTGTATTAGTGGGTCCTGTGACTTGGTTCTGCCGGAACAAATTAGCATTGGGCGCTGACTAGCTAGAACCGTGGAGGAGAGTCTGGAATAGGAGATCAGAATAGATGGATGATGGAGGGAGAGGGGGGGATGGAGAGTTGCTGATATGTCCTTGAGGTTAGATGCGGGTGCTGAGTGGAGTAGAACGCATCGCTTGGAGTGTTTCACTGTCCTCGATTTAGTCTTTCGACGTCCAACATCGCGAGGACAACGGTACCTGTCGACTGGCCGATTTATGATGGTTTATCTTAGACGTTCTGGGTAATATTACTTCGCCTTGAGCGCTGAACCCAGTTTATGGCTTCTAAAACGAATATTCAACTAGTAACTCTCTAATGAGATAAGTAATGTAATTGTTATAAGTGCTGAATTGACAATATTGATTATTGTATTATTGACAATTTGCACATTATAATAAGTACGCCTTAGGAACATTATAGACATCACAAAAATAAAATAAAATATCTCGACTAATTTGTGATATTGTATTGGTCATGTGATGTTGAACCTATTACTGTAACTTATTAAGTATAGTCAATATACTCCTAGAATAATTAAATCTCTCAGGATATGTGTTCCTGAGATAACGTTGAACTTCGAATATTAGAACGGTCGTTTCTTCATTTCACGTTTGAATGATAGAAAAAAACATTTAAATACCTCTTTAAAATGTTACACAATTTTGAGAAAATCAATTAAAATTTCACTGGTATGTTCGAAGTATATACTTAAAATATTAGAAGATCAAACGAGAATGTTATCCATCTTCCTTTTAACTTAACAATGGTTTGTAAATGTGTTGTTGCACGGCTTAGCTGATTTGCTTTCTGCTGGAAGGAAACAAAACCGTGCATTCTTTCCGTAGAGTTCATTATCCTAACGAGAAACTCGTGTTCAGGGAAACTCTCGTGCAGTACACCACAATGGTTGGTGAAAGTCAACGTTCCAAAGTGCTTGAAAAGTGAGTTTATGTTCAAACTGAAGATTTATTGAAAAGAGAAGGAAAAAGAAAGTAATTTAGACTTCGTGCGTTGTCGAGAAGGAAATGGTGAACTCCCCCCTCGTCTCTCATTTGCACACGCGTTTAGCTAATTTTCCTTTTTTTTCAACTGACAAAATCATTAATAAGTTTGAGACCTAATAAATCTATGTTTTACGTTTAATTTCTATTATTTCTTATTTCTCTGAATCCTCAAAGCTCCGTCTGCTGCTTTTATTGCACCAAAGACTCCCTAAATATTTCGAAATTTCCCTTAATTTATTTTATTTTATTTTCTGTTGTTGATCTGTATTCTTTGCCGATCTAATTAGTGAACTCAAGAATAATAGTTTGGTAATTTTAGTGATAATTGTTCTCTTAATTAGCTTTCTAAATTGATATTCTGACTTGTGGTATTTAATTTATGGTTTAAGGAATCGTATCGTTGAATATATCATGGTGTCTAGTTCAGAGTCGTCACGACCGTCGTCACCAATGGATGTTGGCGTTGGTTTCAAGAGCTTTTTTACATTGCTCCCTAGTCGTTTGTGCAGACAAACTCATAAAATACAACATGCGAATACACCATCTGGAAGCCACTTCAGTCTACATTCTCAGTTGTCTGACATTTTTTCGAGTGTATTTCGTCGTAGCGGGCGTCCGGCCAGCGAAGGTTGGGCAATGTGATAACTTTCGGTAAAAAATAGTGACGAACCTGGAAACGAACCCGTGACTCCTGCTTTGATCGCCAGTTCACCACCCGATCGCCTTCCACAACTGTACACCATTTCCACACGGGCCTAACTGGAAGAATTGAAACAAATCCCAACATAGGAAATAAGAGCCCGGGAGGCACACTTTGGCAGTGGCGGTTCCAGGGAGGGTGCTATAGGGGTCATGATTTTTCCCCGAAAAAGAAACCATTTTCCCCCCAAGGGTTTAAACTCAGATGTGTAATTTTCCTTTTCATGAATGGACATACTCTAAAAATTTCTTATCACTCTTATTTCAACATTTAATGCAGATATTGAACAATGAGTGTAATTAATAATCAAAAGATTAAACCAAATAATATTCTATGTTTATTTGTGCTGTAAATTCATGTATCTAAGGTATGTCGCTCTGAAGTGGATGATGAGCTATAAAATATTTTTAAATGAATTATTTTCTATTTTGTCTAACTATCCAGAAGGAGTCAGAAATTATATGGAACGCTGCAGTAGGTTGTAACGTTTTTCTTTTAGCACCAGTTAATTCACTTTTTATTGAAGTATATTTATATTCCTTACTTGGCATGAATCATTAACACTATGGAAATGTGCAGGTTTCACTATTTATTGATATAAATTATGTAACAGGTTTTTATGAAATCAAGTACCATTTTGGAATGCCCATCCCCCCCAAAAAATTCTTCCTGGAGTCGCCCCAGCTCTGTGAAGGTTGTGCAATGCTTGAACAAGCACTGCATGGCGATCCATCCCCGACTGGTCGCAGTCTCCGGCTTTTGAAGACACAGCATGGCTCGCCTACAGCAACGGGACCTGCCGGTCCACTTAGACGCTCCATCCAACGACGACGAACTTTCAGAGATTTAAATCTGAAGACTGATATCGTTCAAACGTGCTCGTTCAGAGTTACAGACGATTTTGTTTAAAGATAAAGTTCTTCCTGTTTGAATTAGTTTTTCTAGTTTGTACTTAAAAAATGGATTTACAAAAATACAAAATTATTTTGAGAAGAGATGGTAAGTCTTGAAAAGAAAGTTAGTTTGTAGGATCATCTAATATGTGCGACCCATTAGATGTATCTCTTGGTGTACAGCTGGAAGCATCGATAAAGCTTCGATGTAGCTAAATGTTAACGTTTTATGAAAACCACCGAATAGACTTAAAAGCCAATGAAGAGCTCATTTCCACACCGATTTTCTTCATGATTTATTACATAGCAAAAACAGTTTGTTGTGCTATGTGAGAAGACATTAAAGTTATTTCTCGTGGATGTTTTATTTAACGTTTATTAGTATCGATCTCTTCCTGAGTTTCAGATTATGTTTACTCCCTTTAATCAGTAAACATTAACACAAAATATTTTTTCAATTTCTTTGTAGTACTATTCTGTATGTCTTTGTATTGATGTTTTCACCGTTGCTGGTGTCTTTCCCCCACTGACTCACCAAGTCCCCCCTCCATATCTTGTTGCTATTACTACCACTTCTGCCGCCATATTCGTGTTGACCTGTGGCCCTTTCGCCTACGGTCGTGATAGCTCGCTCGTGGCTTGGCGTTTTGTCCAGTTGCAAAATTGTGGGGAAGACAACAGCGACGGTCAAGATGGCTGAGAGGATGGCGTTTACTCAGCAGATGCTCCGTTGATTTCTTCAGAATACACTACGAGGTCGAAGCATTTGGAAACCACTGCGTATGTGTCGGCGGTCGTTGGCGAACGTGACCACACTCTGACAGAAACATGTGAGGCGGACAAGATAGATAGCTTACCAGCTAAGTGCGTTATTGATTCAACGAAAGGACAAAGGAATTTGATTCAGTGGACATCTATTCTATGTTAATTGGATAATAAATAATCAGGAACATCCTCTTAGACTATTCTTATTGTTGTCATGGAATGGGCGTTTTACTACGAAATATTTAAAGATTAAAAAAATTTAATCAATATGATGATATCCTTCCGGAAATCTTTTTGATTATTATTTTTAGTCATTTTCACATTTTATTTTATATACAGAAGTATAAAGAACATTCATTTCTTTTTCCGATATTGTGTGTGTGCACAAAAATAGGATCTCGCGGTTCAGTCGCAATAGCACTACTACATCGCTTTATAACAATTGCATAATATAGTTACCACCTTCGTAAAAAAAAGGATTTCCTTTGGATATTCTTGCTTATGATGAGGTATTAACGAGTGGTGATTATATACCATAATTTAGCATGTTGCACTATTGTTCCTTGATACAGAATTTCATTTTTTGTTTTGGTTTTAATAGAGTAAAGTTTGCTACCGACACTACGTAATCTATTCATTACGTACGCCTGAAAAGAATGCAACACGCTAAACATACCGCATTCATTGGTTGTTTCTTAGTTTACTGAATCTACGAAGAAATTAGTGTTGGAATACACCAGATTAACTATTGTATACTGCTCGTGAGTCACTCAAGCTCCTTCTGGTTACTGCCAAACTATTAAGAATGTATTAATTATGTTATGTTGAATGAAAATGTGAGACGGGACCGAGACTCGAACTCGGGACCCTGAGCTTTGCGCGCTCATGCGCTTTTCAACTGCGCCATCCCGTTCGCCTCCTGGTCTCGTCTTCCATTTTCATTCACTTGCGAGACCCAAAGATCTCTGAGGTGGTCTCGTAGAGACTACGCTCATGAGGCGACTCCCTTTGGCAGTACTTTGTTTTGGATTGTATTTTTCCAATTCTGGTTCACAAACAGTCTCGCAAGTTGAATGAAAATGGAAGACGAGGCCGGGAGGTGAACGGGATGGCGCAGTTGGAAAGCGCATGAGCGCGCTAAGCTCAAGGTCCCGAGTTCCAATCTCGGTCCCGTCTCCCATTTTCATTCAACATAATTAATCTGTTACCCGGCGGTTCACCGCAATTTAAGAGATTTCTGTGTATTAAGAAAGTAGTTCCCTCTTGTCTCAACAAGGTGGTTTCCGGCCAGTATGGAAAGTTTGATGAAACGGAAAGCACGGTTTCCGATCTCTGTTTACGATTGTATAGGAAATCCTGATTCATAAAGAAATTGCTATTTGAGTTAATTATTTTGCGTGTTTGGGAAGCATTGATGTATATTTTATTATTTCGTGAAACAAAAAAACGAGAAGTTCTTTTATTCGTGGTTCAGGTAGATTGGGAATTTTCTTCTCGCCCGGCTCTCACCTTCCGTATCTTGAACGGTCCTGGATGTGGAAACACGATTCTAATTGGGTATTTGTGTCAGGCGGTGAGGTATTGTGAAATTAAGCAAGATCAGTATTATGAAATCCTCGACCTCTTTGTTTCTTGGAACCGTCTGGTTACTTAATTTACGTACCTAGTTGTTCTATTCGAATTTTGTATCTTTACAAAAAAACGTTCCATCTCTATTAAAATTTTGATACGTTTTGTTAGTAAAATTTTAGGTATAATACAGGTATCTAAAATATTTATTGTTGGTCATATATAATATCAAGCAAGCAATATGTGCAGATTATTTATCCTAAAATTGTTTCGTAAGTTTTGAATCCGCAGTGGTGTTTTGGGATGATAACGAGTTCTTAGATGGTCTCATTTTGTAGGAGGATCGTTTTAGTACAGGTTTAAAATTCGACAGGCGTTTAAATGCTATCCGCCTAACATATCACGTCAGAAACTGCTCGATACGTTTTGAAAGAATGTGCAGAACATGGAATTTAGGGAATTCGACATGTAAATTATGGCATATCTTAGTGTGTATTCATTTTCATATATCGAGTCGAATCGCATCTGTTGGTCGGTTTATTTCTGTTCATGCACTTTCTTGTTTCGACTTGTGAAACTATTTATAGTTGGATATAAGGTGACATTACTAATGAATCTGTGGGGGGAAGCGAATGGTATGGATTACTATATAAATGAAGTGCTAAAAGTGAAACATGCGTAATTTTATCCGAGAGGAGCATTTCATAATGTTGCATAATATTTCAATCCACTTAGACAATGAATGTGGGGAGAACTCGCGTTTTTACTTATTTCACCATATTCGTATTCTTTTTTCATTTTTTATACATTATAAAATTTTAACAGAAGATAGAATTACGAACCTCAATTGTCTCTGGAATGTCATATCTTTTTAAGACAATTTCTTGTAGACGAGTTATTTCCTTCAAAATCCTACGGAACTTCATGTAGTACACTTTTTGTGGTGCAGCTATTTGTGATTAATTTTGCTTTTTGTTGGAACAGGGATATGATTTCCTTCTTTGGACCCCTTATCCGATAACAAAATAAAAACTTCATAAAATCTGTGATGTTCAATTTACGGAAGGTTAATCATTATCGAAACATTTGGTGTATTCGATTAATATCAGTCTATTTTAAATAAAATCGATATCTCTTGGCCGGAAGATTCAATAATGAGGTTTTAAGATCACTTGACAAACTAGTTTGAAGCAAGAAAAGGGATTATTTAAAAAAAGGGATATTTTGCAATTATCTTGATTCAGTGATGACATTCGAAAATGTGACGATCTCGTTAAAATAAGACTTCTGGTAACCCTATTTGATTACATTTCCACACATTTACATCAGTTCGTGTACATTGGTCTACATTTCATTCGTAGATACAATTGCAAAAGGATGTGATGGATTTATTTCCGCGACCCCAACGTGTATGTGTGCATGGAAGCGCACGATAACTCTGAGCTTTCAATGTCCCTAATTCCCCTCCCAGTGGTTTTGACCCGTGACCCAAACAGTATTAACATCCACAACAGAAGCAAGCAGCGCTGAAATGGGCGTTGTCTCCTCTTTTCCGAATGCTTCGCAATCGCTTACGACCCGTTGAAGCTGCTTACAAATGAACGCAGCTCCTGGAACAAAGCGAAGTGCAATCGGTGGGTGAGTGTGGGGGCGTCTTTGTTTCGCTCCGACGGAGCCCGCCTCGTGCTCGACAACGTTGCTGAACCCCCGCCGGCTGGTCAACGTTTGTCACGCATCGGCTCATCGTCAGCCATGGTAATTGACTCGCCGTGTCCCCCTCCCTTCGGGATAATGACTTGGTTTTGCTTCTGTGCGATTACTTACTGTTAACTGATCCGCATTTACACGCGTGGTATTGAAGACTTTGTTCGTTGCTGACTTTGTAGTTTCGGCGAATATTGCTGTGATGGACAGCTGTTGTGAGTTTGTTTCCTCTGAGGATCAACAGTTTCGCAAAAACCTAGGAATTAATGGAAAGTTTTGAACAATAGTATTTCTCGAATCCACACTCGAGGTATATCGTGCTAATAAAGGGTGTTTTAACCCAATTAGTCAGCTTACAAGCTCTCGCTAACAAAGTTAATCTGTGTGAAAATTTTATCTCAATTATCATGGAAATGGTCTATCACTACGTAACGTTATCTTGTTACAATGAGATAACCACTACATTAATATTTAAGTATCGCTCAAAAACATTTTTATTTAACATGCGAGTTCCTATCTAATCACTACGCAACGGAATCATTGTTAAAAACAGGATATCTATGAGTGTTCAGATAAAATGGGTTGTGGGAAGGAGACTGTCCCTAGGAATTCCGAGCTAGGAAAGGTTCCATGTGTACATTTAAACGAAGTTCTTAATTTTATTTTCGTACTTTTTAAAAAGTATGAAT
Organism: Laupala kohalensis; assembly: GCA_002313205.1. NCBI lineage: Eukaryota > Metazoa > Arthropoda > Insecta > Orthoptera > Trigonidiidae > Laupala > Laupala kohalensis. Next base: position 600,861 of record NNCF01125911.1, on the reverse strand, counting down.
TGTATTATGAAACAAAACATCGTTATTTCAGTTTAGAAACAAACACATTCGTCACATTGATATAATTTTAATACGAGTCACCTCTGTAGTACAATTCTATCTTATTTTTTTCCCACCATGGATCGAGAAGTATTTTGTTTATAGATCGTCCTAACTGATTCGACATCCCTCATAAACAGTCTTTCTTCAAATTCCAAAATTTTCAAAAGTGTTTGGAGTTTCATGTCTACATAATGCCAAGGTAAAAAATTATATCAATTTTTTTACTGTTTGGGAAGAAGTCCGCGGCAGGTTTGGAAGAACCAGTAAGCTATACAGTTTGTTTCAACCAGCCACTATTTTTATATTTTATTCCTTTAAGATGAGGAGGGGAAAATGCAGCTATCACAATCAATCGATCCCTCAAGTCACTTTGTTTCCTTTGTTCGCTTCTTTTGTTTTCATGTCGAAGATAAAACTTGCGAAATCAAGTGGCTGTATAGAATGTTATGGAGTTCAAACAAAGCACGGACACACACATATTCTGAACTAAACAAACATTGATTGCGGCAAAATACTCCAATTTCTTAGATATTCCTAAGATACGAGTTATACACACCTAGTTGGTGAGACAATTCTTTGGGAATCGCGGTGTCTATTTATTATTTAAGAATTAAGTTTTTTTGAGTTTAGTTGTGCAGGTGCCTTAATGCGAGAATGAATGAAATCAACATAAAGCATGCTAGAGCTCTTCCCTGTTCTTTGTCCACCTCGCGCCCCCTTCCTGCATTCCGAGGGTCGACGCATGCGCGCTGTGTGTGCCACGCGCTGTGCCGGTTTCCTTTGTCTGCGCGCCGTTGCTCCGAACCCCCGCACTCCACCCCTTCACACTACCACACAGCACAGGGTTGGTGACGAAGGCGCCGGTGGTCGCCGCAGGGCGCGCTAGGCGCCGAGAGCGCTCCACACCCCAGGGGTTGCAGAGAACGCCGCCTCGCGGCGCTGTCCGAAGCTCCGACACGTGGCGCCAGGAGCGCTAGTGATGGGTTACGCATGAAAGATCCTTTGTGCGTTCGGAATGTCTGAAGTGGTTTGGATTTGCATGTATGATTTTAAATTATGAAACGTCAACATTGCTATTTAAGTGAATGATTTAAACTGTTAACTAGACACAATAGACGTCCAGTATATTGTAATTGACCAAATAAGTCCGACTAAAATTGCTCGTGTATATATTTGTGACACCTAAAAAAATCAATAGCATTTCAAGTTCATTAAAATTTCGTCGTGTGTCCATAATTTTCGATTACAAAGAGACAATTTAGAAAAGCAAGACCATCTTTACAGTTAACAATAATTGGTAATTGGTACCCTCTTAAAAGTTCTAATTATGGGAATTACTCTGGAATGTTTCATGACAATGTTCCCTAATCAGTCTACTCCATACTCCGTACCTGGCCACAGCTTGGATGTCAGATTACACACGGTTATTAACTCTGTTTATGGCGCCTCGATGCACCTCCACGTGTTGTACTCCTCTTTCACTCTTCCGTCTCTCCCTTTCCTTTTTCCGCCATCGATTAACCCCTTTGCCATGTGCGTCCGTGCGATTTCACCAGTTGAGTGGAGAACAACGGAAGCTCACGTGCGACGACAAGCTATCTTCTTGTTTTTCATCCCTTCAGCCCTTGACTTCTGCAGTCTCCATCGCTTGCCCTTCTACTTTATAGCCCTTTGTTTCATGGTAAAATGCACATAACCATGGCTTCATCTAGCGGATATTCTCTTTTTCTCTTAAGTCATCAGTAATTGGATTCCGTTTTTACAGTAGTATCCTATCGACACAAGTTGTACTAAAAATCTTACATGCCACAAGGAATCAATCTTTATTACTTAGCATTTACCCAGAATTAATTTAAAGACACTCTCCCGATCGTATAAATAAATATCTTTTTTGTCAAGAATATCTCAACCATTTATAGTATTTATAGTATTTCCTTCCTTTCTCTTGACCTTCATAACGTGTTATAAACATTTGTTCGATGAGAGAGTTTCTATGGAGAGCTTTGGCCACCTTCGCAACGCTCTTGTTTTGCCCTTTATCGCCTGAATCCGTAATTCTCTCTCCCTCTCTCCCCACATTTTTCCCTCTCCACCTCCAGCTCTCTTCTGCACGTGGCTTTCGTACTCCACCCCGCGCAACATCTTTCCCCTTTTGCCTTCCTTCTCAAACACCACACCTCTCCCTCCTCTCACCACCATCGTTTCACGCATGACGAAAAGAAAAAGAGCGTACACTTCTGTGTATGCTGAGCAGCAGCATTAGATGCTGAACTAGAAACGAATGCCTCCACCCCCACTCCTATTGCTCTAATGCCAGCAGTGGCAGCAGCTACGGGTTCATTACTATTCATTCTCTCTTCTCTCCTTCCACTTTTCCGTCCCCTCCTCCATCGGAGTGTAGAGAAGCGGCGCGGCACGGCACGGCACGGCACGGCGCAGCGTCCGACCCGTTTTGTTTATTTGTTTGCGAGCACGGGACTGGTTTCGGCTGTGCGTAAGCAGCGGTGGGGAGGGACACTGGCGATCAGAGGAAGGAACGAGGGAAAGAGATCCGAAAAGCGAAACACCCTTCGCGATTGAGAAGAACGTCTTCCGGTGACAAATAAAACAGGACGTATAGCTTTCGTAGTCCCACCTGCTATTGCTGACTGCATTGCAGCTTTGGAAGGCCATGAATGTTTTCACATGCGGAATTACGTTGTAAAGAACTAGTCTATCCAGACTGTAATATGCCACGGTTCGAGAGTTTAAAGGTCTTGGAAGTCCTTTTAATTTTCAATACTCTCCTTTAACTGTTTACTTTCATCTGAATTCTTAGGACTCGATTGCTGATATATCCTTATCAACTTTTGAAATGTTTTCATTGATTCGAGAAAAATATTCCACTGAACTCTTAAAAATTGAGAAATTTTATAAGTCATTGTGTCTGATAATATTATTTTCCTTTGTTTAAATACTCCTGAGATTCAGATAACATTTTTTGGTTATCGTTCTTCGCCGCTAGTGGGATGTTCAATCACGTAAGTTGATTATTTCTGGACCACTTAGTCCTAAAATACAAAACCATCTTGCGCTGCATCATAATCGATAAATCACCACCTGATACAATATCTCTATTATCTACATACTCCACACATCTAGTAATAAATAATAGCAAAATACTTAAACACAATAAATTAACATAACTTTTAATTTTTTTACAAATGTATTTATTATAGTTCATACTTAACAATTGTATGAGTAATTATTGCTTTTTTAATAATTCGCCATCAAAATATTTTTTGTAAAAGTACTTTGTGTCAAACTAGTAGCTTAATGCAATGAAAAATGTGAGGCTTTCATACTCAGAATCTGGCTTGATTATCATAATCCAACGATATTTCATAGATGTTAGAGGTCAGACATTGGAATCCGGAAATAGTTTCACTAAAGCTCTTTTGCATTACCGTCTTGGTGGTATTCTCGGGGACTTTCCGATTGATACTTATCCAAAGTTATGTATCCGTCTCAAGTTCTCGTGAAAACCATTGGTAAAGACACAAAAAATCAGGTTGAACTGCGCCGGTGATTATATTTATTTGCACATCATCTCCTCTCTCCTCCCTCCCAACAAATCTTATATCTTCACCTTTTACCTTCCCTTCCGCCTTCACTCACGCATTTTTGCTCTCAGAGCTTATGAAAGGGGACAGTAAATGAATTGATAAAATCAACTTCGTTAAAATGTATTCGAAAAATTAAATTTTGAAATATTAACCATTATACTTTAATATACATATTACACACTCTATACAGTTTGACAAACAAAGGACCATTTTTGTCATCTGTTATCACCAATTTCTTGAAGCAGTTTTATTTATTTTGTGAGTATTCTATGACATTTCTTAATTGTGTCTCTTGGTGTTAACTACTATGCAATTATCAAATGCGATTGAATCGATTCAAATCTAAGCGCGTAACCTGCACGTGATCTCTCTTTAATGCCTCCTCTTGCGATGCATTTGTTGACAAATTATTCTCTGACGCGTATCGCGCTCCCGCGTCGAAGGAAGTAATTTGTTCGGGCGAGGGTGGGCGTGGACAGAGCGTTGCGGGCTGCGCGCCTACCTTGTCGGAGGCGTGGGAGTCCCCGGGGCGCTCCGCGTGCGTCGGAAGTCGGCCCCTTCGCCCTTCACAAACAAAGCGGTGTGCTTATCGCAGCGTCTAAAAACAGTTGCTGCCCCTGTGACCGGGAGAACAAGTGGTAGAGTGGACGACGCTATTGGACGAAACACCGAAAGTCAGGATGGCTGTAATCTTTAGTGGTGGTGGTGGTAGTAATCGTCTTTTGGCATTCGTATTGGCGAATTCACCGCGGTCCAGTATGTCTTTCGTAACGCCACAGTGTTATGAAAAGGAATGATAGTGTCCTGGAAAAGTTGAGGAAATGGTAAGTGATACGTCGTCCATTATACAGTACAACCCCTGTATCTATAATGGAAAGACAGAGAGAAAAATCGACAGCTGAAGTACCGAACTTAGAACAGGATTAAGATGATTTGGAGAACTAATTCAGTTTTGTTCGGTTTGCCGTTAATATATTATAAGGGTGGATTTCGAATAAGGTGATATGACATCTCTCGAATACTGAGAATGACATATTACTCGAAAACTGAGGACATGGATTAGGATTGGAGTAAAATTGAAATTTACCTTCTCAATTAAAAAGACAGCTGGACTTTAACCCCAACGTGGGTGTTTTGGTTTGGGTATTCGTAGAAGCGGAAAAAAGTGCTAGAGTTGAGTGCGGTAGCCGTGGTCACGCTGAGCGTACTCAAGTGGGAGGCCCGCTATCTCCACCAATTACTCTGTCTCTCACTCTCCCACCCCTCAACCGCACGCAACGCGCTGGTACTCCGGAAAGGGGGCGGCACGTGACTGTGGCAGCGAGAGACGGTCCTGCGTGGTTGGTGGTTGGATCACCAGCGATGGCATTTTGTAGTGGAGTATAAAAGGGGGGCTCTTATGGCAAGAGCTGGAAATATAAGCGAGGCTCCAACTAATTCTCACCTTCAGATAAAATTTTACCATCCCTTGTTATAGTAGTTATGCTTCAATTTATAACTAAAATAACGGTATTATATAAATATTATTACAATGTTTAATTATTTTTTAATATATCATTTTATTCACAATTGAAAAATTAATGTTATAGAATAACTATCAGATGTATAAAAGAATTTAAACTACCTCCAAATAAAAAAATTAAACAATTTACACAAGAAACCCCAATTGCTTTTACAGTATTGTAGACCACCCACATGAGCACTCGTTCTCCAGATGATGGCTCGAGTGGTCTGAATGGAGATTACTCTGGATATGGATGGGACAATGGCTCCTTGCTACTCAACGCGTTCATATACGTCGAGCTTTGGCCACTTCAGCCTACACTCATGCTTCGTTAGTGGACCTCGTGTCCAGGGCAACAGACATGATGAGTGAAAGGATTAGATCCACTAATGAGACCAACCCGACTAACATTGCAGGTCGCAAGGCCGGGAAATTAATCGCCCGCATACCTGCACCCTCTACTTCTCTAAACAGCTTGGTAATATATGCACATAGTTGTCATGTTTATTATTCCACTTGAGTTCTGACCAATACGCATCCATGCTCTCGAATCCATGCTCAATCATCCATTTAATTGCATAATGATTTAACAATGTGATATGGATCATTTCAATACAGAAGAGTGTGAGAAATGAATCGCTCTTCGGATGAACAATAAAACGAAATACCGTAAATGCAATAGTAAATTAATTGTGGTATATGTAATTTCCGAAGATTAATTCATTCGCATGTTGACAACTCAATTATGTGGAAAAAGTGATTGAACACTTTTGGCGTCGCATCCTTAGGACAATCGGCTAGTTCTGACTTCAGTAGCCTGCTGTCATGGCATCAAAATTTCAAGCAGCGCACATAACTTCAAATCGTCCGGGAAGACAGTTAGCATCGAATTGTACTAACTCTGTACAGAGAGCGCAAGGGAAGGAAGTTAACGTTGAAGGTGGAGTCAGACCAGAGTGCGACCCTGAAGAATCGAAACCGCGTGATATGTCTTTAGGTTCAATACTAATATTTTCTCCCAAATATTAAGTAGACCAACCTGGAATTACAAAGAGTAAAACTCCTTGTGCTCCTGTCACTATTATTTAATAGCGTGCTCACCAATTGAATCTGCACTTGATTGGTAAATACCAACCTTCTTTCGTACTCGCCAGAATATAAGAAGTATAAATCTAATAGTCACTGCTCACATGGACAGCATTTCCTTTACTATTTCCCCAGAAGAGCGAAACAGGCATCCGTTGCAGATTCGTTCTCAACTCTCTCTCTCTCTCCCTCCCTCCATCACTCCTCTTTCTCTGTTTCTCTCTCCGTAGCCGCCGCTGGCGTATGTCCCGGAAGTCGTCGCGGAGCGCCTTCCGGAGCGGACTGTGATTGGGTGACCGGATGCGCAACGGGGGCGACGCTTCGCCCGCGGCGTCGCCGTTGCACACGCGTGCGAGCGACTGCGTGTCACAGACGGTGCGTGAGGAAGGGTCACTGGCCATGTAGCAGCTTCTGCTAGGGTGATGGAGGATGTGGGTAATAATGGAGTTACGAGGGTATGGAGGAAGGAAGAGATAACAAACTCTGGGTTAAGCACAGTTTTCTTCACGCTTCAATCCGAAATGCAGTTTTAGGGCTCTCTTTTTATACCGATGAAACTACATAGTAAATAGGGCAAACTCCAAAATTAAGGACAAAATTACTCTATTCATTGTTTACACTTACCTTTCTTTTTAATATTTTTATTCTCTTATGCGGCACTGAAAAATGCATGTGCTGAAGTACAGGAGTATAAAATATATTTTCGTTCACATGGAAGTCCGTATGTTCAATAACATTATGTGAGATAGTGATACACAAATGGAAAATTATTTATTAAAAACATATTTGCAAATTTAGATATTTTAAGGTATTTACATTTGGAACGTTATTTTATTCGTCAGTACGACACTCGTGAGTGTCAAGAAACTACATGAGGACGACTATGTCCAGAAAGTAAAGAAGCATTGATTGACCTGGTCCCTATTCCTCTACATTGAAAATATTTATGGTTTTCTTACGAACATTATCGTAAAGTACTCATGCTTTTAGTTGTGGTATTAAATAGTTAAACCAGCCTTATTAATAATTCTCTTAGTTGGTTGAAGTGACTCATATTTGTCCCCCTTTTGAAAATTGTCGTGAGTCAGCTTGACTCATTGAGCTGAGTGCTAAATTACCGGTTGAACATCTGGGTACATATCCCAGTGAACCCAAGAGTGATTTTTACTTTTGTCTCAACATCCAAACCCCGTAGTGAGATCAACCCCTCGTGTCCTCGTGTCCAAGCCATGAAATCACCCATTCTGTGATCGTGTTAATAGATGTGACTTATTTGACCTTGATACCGTTCTAAAGGGCGCTAATGACATTGACGTTCATGAGCCCTAAAGCCCCATACACGAAAAAGAAAAAAAGAAACCTTTTGAGAATAAAAATTACCTATGTTAAATTCGCATTCTAACTGTCCTTCTCTATTATATCTTAACTACCATTTCTTGTTACACTCGTACCATTTTTTAAAATTTAAAATAATTAAACTAACTATATATGTCGAAATAAAATAAGCTTCAACTCTCATAGCTCAAAGGTCACTGACGATACCTACTTGTACGCGGCCATGCGTCAGTTCGAAACTACGGAATAAAACATTGTGGAGTCACCGAAGACTCCATCGTGGTCATGCGCAGTTTGTAACTGGAATTTTAGAATATATAAAAAAATATATAATCTTACGAGTATCTTTAGTGTTTTCCTCACTAGCTTGTTGTAGGATCAGTGGGTGCTCCCGATCGTGATCTACCTCAGGGTTTGTAGGCGGTGCGCGTGAGCACGTCAGTAGTTCCCGGTGCGGGCGTACACGTCTCTGGCCCCCACTGAGAAGTGATTTTACCGCATTTGAAGCAGTGCTAACCGTTAGTCCGTTTTAGCGCTCTGTTGAAAGCTGTGTGGGCATTTCGCAGCAGGGATCCTCTGCACTTGACAGACAATTAGTAGCGACCTATTTTCGAGTACATGTGTCGACCCTGTTACTGGAATGTACTTTTACGTCGATGTTTTTCTGCGGTCAGGCTAATATGTACAACAGCGTAAAAATAAAGTAATACGCAATTTAAGCAATTAACGAACCATTTTATTTATCCTCGTTTTTAATAGCAATAATATCACTATCTGGCTAAACTTTTGTAGAAATTGCTTCTGATGTCGAACTGAGTGAAAATGTATATATATTGAAGAAAGTTGAATAACTTTGATGTCGTTGACAAGGTTTTTTTTCTTTGGTTTCACGAATTTAAGTGAGGAAATCAGTAGTGCTGTAAAATTTTTTAATTGTTAGGATTTTTCATCGTGGTTACTAGTAATCCTATCAAGAAATATGATAGATAACGAGCGAGGATAGTTTATGTAGACTGATATTATTTTTTTATTTAATCATAATAACTTAACAGAGATATTTCGATTTGTATTGTAACAAAATATTAACATCATAAATTAACATTAACATGGAATTCACATGAAAAACCCGAATGTGGATGTGTGGATCACACATACGTGTCTCAAGAGTGAGGGACCCAACTGGGTGCGCCACTGGTAACGAAACTAACTTTCGCGCGAAATTTCGCTGACCCGAGGCGAGCCTCGATGTAAAGTATGTCGCCATGACGGTACTTGTGCTATCCGTTACCTTTCTTTCTCTCTTTTTTTTTAGTCGAAAAGAGGTAGGTGGGGACGGAGGCGAGCAACGGAAGCGTTGTAAGTGCGTTGCATTGTTGGTCTCCAACGTGCTTCCACGCGCGAACGCTTAACCTCACGTCAGAATATTACTTCGAGTTGATGCAGCTACAAACTACATAGTGAAAGCAATTTAAACTAACGCGTTGTTTTGTATTTTTATGAAAGTTTTTTATGAAGCTTAAGCTGCAAAGGTAATTTTTCGTGATAATTAAGACAGTTTAATTATTTTTTTATCTCGTTGATATTTTTTGTTTACTGCTTGTATTTGAAACAGTTTTCTTTTCACATGACGTCTGTTTCGTAACGACTTTCACCTACGTTTCATGCTGGAGGTCGTTTAGTCTGTTTTGTCAACACCTTTCTCTGTTAGGTTTGTTTCGTTTAATTTCGTTCTTTTCATTTTTCGCATTATGATGAAAGTTATTACTCGCTTCAGTTGGCTCGTTTCCGTTCTTCCTATTCTGTCTCCGGCTAATATAAAACGTTTTTAATGTGGTTTCTATAAATTTCTCACACTTTTTCACGAGCAAGCCTCCTTTCCTCTGTTTTCGTGATACTGTCAATGCCTTAAGACTGTCCCTAGCCTGCTATTTTATGATATATGGCAATTACAACAATATGACAACAATTTTTTAAATAAGACTTAATTTTATTTTTAAATTTTGGCGAATTGTAGAAATGCACGCATTTTAATTTGTACTGTACAACAAAGCCTGTATGAAAGACCGTGTCAGTAAATTAATGAAGAATACAACTGGAGACAAAAATGTTACCTTGCGAAACGAGCTCGCCAAGCAATAGTGTTTTTAAACCAATGCTCAATTTTGTTCCAGTAACTTCGAACTACTAAATCCCATATTCTATAAAATAATCCGGATTCTTTTCCTCTTTTATCCTTCTCGTCCCGTTCTCTCTTTCATCTTGGCTTTTCATGTTCCTGAAGTGTGGCGACTGGCAGTTCCTATGGTTCTGGGAGTAAATTGCAGCAGTATCGTCGAGTTCGTAGGCCTCGGAGACTAGTGCAGCGGCCCGTTGCGCCCGGCCGCCCTGCCCGCTCGACGCGCATCCGCTAATATAACGGAACTCGTGACTCCCCTTCCAACATCATATCCCCTCCTCCTCTCGTTACGGACCCACCCACTACCTCCCCCCTCCCCCCCTCCTCCCTCCACTTCGCGAGTCCGCGCTTTTATGTTGGCAGCGAAGCTCCTCATCCGCTCACTCGGCGCGATGTAAACACAAGACGGACGATGCAGGAAATGGTAAATGGCGGACTCATTTCGCGAGACGAAAAGCTATGGTGCTCTTTGCGTTTGCCATAAAGGCGTTGAGACGCCTTTCCTATTTCCGCTGACTTCTGTGTTGAACAGGTGCGTGCATCTTTGGAGCACTTCATGCTTTGTGCATGGGATATATTTTATTGGGCTTTGGAAAAAATGATTAAATTAATTCGCAGTGACAATGTAAGGATGTGGGCGTATTAATAACGTGTCACAAGGAAGAGTTTCTTAGTAAAATCACGTAAAATATATTTCCCTTGAATAATAAATTATTTTCTCTCTACTTACAGGATGAATATGTAATGCAAACACCTGTACTGAAACAAGCATAATAATAAAATTGATTCATATGATAGCGGTGGTGAGCATTGATAACACTTTTCTTCGTTTTATTAAGGTCATTCTCGTGCGTTGTGGTGCCATTGACCGACTCGCCGTGATCATGACTTCTCTCACGTTAGACGCTTGAGATAAGACTTTAATGGAACTATTGCATGTTAATTAACACAGTCTTTAGATGTACAGTTGTTTGGAAAGAGACATAAGGAAGAAATATAATTTTTAGTTATCGTCCAATTACTTTAAGCATTACTGTCATAGACCGTATTTATATTTGTTTTGTTGGATGAATATAGTTTTGGTCTGCGATGTTACGCTTTAAATAATTCGCATAGTAAATTAACAAGATTGTCCTATCATTCTTCAGACGTATAGATACGGCGTATTCAAATGTTCGTAAGTAAAATATATGCTGGTATGGCATTTGTGGAGATATCAATAGTTGAATCAATGACAAAGAAACTGTGTTTTTGCGAGAAAACTTGTATAAGCTTATGTCTGAAACAAAGCTAATCGCTTTGTATCGAGCGACAGCATTTCGTGGAAGCTATTGCGCGCACTTGAGCGGACCGCCCCAACTCGGCCAACGGGTGCTCGCGCTCTCAGCAACGACTATGGCTCGGGTGGGAGATGAGTGTTGAGGTGGGGCGAACAGTGACGCTCGCCCGCGGCGAGTTACCCCCTTGCCGCGGGGTTTCGCGGAAGGGAGCTGATTCACACGCCACTAGCGGAGGATGCCAGAAGCTCACTTCACAACACTACGTTCCCCTTGCCCCTCAAGGGTTCAGCCGCCACCGCCGCCGCCGCCAACCCCCACCTCCACTCTCACCCTTGTGAGCTCCAACCCCACCGCAGTTACCACAGACCAGCCGATGGCCCGATGCCTCTCAGCTGAGAGACAAGTGCGCAAGCGCGGTCTTATCGAACCTTCAACCTTGACACCGCAGGTATCGAACGAAGCACGGGCTTCCTCGAGCACAAAGGACGCGGCCTCCCATCCCCTCCTTCCTAGCGTTTTACCTCTCCCTCCCGCGTATCCCAGCTGCTGCTGGCTGTTGCTGCTGCCTTCGCGGAGGTCGTTGCCCTTCCTCGTGGCTCTGTTTACATCTGTGCGGGACACCCCTGGCGCGGCCCGCGTTCGTCGTTGCGAGTGGAGCGGCGTCGCATGGGGCTGCTGGGTGGTGGGAGGGGTTTGTGGCGGGACCAGGAAGGGAGGGGTGATGCACGTGCGGACGCCGACACGTGGCCCGCCCCCTCGCACCCTCTGGCTCCTCTTGAACGAACCTCGTTCAGCTTTGCAACCACTCTTGACATTGACTCATACCCTCTTTTTTTCTTACTATGTGCATCCCTCAGCAATGACATCCCTGAATATTTAAGGCGTTTCCTTCTCTCAATCCTCTAGGAATGACAACTATCCGACTTCACTCATCAAAAATATTTTAAACGCTTTTTGCAGTCTGGGGTCCGAGTAAACAAGGTCGATGACCTTTCTGTTTTCAGTGCGATTCCCTACGATACCGGTAGGTACCCAGTAAGTCAATTTAAAAGGTAAGCAGCCTTGCAATCAGAACTTTATTTTTATTTTTTGAGGAGAGAATAGAATTCTGACCAAAAACTAATTGATAACTTTAATTCGTGTTATTTGTTTTTATATTTTAAACTTCTTTATTTCTATCTTTATAACTGTTAAGTTTACAGAGACTTCATTTCTCATGAATGGCAACAATTACTTTATTACTAGTGACAAAAATTCGGGGATTACTTGGACCCCTCGTTACGTTTGTCAAGGAAACACAACTTTGTTGAATCTTGAGGTACAAAATATTAATGAGTGTTAAACAAGTACGGTCGTATTTTTGTATCATCAAGGACGATTAAGTTGCAGCAGTTTTTTCTTTCTTCTGACGAAATCCTTTGTTGTATACAGTGGACTAGCACATCCTTCCTCCCCTCTTCCACACGTAGTAGCGAGGGTCCGGTTGCGAACGTACATGAAGCTTCCTTGACATTGAACCAATTCCCTGTTCGCAACATTGAGTTTTTATTAATTCTATACTAACTAGACTCACGTTAATGGAATGTGGTTTTTTATTTCAGTTTATTAGATCCTCAGTATATCTATATTCGACTTTATCGTTTCGATGATTGGAAACTAAAATAACACAGTTCTCTCTGGGTTTCTCTCTTTCGTTTGATTTATCATTGCTGTAGAATTTCAGTTCATATTTGAGAAAATAACCTTACTTTAAGCTGTTCAGAAGTTTATTTATCATGGTTCACGATGTAAATTACTCCGTATCGTGTGAAGTACAAAAATTTGTACTTACTGAGATCGGTAGTTCGTAACACACGTACAAACTCACTGAGGGCACGAACGCATATCTAATCCGAACTCCGAAACTGTCTTTTTGCTACATTTCATGTACTGGCTATTTTCTACAACGATTCCATTGGATGGATTTATATGTATGCTTCTACAATGTTCCTGGATGAAACGTTTGCTTCAGATGAAGATTTTTTTTCGAAGATAAGTATTTTCCAATGTATTCTCCTTGCATTGATGAATCTTTTTACAAAAATAAATTGGAATCTATGAAGAACACCTAAAGTACGTATCTTATCTCCATATCAGTTTCATCTTTGATTTACGCAGCATATCTCGATATACATAAACGAGGAGAGTGACTTCCGGCGATATTCCACCGGTGTGTATGGAATAACCCAGAGCTGCTTCCATGGCTGCCCTCTACTTATTCTAATCTAGTATTCACAATTTAATTATCAATCACGAGTTCAAACCGAGGAGCAAATACATATAAAACGAGTTGACTTTTTTTTATAAAATGAATGATGAACTACGAAAGAACAAATAATGGGATAGCAAAAGAATATTTTAGAAGAGTTATGTCCTACTCGTTTGAATTTCATATTAAATAAAGAAGAGCAAGGAGAGATCAAATTTCCGATGAAATAGGTTTTAATGTTGATGCACAAATTGAAAGGAAACACTTTATTAAACCCTTACATACGTCTTTTATACGTGAGGCTTTTATACAGTATCAAGTTCGCACCCTGTTGGAGCACAGTTCGCTGGAGCACAGTTCTCGTCTTGGGGATGAGTCATTGCAGACCAAGTACATCGACCTCTGGCGGCGCCGTAGCACTGTCAGCGGACCAACGGCCGAATAGCAAGCGGCAGGCAAGTCAGTGCAATTTTGTGGTCTTCCCTTGAAACGAACTCTCAAGGCTAAACAAGTCAACAACCCAAACTCGCGCGCCTCTCCGCGGAGAGAAGCGGAGCGCATGAGACTGGGTGCTGGAATACGCTCGCTTCCGCTTAAAACGGACCGACGACTCATCACACCAGCTTCTGCTAATTTTACAACACAAAAAAAACTAAGCACGTGTTACGCTAAATATCATTAGCAATGAGATCGTGGTCATGTTTAAAAACTTGTTTTGAACATTGGATTAAATAAGGTTTTTCCAGTACTCGCGGCGAGAGAATAGTGATGTGAGACGAGCCTAAAGACCGTGTGAAAGTCGAGGAGACAGTGCGATAATGCAGACTCTTCCTCGCGCTGTAGACTCGTGGGCATTTTACTAGGGTCAGCAGAATCTTAGCGAGTTTGCATTCGGATGCTGCCGTCTATATCAGCCAATTCATAGAACCGCCTGTAATTGGTATGTCAAATGTGAAAGACAGAAGGTTTGATCTCTAACCTTTGGTCGTTATTGTTAGCTTATTCGCCGGGTAGAACAGCCTTGGTGTGGATACCATTGCATTCCGTATGGAATGAGTGGAGGTACTCTAGGCCAACCTCAACAGACCGTGCTCTCTCTCCTTTGGTTACATCTCTTTAGTACTCTTTTGCCGCGAGGAATATACAGATCCGTGGGTGAGCCCCAGAGAAAACAATCGAGGGATAGGCTAGCACAATGGACGCCTTGAAACCAGTACATAGACTTCATTTAATTTTTTAGTTATAATTAGAATATTCTACAGTAAAGAATGTCACAAAATTCAATGAGGATGTGAAATGAATTTTATCCAATTACAAGAACTACTGCATATTAATGCAGAGGGACACTTGTTATTGGAAAGATCGTATTTTTCTCGGGTCTGGCTTGTACTCGTCGCTGCGGTCACTCGCAGCCTCAGGGCACGGTGGAGTGCTTGCGTGAGCCGCTTGTTTTTATTATTGCGGATTAAGTGTGTGGTTGCTGTATCCCACACCCCATCAGCCACCCTCTCCAAGAGCATCGCCACCTTTTGACCAACGCTGCCACCTCGCGGCCGAAGACTGACACTAACTTATGTGCGAAGTTACGATTTTCATTTTGTCAATCAAAGGGGACCTGATGACAACAAAAATTTAACTAACTTATTATTAGAGTTCAAAAGCTAAAATATAGTAATTAGAACTAAGAGTTGAGAAACGCTGATTACGCATTTTTATTCGATCTAAGAGTTGGGTAATGTTGCGCAATTTCGAGAGGTCTCTTTGGTGTCCATTTTTTGTTCATAAGTTGCGTAAAATATGTTTAAAAAATTAACTAAGTTAGCTGTCAGTGTATTGGTGAAGTAATCTATTTGGTTCATGTACCTGAAAATGCAATTGAAGTGGTCAGATTATTTAAAATTGTTTCAAACATTAATGGGTGCTAATACCAAGTATTATTTAATATAGTCAGCGTATTCTTTTTAGCAGAGATTAAGATGAGTAGAATATGGGTGTAATTTCATATTCTGTGAATGCTTTCTGTTCATTTTCGAATCGGAAAACCCTGACTCATGAAGGAGTTTATGGCATTGATTAACTCGTAACATAGAATATAATTGGGGACAAGTCGCTTATCTGGGGTACTATTAAACTCCACCCTACAATTATAAATTTACAATTTTTAACTTTCCTTTAGAACATGAATTCCTTTCGATTGCCGTTTGGTTTTCTTATCATTACGAGGGAGAAACTGAGCACAGTCTTTGTTTTTAATTTTATATCCCAATTAGTATAATTGATTCAAATGTTTGTAAGGACATATTGCATTTTTTTCGCTCTAGTACCCAGAAATTATAGAGCAGTCGCTGGTACCACTCTTTCACCGACCCCATTTCCTGGCGTAAATACCTTACTTTACAAAAGAATTTCTACGAAATACGCGGTCGCAAAATGCGGAGAAGCAGTTTCTAAATCTATATTTTCAACTTCATTATGAGAATGAAGTTTTAATTAAAAAACTATTTCTAAAAGTTATTTTATATTCATTTTTGGAATGCCATGGTTTTTTTCAGGTCGAGATAGATAGAAGTGATCTGATCATGTACACTTCAGTAATTCCGTAGAATTATATTAATCCTAATGTAAGGTGTACAAGAGTTTTAGTAAAATCATAATGACTTGTCGTAGACTCGAATGCCTCGTATCGTTGACAAATTAAATCACCCAAATTTCAGGTCGATCTTAATTCCTGGAGTGTGTCATGCATAATGTGTGCGCACAAGCGGTGTTTTGGATCATGCGCGTAACTCCCCTCCAAAGCCTCCTGAACGTCGTTGCTCCGTTACTCCATGGCTCTGTGTCGGTCGTCGACTGTCACTGCGTCAAGGAGTCTCCATCGGGATGAGTCCCTCCGTGCTCAGACGCGCTCTGCCGCCCATGGACGTAGGCTCGTTGGCAGGCTGGAGTGCGCACGCGCTATCGGACCCTAGGGCTTTGCATTAGGCTCTTCGCCATCGCGGTCGAACCCAGCTACCATTGCTACCTGACTGCTACTGGTTTGCCAACAACAGCGGAAATGACTTGTGCTGGTTACTTGAAAAATCCACGTCCCTCCCCCGCATTGTTATTTAAAATTTCATTTTGAGGCCACTAACAAGTGTAGAGCAATGTCCGAAGCCCACCGTATGTTCCAACGCAGCCCCTTGAACTAAAATATATCTTGCTTAGATTGATTATTAAAAATTAATCTGTCATAGTGGTATAAGTATTACACCTTAGCACCATTTACGAATGTGAATCTTGAAAATTTGCCCCCCTATTTTGCTTCTTGTTTAGTCATTGTTTTAAAACTCGAGGGTTTATTGCATTACGGTCATGCATTAATTGTCGAATACGAAGATAATTCACATTTTAGCATATTTGTCGATTTGAAATTTTTAATTACGCTTTCAAAGAATGATTCATTTAAATCATGTTTCATTCGTTCTTTTGAATCAAAGTCCCAAAATATAGAAGTCATATAGCATTTTGAACAAAAATCGCTTGGTTTAACTGGAACTAAAATGAAGAAAGAGAAGAAATAAAATTGAACTAGTTCTGAGAGTTGGAACTTCGTTGCTTAATGTAAGCCAGGGTTAGAGAGGATATTACCCCAACACTCCATATTGGGAAAGTGGCGTTCACGTTCATGCCTCTTTAAATAACGAAATAAACAAACAATAGTGTTTTTTAATGAACTTGCTGTAATCAGACATTGTTTATTGCAGTAAACAGCAATTGATTTATCAATATTCCGTAAATCATTTAGTAAAATTCAAAATTTGTTTCTGAATTTTTAATTATCATAGCATACATCTTCATAATTTCTTTATCCATATTAAAAACATTTATTGCGTGTGGAAGTGTTGTTTTAATGAAACCATGAGCTATTCTGGAAGAAATCTTCAGTGTACGTATCGACAGTGTAATCGATGACAAATGCGTAAATATTTGGTTTCGTTTTTACGTACGTTTCCCCAAACTCACTTCAAGAAACGATATTTCCAACAGAAGTCGCCGATAGTGTGGTTGTTTTCACATCACACTATTTTCTCATACTTGGTAAGCTAGGACATCTATATATTCTAGCTGGTTACTGAATAAGTGCTGAGGGTGGACGTTTTGAACGTTTACAGAGCATTGTTAAGATGTTACAGAACATTTCATGTAATCGTGTAAGTCATTATTTTTTATTAAATCCATCCCTTGACCCCTATACAAATTTATGAGTGAAATTATGTAGTGTATCCCCTTGTTCATAAGATACAAATATCTGCTATGATTTAGTTCATAAGATACAAATATCTGCTATGATTATGTTAACCAGAAACACAGAAAATCACACTTATTTTTATTTTCACCTGTTGAGTCATGCATGAAACAAGTATTACATGTAATACTTGTCGTGTAATTAGTTAGCTGAGCATCTTATCTTCATTGATATTTTCATCATTTTCAGCAACTATCCGAATTGTCGTATCCGTCAATTCTCTGGTGTTTCTGTGTTCTCGATCTTTATTTGGTACCTCCCGCTCTCTCTTGGAGTGATTCAGTTCTTTGCTGTGAAGTTTTCATAATTGTTTAAATCATTTCATCTTTTTTGTGATTATGCTTATCTTTTTGCGGCATTACGAAAGATCAAATTGAAACGAAAATCGAGAGGGAAAATATGTAGGGAAAGGCTCGGGTATGAGTCTTTAATTTAGTTTAATCTCCCTCAGAATAGTTCGTCATGATAAAAACTCAAAAGATAATTCAAGATCCAAAACATGACCTTACCACCCACCCTCGCTTCTTGTCCCGGAAGTTTGATGTTTCGTGCGCTGCATGGCACCCCGAGGGACTGTCAGCACCGCGCGTCCGGCGTTGCGAGCGCGCGCAGCCCACCCTTTCTCTCCCTCACTGGTTTTTTCACACCCCTTCTCTTCTTCTTTTCGCACTCCACTCCTTCACCCCTTCACCTCTCGCGAGCGTTCACGCGGAGGCCATGACACCGAGCGAGAGCTGCCGCTGCCACCACCTCCTCAGCGGCGGTCAATGTGCGGAAGCCTTGCCTTCCCCTCCACCTCACCACCTCGCTATATCCCCGCCCTAACCCCTGGCCAACCTTCCTTCGGGGCACCGCAGCACGCAGTCACACCAACGTAACGACTGGTCTACCGCACTGACCGAAGCGGAAGGCGATACGAATGGAATTTAACACACTTCAATACTGTTCTAGAACCGAAAATAATGAATATTTGATTTTCTCATGATTGGATTTTAAATCAGTCCTTGTCAACACTGTTCGAATATAAGAAAATATATGGGGGAGACTTTTGAAGCTTGTCTTTTCATATCAATGCAGTTACTTTATAAAATTGACGAAAAACTTTCAGTATTGTCGGTATGAGGAGGGGGGGGGCAGGAATTAAAATCATCTCAGTTTTTGTAACGTTATATTTAATTCTGATATTCTATACTCATTATATGGACCTAATAGGGTGCCTTATTGTAATGATGTACATATTCCATGAAACATTATTGGCACATGAGTTGAAATTATGGCTTTATTTTGACAATTATTTTTGACCATCACGAGAGGTGGTATATTTTCTCCTGGTGGGAAATAAATATAATATGC
Organism: Laupala kohalensis; assembly: GCA_002313205.1. Lineage (NCBI taxonomy): Eukaryota > Metazoa > Arthropoda > Insecta > Orthoptera > Trigonidiidae > Laupala > Laupala kohalensis. The sequence goes on along the minus strand of NNCF01125911.1, from coordinate 581,944 downwards.
AGAAGTGGCGAAAAGAAAGTAATGAGGAAATTCTCCGGTTTCTCCCTCTTTAATTCAAACCCTGCTTATCAATCAATATCTATTCAGGAAGAAATCAAAAAATATTTTCTCGATCGAGAAAAAAAGTCTCCTTTTCGTTCAGAAGAAATAAATTTTAATATCCTTAATACACTTCTCTCAGAACACTTATTGTTCATATTTATTTGTACTTATTATTTTGCAAAATAACAAAGTTGTTTATTCATCACACGTACAATTTACTGGATCTGTCGAAAATTTACGAACAATCAACATTGAAATTCATTCATGTGTTAGAGCTTACACGCAACCCACGTATTAAGATAGGTTAGTGGGTCAATGTGAGGTATTTAATAATTTTACTCACAAACAATGAAAATATCGCTTTGGACCTTTTTAATCACAGAGGAAACAAATAGTTAATGGGTACATCAAATTAAATTCAGCAAGAATGATCTGGGAATTTGGGAAACCCTCAGTGCTTTGAAATCTTTGGTAAGCACAACAGTATCATTGATGAACTAACATCACGAAAGTCTTAGGTGAACACGCAAGCGACTGGTCCTCCTATCCTACAGTGTCTCACGTCATGAAGTGCAATATAACTTTACGATCATTCTCCAATTGCCTAACACTCCTTCGAACTTGACCCACTTGACGAAGTCTCGTCTTAGCACCCACGCTTTCTTACTCATCGGTCTACGTTCGCTCCCCGGTGACGTCTCGTGTTGTCTTTTCGCTCCGCGTGAAGATGTTAGTGAAAGTGAAAAAAGGGAAGCGATTATACCTTTAGCCCATGGTTTCTATCAGTGAATACGTACTTCGAAACAACTGTGAATTAAAACTTTCTTATTAAGGAAAACTGTCACCAAAACTTTCCATTGGATTGTCATTTCTGTGAATTCCGTTTACTGATTTAGATCTGACCATGATGATGCTTGATGCTGATTGATGCTTTTTCCTTCATTGGCAATCTTAATTTACGATTAGGGAAGTTCAAGAAAAGTACGTCCATCTACAGATGTGTTTCTGCACAAAATGTATGTCCATGTTAGAATATAGTGGAAAATATTAAAATAATTTTTCTACAACACACCATTAAAAGATATGTACTAATTTCTGATTCTTAAATAATTCAGATATATTTAAACTATTTATCATATGTTTCGATAGTATATGCAACAGGAGTATGAAGCATAATTAAATAGTTATGTAAACATGCAGCGTTAAAGCTACTGTTGAATATACTTTAATGAAGGATAATTTACAGTATTCATCCAATATAAAGAATACTCTCTCTGAAATGCCTTTAATTTCGCTCCTGGGTAGAAATGCTTAATGAATGAACAAAAATCACGATTGTACCCCAAAAATGAATTATAAATATTATTTGGAAACTTTTGAGATGTTTTAATAACATTGAGAAATTTGATGAATGAAGTTTCATTCAAGGAGATTAAGAAACTCTTAGAATCCAGTCATTCTTTATATGTATGCCCTATCGTAAATTCTCCATTGGGATATTTTGCATGGGTCATAAATTGGGTCGGAGTGACGTAGGTCGAAATGAGAAGAGAGAGTGCAGTCGAGATAGAATTAAAAGTCCTCGGCGCGCGCTGAAGAAGCGTGGAAGACGTGGCGCCCAGGAGGACTGTTGGTGGGTGGGCGGGAAGCAGTGTCGCTTTGAGGTCAACCCGAGGCCTCGCGGTCGCCGGGCACTCGCCAGGCGGCTTGCTCTACTACCCGAACGGCGCAAACGGACCCTGACGTCGAGCGACGCTAGGCCTGAGGGAGGAAGGGTGCGAGCCAAGTGTGAGAACATCGCACCGCAGTGACCGGCAGCCGCACACAGGAATGCTCCCTGCGCCCGTTCTTTCCCTCTCAACCCCATCCTCCTTCGCCAATAGAAAGTGCGTCTTCGCTTTTTGTACCCCGGACTCTTGTCCTGCGCTCCTCCCTCTGTGCCTCGGTCTCGGAGTCGCATTTAGAGGAAGGTGTCGACAGCGACGCTACCGCTGCGTCTCGCAGAGGGCCCAACTGTTGCTACGCGGAGTGTAAACAGTCCCCTCCACCTGGGCGCCCCCGGGTCGGTAGCGGCAGCGTCGCGTGGGCGAGAGGCGGGGGTCGACCGAAGCGACGGCGGCGGCTGCGGGCAGTGCGGCCGCCCCCGCACGCCCCGCCAACCCCTGTCGCGGCCGCGATCGATAACCGCCACGTGCGGCGCAACACCCCGGGCGGCGGCGGAGGCGGTGCCGGGGGCGGCGGGGGGCCCGGCGGTCGACCGGCCGGCCGCTCGCGGCTTCTCGCCTGGCCGAGGCGCCGCCGCCGCCGCCCGCGTCTGCCCGTCGCACGCCGCCGCCACCGCCTCCGCTGCCCAAAATGGCCGCCTGGGACGTCTTTCCGTGGGTGACGGGGTGGATCGAGGTGATTGCTGCGTGCCATAAGGCACTCGAGCGGCGAGCGGCGGACGCGTGGCCGCGGGGCGACAGCGAGTGCGACGGGCTTCGAGGTGCGAGTCGCCGCCGGGAACTCGCCGCCGCCTCCCGGCGCTGCCGCGCGTCCGCCGCCGCTGCTATCGCTGCCGCACCGCGCTCGGCGCCTTCGCTGTCTTCTCCGCGGCCGGCCGCCCTGCCCTCGTCCAGCGCACAACTCTCACAGCCCTACGTCGCTTGTTTGCAGGCGGGGCGCGTCGTCTTCCAGTGCACCTGGCCCGGCTGCTCTGTCATCACCACCACCTGCTCCGCCATCGAGAGTCATGTCCGCAAAGCGCATCTCGGGTGAGTACTCAGCATGTATATCAACAACCATATTTCACAGACTAACACTTGTATAATTAATATTTCTTCTTCTCTGTCAGTTACATCTTCCGTATGCCGTAGTAAATTAAGTGTCCAAAGTTGCGAGGAATGTAGTACACGTGCTTTTGTGACATTACGCACTGTGAAAGGGCTGTATGATCACCCTGTAGTTGCGGGCGGCGCACCGTGTGATGCGCCGCTCCGGGGGGTCGTGCCGGCCGGTTCCGGGGGCGAGGGAGGCGCCCACCCCTGACGCCTCCGTCGCGAATACCCGCGAGTACCTCCTCCCTCGCTGCCGGCGTTCATCCGCCTGCCCGCCCACCCACCCGCGTTTGCTCTTTTTTGCATTGCGTTTGCCAGCGAGCGCGACCTGCCTCAATGGGAATGAAGCTCCATTATTGGTTGCGCCGAAAGTGATGCGTGTACGGCCCGTTGTATATTCGCTTTCTTTGCGGTAGCCCACTGCGCGCAGTGGACATGGAATTGTGTATGCTCCAACAACTCTCAATCGGGTGCGGAATTTTCACTGATTTTTCTGTCCTCATTATACGTTCTTGGAGACTTTTGTTTCGACCCTTTTATCATTATTGGCCAAAAATTAATAAAAATTGTTTTTGAAATTCTAAAATCACTTTACTAAAGATTCTTTTTTCTCTAAACTTTAATTTTTACTATTGTTACATTTTTCTCACGTTATTTTTTTTTGTACTCATACTTCGTTTCCTTCGACCCATCTAATACGTTTCATGATTTCACTTTTCTATTTAGTACCAAATTGCCCAAGGAACGAATTTTGAACATTATGTTCCAATAGTATCTGTTTTTTAATGTGATTATTATTTTAAAAAACTAACTTTAAAAAAATACGCGGAAATGCCCATTGGAAAAAAATGTGTTAGCATTTCACGAGACATAATTTCCAACTTCGTTCCTTAAGTGAATATTAGAAACTATTAGCTAAACTCCTGGCTTTTGTATGTGATTGTGTTAACAATTTCGCTTGCGAGAGGTAAGAACGAGCAGAATATCGAGAGAAGAATGGCAATATTTACATTTTATATTGTGAACAATAACAAAGTGGAAGAAATTAATGTCTCGAATTATAACTTTGATTTATATAGTCCCGTTTAGGCTCGGTATTTTCTCCGGGTTTCCTTCGTTGGGCTCTACAATCGGAATTGATGTGATGGCCCTTTGTTTGTTTCCGGAGAGTAAATAAGCTTATTGTCTTCCTCATAATATGCAGTTTTTAGAAGCTTTTTGCTGTACGATTCCTGGGAAGAAAATTGAACACAATATACCGTTTGGACGAGAATCTTCCGAAACTTACAAAATTATATTTTAACATTCTTTCTGCAAATAATATTGTTTTTTGGGGGGAAGGGTAAATAGTCGGATAACATTTGGGTTGTCAGACATATTTCGATCTAACACTTCGTGTTGATTGTTACTATTCGAGACTCTAACTTCAATGCGATGTTTCAAAAAAATAAGTTGGCAGGATCGACTCTGGAGAGATGGTGGAAGAGAGGAATCATTTTGGTCAGGTTTCTTTTGCATTTTGTCCAGTCAAGAATATTGGTTTAGCTTCGTAGGATCAATAAGACCGAGACAGCGAATCATAGATCGAACCGGATAGTCACATCGAAACAGTCGGGAGAGATCGAAGCGTCTCATTCACCAAGAACAATGGATCAAATGGAGTAGATGCGGGCGGGAAGAGGAGTTAATTTGGGAGTGCGGTTAAATAGATTTTAAGATCAGAATTTCATATTAGAAAGAGGATCGTGTTTATGCAATGCAGAACGAGCGGGACCGAGACAGTGAAATAGGATTAGAAAGGAATGGATTGCACCTGCCTTAGCTGTATTTGGCATGTTGTGGAGAGGAAAATGTGTCTGTGTGCAGGCCTCGCGATGCAGAGTTGGGTGACCGCGAGGAAGAGTTCTACTACACGGAGGTGCAGCTGGGCATGCACCATCCTGCGTCATCCCCGCCCACGCTCTCCCATCGCGACATGGCAAGACCTCCACACGAAGGTAGGTATATGTCTTCAACGCGGACAAAAGTAATTGGGGATGGTTATAACAAATTTATATATTACAATGGCTTCAGCGTGGCTCAATAGGAAGAGCGCTGTTGCTGTCTCAATGACCCCGGTTCCATACCCGGTAGGGTGGGTATTTTTCATCACACCGTTCCGACTGACTCCCAAGCCTACTCAGCGTGATGTGAAAGGAGTACCGGGACTATCCTCGGGTCAAACCTAGCTACGTGTCCTAACACTAGTAACGCCGAGGTCTACCCTCCGTGAACTCCTTGGGCACCTTCGGGTCCTGTTTCTTCATTACAATTAAATATATTGACGATTTTTTTATTATTTATTACGCACATATACTTTAATTTTTAATTTAACAAAAAAATCCCAAAATAACTTTCTTCGATGTGCTCGCGTCTATTCTCTGCTGCAATACAACTCATCTTTTCATAGAAGAGATCGTGTTTTGATCTGAGTTTGGGAATTAATTTTTACCGCATCCGGTGCTATAATTTTATTTAAGTTTTGAAAAGTTTTTTTCAGCATTTGGACCACGCGTGTCACGTCATGCATTGCCACCCCGTCCAGTCTCCCTTTTACTCCAGTTTCCTTCCTATCCCCCCACCTCCCCTCTCCACCACAAACTCTTCCATTCCTTCCTCACGTTCTCAAAATAGATGAAACGCATTTCTTCTTCTAGTACACTCCCACTAGGCCATTTGTCAGTCTGTGGATTGTGCAATTCGACTCATCGCTTATTCTAAAAAACTTGAAGTAGATGCCATCGGGTAAAGCAATTATCCTCGTATATAATACATTTTATCGTTCTGTTTATTTGTTGCTGATTTTGCATCTCTACGAAATGTTCAATCTCGTAGTGAAATTGAATACGTAATGAATTTTGTAAAATTAGTAATTTAGTTGAAAATCATTATATCTCGAAGAATTTGATTCGTGCCAATGAGTTTTTTTAAGTTTTCCGAAGATATTCGGGTCGTATTTATGACAGATTTTGTTCCATGGATGACTCGAGAACGAATTTTACTGGTACCTATGAAAATTAGAATTTAATATGTTAGAATATAATCCCCTTTTAAATAACTAATGCTTAGAATAAAATCCCATCTTAAATCACCTCCGGACCATCATTTATTTTTTAGCTCGTACTTAGGTATGATTTACATCTTTATTACCCTCAGAGTAGAAAATTGTTTGTCGCTTTTCCGATATATCGCAACTACTTTGATGTTCACATAGTTTGTATAGCAAGAACAAATTCATGAAGTTTACTCAGGAATTAATAAATTTATATCAAATCTGATATCAACACGCGTATGATTTGCATTATAAACATTATTCCACCACTACCGGGAGAAACGGCAATATTTTCGTGCTCTGTTTCTCTGTTTGAAGTGGTTTAATTATTTTTGTGATGATATTGAGTTTGAAATTACGTTACGAATAACCTATTTCTTCTCATATTACTTTTGTTAAAACCTCATTTTCTAGACGAATACGCGAGGAACTAAATATCTTTCTAACACAATGGATGATATTTTAATTTTAATTTCTTATCGATCATGATATCCATCCTTTTACATTGAAATGAAGAAAAAGTGGTACTATATTTTACACATTCAAGTATATAAATTAAAATAATTATTTTAATTACGGCAACCTTTACAGACATCATTCGTAGAGCGAATTGACGGTAAAGATATTTTCCGTTTGCATGTAGAAGATAGGAAAGAATTCCCCCGTAATATGTAAATGCTTTCTTCTACGATGCACTAATACAATTTTTTAAAATAATTGTATGGTTTGTGAAAGGAGCGCGTCCAAACATTCTTGAATTCAAATCTAAAATTCGTTAAATAAATCATACGTTTAACTTTTTTGGGCTCTATATGGATATTATTTGTTACTGAGTCAAAAAGCCTTTTATAATTATATGTTACCGAATGAACTACTTCACTTTATATGTTTAAGTACATTCATGTCCATGTATGCTAGGGTTTGCGAGGAAACTAAGATTTTCATTGCCTTTAGTATACTCCACATTATGATTGCAGAAAAGTAAATTTTAAAACTGCCCGAGAATAATTAAACTCACGGGAAATGGAAACAAATCAACGTAACCCAGTTTAGCGAGGAAAAGTGAGGCGCAGAAGTCCATTATTTGGCGTGGCGTTTGCGACGGAAACGGAGGCGAGACTGCTGTGAATCAGTTTGTGGACGATTTAAAAGTGACGTCATCAATCACGACAGCGTCACGCCTTTCACACTTCCTCCCAGTGAGTATTTTAATCGTCATCTCAACGCTTGAAAGAACACAACGCACACGTTGATTGAATTTCCTATTTTGTTGTCATAGGTAAATATTTCAGATTTTTTTTTATTACAAGGTATTTTTCTTGTGGATAAAAAAGATTTGAAAACTAGAATAATATGTTTTTAATATAATCTAATGCTTTTCGAATAAACGATAATTTCGATTTATTATTGTTGAATGAGATTTGCCTTTAAAATACACACAACTGAAAAATATTTTGAAAACCACGATTTCATGCTTATGAAAACTTAGTACTTGTTCTCTCAGAAATGAAAGCTACGTACTATTTAAGCTTCTGTATTGTTATTTGGGGGCATTAAAAGAAACATTTCTTTGGATTCCCATTCCATTCCTCCATTACCGCTGCTTTGATCATTTCAAAAGCTTGTAACATGTGCGTGAAGAATACGTTTCTGCACAGATCCAGAGTACCAACGCCAGCTGAAGCAATGCCAGCAGCGCGCCGCCGCCGCCGCAGCCGCTGCCGCCGCTGGCCCTATCAATATCCCCCCGCGCGCCTTCGGCTGGAGCTCAGCTGCTTCTTCACCGGTGAGTATCTCCAGCTTTCTTTTACTCCCATGGCTTGAAGACTGCAGTTCTGCAACCTGAAGAAGGAGTTTGTTCCTACTCTTTCAATCGATCTCCCCCATGATCATGTGGGAGAAGAGGTGATATTGTTACTAGTCCATGGCCAGTTTAGTGAGGCAATACACAGGTGTTCACCTCGATAGACTGGGAAACGATAGGCGCAGAGACGTACGGTTCGAGTTGGCGGCGAAATTTAGCGCTATGGTCAGTATTAGATCTTGGAAGACCCTGGTCAAGGGCAGCAAACCAAATGATGAGTCTTTTCTGTATGTATATATTTTTTGAAGGTGGGACTCTAAGAAAATAATACGGTCAATCAGGTTTTTTATTTTTATATATAATCAACTTATGTTCATAGGATTAAAGAGTGAGTAGTGGCTTCAGAGGGCGACTCGTGGCGTAGTGCTTAGCGTACTCGCCTTATACCTCTGGTGACGCTGATTCAAACCCTGTCTGATCGTCCCCGGTGGTAGAAGAAGTGGTGTTCGCGGCAGGTTTTCTCGGGGTAATTCCGTTTTCCCTGCCATTCATTCCACCACAACATTCACTCATAATCATTTCACCTCATTTCCGTGTCATTCTTGTCATCATGAGGACATTAGGAAGTCCTCATTCACCCGTCCCAGTAATCCACTGGTATAGCTCTCGGTCAAACGGCGATGGAACACTGCCTTGTGCAGTCTCCCCATCAAAATGCCGAACATACTACTGGCTTCAGAGAAAACTCGTCACATTTTCAGGATTAGAGAATTACAAAAATTACGAGATTCGTGAGGCGTTCGTTGCAACTGACGAGCCTTCTCTAGTTGATAATTGAGAGTTTTTCAGTTTATTTTGGTCTTTGGTAACATTATCGTATTGTCTATTAACACAGTCATTACAAGGTGTCAGTTCACAAAATTTTTCTCGTCCACCTTCAATTTCATCAAGCCTGTGTTTCTGCGTCTGTGTCTTCAACGTCTCTCATCATCTTGCTTTATTTTGTCACGTATTCTCTGTACTCCTCATATGTCTTTTTGTTACTTATAAAGTCATGTTTGTTATCCGTATTAAATTTTCCTTTGCTCTTCATTTTACGTATGTAGTTAGCTTTTTCTTCTCCATACAGTTCGCACTCCTAAATGGCGTGCTCACTGTCTTCGTTTTCTTTTCCACAAATAAACCTTGCTTCATCTCTTATTTTTCTTTTCTGTAAGTACGAGTTGAAATTATCACGGACATGTAAGTTGGGAGGGTGTTAGGAAAAGGGCTGCTAACTTCGCGGCGCCGCCATCTTGTACACTTCGCTCGCGTGATCAGTCGCCGGAACGCCACCCTCCGCCAACATCTCTGCTTGCACGACGGAGTCCGCCGCTGAAACCGACCGGTGTCGCCAGAGTCGCGGCGGGGCGGGTGCGACCACTCGCGGCTGGGGGTGCGGGGTCAGGGAGCCGAGTGGGAATGACTGGCCCTAGCGGGGGCGGGAGTGGAGATGAAAGCTGCCTGCCTGCTTGCGGTACGGGGTCGATGAGGTGCGCTTCGCCGTTGCGGGGTGTTTCCTGCGGCCGACAGTGGGTGGCAGGGAGACACGATGAAGAGCGAGCGAGTGGATCCGAGCGGCGATTCGGCTGCGATCGACAGCCTTCCCTCCTCCATCTGTGTACTATAGTTAGGTTGCAGTAATCATTCCTCGAGTTGATTCTTGGTGACTGATGCTCATATACATATTTTGCGCGTCCAAATATGAGATGACTTTCGGTAAAAATGAAGTTTAAAATACTACACAAATTGACTTCCAACAATTCGAAATCTTTTTTTTTTTAGTTTATAATTGTTACAACGTAGGATCTGAAGGAAAATTAATAAATTAATTATTTTAATTTGTATTTTTTGTTTTTACGCGTGCGAAAAATGAACACGTCCACAGAAATATAGAAAAAATTCAATTTTTCGAGAAACAATTTGTAAAACTATATTTTAGTTCACAATAAGTAAAATAATTTAATTAGTATTGTTTAAATAAACAAAAAGAAGACATTCTACGATTGCTGTATTGAATATGTTATAAAAAGGAATGAATAGTACTTTAGAAAATATAAGCTAGCTAACCACCGATAGTGTTAAATAACGTGATTGCAACTAGTGTTGGACTCGGTATCTTGGTTTGTTCGTGTCGTTCCCTGAAGTCCGCATTCATATTTCTCCCATTCTCACGAACATACGTGTGTCCACAGACGTCGCCGCAGAAGCACCTGAAGCTGAGTCCGCGATCGGCCGCAGCCGCAGCGGCCGCTGCCGGCATGGCGGGTCACCCGAGCGCCCCGCACCCGGCGCACCATCATCCTCATGCGCACCATCCCACATCGGCGTCGGCCGCGGCGGCGGCGGCGGTGGCGCACCACCATCACCACTCTTCATCCGCGTCGGCCGCCGCCGCCGCAGCAGCAGCCGCCGCGGCCGCTCACCACTTCCCAGGGTTATCGCTCTCCGCTCCCGCCAACAAGCTGCCCGGCAGCCCCACGCGCAAGTTGCGTGGTGACACCAAGAAGTGCCGCAAGGTGTACGGCATGGAGCACCGAGAGCTATGGTGCACACAGTGCAAATGGAAGAAGGCATGCACGCGGTTCGGGGACTAGGTGACGCTGGCCGTCGCCGACACGACGCAGACGCCGCCGCCCAGTCTGCGTCGCCTGTCGTCGTCGCCGCCTCCGTCACAGATAGCATCACCTCCGCAGCCGCCAAATCACACTGGAGGAGAGTTCCACAGGACTCAGAGCACTGTCGACTTTGGCTTAAGATTTTTCTCCTTTTGAGTAGTGACGAGTATAATCCATAATCTGTGCATGTTCACCACTTTTACCATTGAGAAACAAGAACTCTTAAACCACTTAAATTGAATTGTCCTTATGAGGCTATCGTTAACATTTTGTCTCCGTAAACAGGAAGAATTCCTATCGTATATCTTGTTTCAATCTCAATAAAAGTGGGAATTGATCGTATACTCATTCGCTACGGACAAATCGAGAAAATAACTGCCCAAAATTTTATGGTTTGAACTTCCGTGAAACAAACAATTTGTTAGACCGGCAGTGTACGAGTCCTAAAGAAAGGAAGAATAAGGGCGGGGGAGAAAGTAAACGAAAGGGGAAAGCGCTGCGGGAGAAGAAGGAAGAGAAGACGAAGAAAGAGAGGAGAACGAGTGAACAGGAGAGGACGGAGCGGGGGCGCAGGACGTTACGAGCCTGCTCCCGCTGTCCACTCTTCCACCCCGACTGGTGCTAGCCCCTCCGGTCGGCGGGGCCGCTCCCCCACCCCTTTAGTATTACCAGAAATCGTTCTTGCTTATGGCATAATAATAATAATTAAGAATTAATATTATTAAATAAATAGTATTGTATAGTGAAACTTTTAAGTATTTATTGAAGAAAATTATTGTGATATCTCTGTTTGTTTTTATGACCACCTCTTTTTCTTGAAGATCTGCGATGTTGTCTGCTAGATAGATGTCGAGGGCGCACGCTGTGCCTCGCTTCCTTGTCAAATTGTATTTGCCTGCACTCTCAATAAAACGTGACCTAAACATTATTTAACGGCCGTGTTGATTACCACAACTCCTCTTGTTTCTCTTCTATTGTTCCTAGGGGCTCTTCTGGTTGCGTACACGCCTCGGGATCTACCTTGCATTACCGGCTTGGCATGCCCCGGGAGTGCCTTCGATTCCCTGAGTTGGTTTGAAAGTACTTCTCACCTGTGCTTCAGGCTGTCTGGAGCGGGTAGACGCTCCAAATCTTGTTTTTAACGAAAGCTATTCCGCTGCACTTGAGTTGAGCTTTGGGGAACAAATAGTACTGGGAGGCATTTTAGCCTTCCCCAAATGGAATGAGGGAATAATCTTTATAGAGATCAAATGAGATCGTACAGAGCTTGTTGTGAACAGCGGTATCTTACAGTTAGTTAATAGTATTGAGCAGGTGAAATGATATTAATCACTAAATTCAGAAAAGATGAAACTATTTTAAGTCCAGACAAATAGAGGTGCCTAATCAATGAAAAATCAGGCACTGCGGTAGTGGGATGACGCAAGTCTAGTAACCAAGAATTCGAGTGCATAGACATGAATTTGTTTATATATTGTTTATTTTCCAAGAAATAAAAAAGCTTGTTTACTTGTTAATATTGCATATTTCTATTATATTATAAATGCATATATTCATACACTGAAAACTTTATAGATTTAAGTTGTTTCTTAACTTCTTCCTCTATTAGTAAAATCCCATGAAAATCATGGCGATCTTCTAAAATCTACCAGATTCTGGAGACGAACTTAACAAACATGCCAATGTACTCACAACTGTTGGTTCATATATCAAGTGAGTCAACATGATATAATGCAATGGAAGTATAAATATATTCAAAGTTTGTTTAAGAGAATTTGACTTACTCATTTTATGGTCTTGTTAGGCAGACAAAATATTGAAGGTTGACTCCCAAAGACAATGATCTTCTTGCATCAAAAGTTGCTCTCTTGATGGGAAAAATTACTTTGCAGTGAAAAAAAACAACAAAAAAACAGAGAAAGACAGAAGGATGTGAAAGTTCTTTAACATACAAGATCTCAATTCTCTATATTTAAATTAAACTTAATTTATGGGATATAAACTTATAAAGTGATACATACATAGAAGTGAAAGTAAATAAAATATAAATTTACTAAAGTCAGATGTGATGTATTTTTAATTTCTAATTTTTATATGAAGTTAAGTCATATTACAGATAATATTTTGTAACAAAAACGATGCAAAAAAATATGAATCAACACAGGGGTCCAATGAGTGATGAAATGTCTTTTATAAAATTTACATAAGGGTTATTCTTTCTTCTGTACAAATCACCTCAGTAAGCAATTGAATATAAAAAAACCAAAATAGCTTTAATTAATTAATTACCAATTATTTTTAAATACATAATATGATAGTTATGAATTTTATTCTTCTATATATACATAATACATGTGTAAATGTTTGAAAGATAAGTGTGTGAAAGAAAAATAGTACTTTTATGTCTGAGTGAATGAATGAGAACATAGTGGACAAGTTAGAAATGGTGCACTAGCACACTAGCAGCAGGAAGTAGCAAGGAAACTGAACGGATCTCATTTTATCCAAATGTCGTCAGACAACGTACAGTACAACCACAGCTCAAGTGACTGAAAAGCTTCTATTTTGCATTGTTAGACCATGACTGGCTGTCAAACAAAACTTCTGGATTAATAGAAATTGTAAAACATTCCGTGTCTCTGAAAGCCATTGTGATTCGATACTAAAATACTTTTCTTTTTTATAATACAACTCTCTCATTTCTTTTTTTAAAAATAATATTTGTATAATTAAAAATCAGTTATTGCAACTAAACTAAAATGCTCCTTATATTCAAATTACAATGAAACTGTCAAATTTTAATATTTAAGAGAAAGTTATTTTGCTCTAAAAAGCTACTGAAACATTGCTCACATTAATGAATACCTTAATAAATCTATCAAATAGATGACTTAAGGGCAGGTTTTGTAATACCGCACAAACCCGAATAATAAATTTATTTTTATTGTAAATTTGGTTTTGTGTTTGACAACCAGCGTGGTTCATTAGACAGTTCTATGTAGTGCAAATTGCATTGAAGCAAGCAATTGTAGAAAGTTTATGTTTTGAAGAAAGTTAGATAAATCACAAACTGTATTATTTAAGTATATACTCAATTGTATAAATATTGTGAACTTAGAAATTTATTTTGTTGCAATTATAAATATTACATTTATTGTATCTTTCTCCTGAAGACATGTTATGATTGTAATATATTTCAAAAGAATTCCTTTCAAAGGAAACAAATTATGTAATAAAGTAGATTTTATTGATATTGTACCCAAAATGATTGTGATAATTATTATATTTTAAAGGGGATTTGTTTTACACAGAATGAGCACATTTTTTTTTGTTTTGTGCCATTTTCTGTTTGTAAAAAGTGCATAATACCAAATGTGGTTCGCTGCTTTACTTGCTTGAGATTTAAGTGGCTAAAACCATCCAAACTTCTGCTCAGTGCAAGATATTTCTTTGGAATTATTAGACCACTTATGTTCTGGCCAATATGACAATATGAAAACTTTCTAATTATTTTGTCTCAAATTTATATCAAGTTCCTTGCATATTATTATTTATGTATATTGGTGTATAAAATTTTATGACATTTATTTTCTATTTGTATTACAAAGTTGAACTATGACTTATTTGGTCCGAGCCATCTAACGTGTCCTGTCAGTATCTTATAAGAAAAATTATAAAGAACTCCTTCATCTGTTCTTGTAAAATTCCCACTGTGATAAAAGTGCTCAAGGTGAATATATTCTGTCTTGAGGTCACAATAGGTCCCTTTTACACATGGGAAGGAATATTCAAAATAGAAGATAAGAAAAAATAAGTAAACGGATTGCCTGAATTGGGATGTATCTAACTGCAATTACTGAAGCCTGAAAAATTGATGAAAACATTTTTACTAGAGCTCTTAATAAAGGTACAAGTATATTGAAGTTTTTATCTCGTGAGTAGCAGTGCTTATGTGTGTAGGCTTTTTTTTATGGTAGCTACTGAGTCTTAATGTAGGAAAGTGTCTGCAATGTTGTTGGGAAGAGCGGATGCTACAAGAGTTTGCATTTCTTAAATGTTGATGGCCTTTACTTGCCTTCAAGTGGTTTATTAAGTTTCTTTTAAACATTTCAATACCATCGCTTTGCATTCAAAAAATTATTGTTATGCAATAAAACAAAGTAAATCTCAAATGAGTGGGGAAAAAAATGAAGAATTGTGAGTCTGACAATAGGCAATAACAAATTCAAGTGAGTAATTGTTGAATGTTTTAATTCCATTTGAAGGCAACTGAATGCACCAGTGTTGGAGCCTTGATTATGAAAAGCTGAAAAGATGACACTGATGCTATTATGTTTCTATTACTTGCAGCAATTGAATTGTCTTCGTTACACCAAGAAAATGCTGACTCTGTTGCTTGTAGCAACCAAACGCACAAATTCTAATACTATGCAGAGCACTGTTAATTAAAAAATGAGTACTGTAATACATGTCTTGCCTTGTCCAGTAAAATGTAATTCATAAATATAGTCCATCATCCAATTTTACCTACTATTTGATTGTGATACTATTCAATTTGGTCATGAATATTTGTATACAATTTTACAGCAATACTGTAACAATTTGATAAATCGTATGTAAGTACTTTACGTGTAAAAAGTAGATTTAGAGAGTTGCTTTATTGCAAGGGTATTACTAAAATCATTTACTCAGGAGACAAAATAAAAAAGCGAGTACTGCCCTGTACATAATTTTATTTTAAAATATTTCAGAAATTAAGAGGAAAATATTTATATTATCTTTTAAGTGATATGTAACTTTTGTCTATTGTAACCATATTTGTAGAATGAAATAGAGTAATCTTAGATATTAAAAGTGTTTTTAATAAGAAACACCTTTAACCACTTCCTTAACCATTGTTACATTTTCTTGTACAAAACAGAAAAATATTCATAGGTTTTCAAAGTAAAGGTGTTATATAATAATCACGGACATTGTTCAAAATGAGATTCAATCCATGCATATGCAGAGGAATAATTAATAAAGGAAAAGTACAGGCAACAAACTGCCCTCACATGGTACAAAAGAACAAAGTAAACATTCTGGAAAAGAAAAATGGAACTACAATTCACGAACATTAAATTTCTTTATTTTTATACATAAATACTAACCAGAACTGTACATTACAACTGTCTAAAAATCGCAGTCTATCAAAATCACTTATGGTACATAAATACATAGGAAAAAACAAAAATAACTAAATGCTAACAACATGAAAAAGACACTATTCTGTTAAAGCCAAAACTATTTCTTTTTTGTACTCCCTCCAGCAGCCATTTCTTCTTTAATACGTTCCTCTACTTCTGTGCCCTCATACATGATCTGATTTGTCAAAGCATTGCGAAGTTGATCCACCACAAATTTTTGTCTGGACCATTGATATCGGCAATAAAACCAATACGAAAGAGTAACAGTACAGAAAGAACCCATTGCAACATGAGATGCCATGTGCACTTTGCTCGTGAACATAAAATACATTAAGCCTGCACCTAAACCAGTAGATATACTATAAAGAAAAGTATTTTTAAAGCATGGTACTTTAGACATATCACGCCCGAATAGGATTAGAGATTCCTCATTTTCATATTCATCTGCAGCCATTGTTGCAGTTATGAGATCACTTAGTGACTGGGAGGAATGTATAATACAAGATAAATTTTGGTACAGTTTAAAATATACACGAGATATGTTGCGATAACCGGTGCAGCCAAAAGATGAAGAATGAGGGTAGTAGAGTTCACATAGTTTCATAACTTCTTCGCATCGTCGAGACCTACGGAAAATCAACAAGCAAATGATCACATACACACTGTGGAACAAAATTTGCAACATGAAAGCAAAAATTTATTTAAATTTTATAATACATAACCCACCAAAAATTGTGAAGTATAGCAGGAAATCGAACTCAACGTTTGCGCTCACATCACTAACTTGACTTTTTTTCTCATTCTCGCTCCCAGTTCGCTCCCCTACTCTCAAGATACCAACTTCAAGGCGACATAACAGATTCGTACCAACATTACGATCCGAACAAATGAGTACTGAAAGTCGTACTATTCGGTGAATGCTGTCTCGGCGGATGATAGCGGGTGAGCGGGTCCATGGATCCGTCAAAATGGTCGCGGTAGAATAAATAAATAAATAAAATTTTATTCTCGTTAAGCCAGTCAGGCAATAGACTACATCAATTCATAAATGTTAACTATACAGTTATGTTACATAAGTGCTAAAAATGTAAGTACCTATCATATTAGCAGTAGACCGACATTACAATAGAAAAATTCATCCAAGGAATAATAGGGTTTAAACGCTAGCCAGTCAAGTAGTGTTTTCTTTAATACATTTATGTGTACAATTTGAAAAGATACTGGTAATTTATTAACAGTTTGTGCCCATTGATTCCATAACTATGTATTCTGATAAACAGTGGTATGGAATGTAAATATGACTAATGAGTATTGTATGTGTGTATTTTATTTCTGCTCTGAAGTTCTGGTAACGTATTCTTTGTGTAAATTAAAACTGAATTACAGTCAATTTTCTGTGTTAACTAAGGTCTACAGGGAACCCTATATGAATATTCAGTGATAGCTCAGATAACCTTTTTTGCTATAACAAAATGCTTTTATTATGACTAGAATTACCTCTTAATTTTATACCATACTTAATAATTCTCGTATTACTATGATATTCATACAAAATAGGGTAATCAAACAAAGTTCTCCAGCTCACAGCTTCTATAGCAGTTTAACAAATAAATAACCATGGAAAATGTACTACAGATAAATATTACATGCTGTTCCCATGTCAGCTTATATTCAGTGACAATCTGTGGAAGTTTAACACTAGTTGGAGTATCAGTAATTGATGTATTCATATCCCTTAAATGAAAATGTAGCTCTTATGTCTTGTCCTCATTAAGCAAAAATCTATTTGCCCTAAATCAGTAAGATGCTCCTGCAACTATATTATCAGTAAGAACTTAAAGGCGACATAACAGATTCGTACCACCATTACAATCCAAACAAATGAGTACTGAAAGTTAACCTTCATAAATATTAATGATGATTTCAAGACTATTGAAATCATCATTAATATTTATGAAGGTTGTGTTATCAACTTATAACACTACATATAATCCTCCATGAGCTGGAACATCATTGATCATGACCAGAAACAGGAAAGGTCCAAGAACAGAACTTTGTGGAACTCGTGTCTGTATTTTTGCTTTTTTAGATTAGTCTTAACCATCAGAAATAATTTGCTGACAATTCATTAGTTAAGATCTCATAAGTTTTAAGCCAGTATTAGCCATTATAATCCAATTTACCTTATTTGTATATAAGTATTATTTTTCATAACCTTATTTCATACAAAAAGTAGCAGGATATATGCCAGTTTAAAATACTTCAACCCGTTCATATTGCGTGAGGAGTTAGAGGAGAGAATTTTACAAGTAGAACATGTACATTATATATAATGTACATTTTTATTTCCTTTATTACTGCAAAGATTTGATAAGAATTGTTGGTTTCAAAGGAGGACAAGTGTTGTTTTTTATCCTTGTATTTTATGACATTACTTTCTTCCATATATCTTTGGTTTTGAAATTTAAACCTCTTGCACATCAAGATGAATGCGAATTGAGTAATTTGATGTATGAAATTGCTTTGAATGTAATCCAAATTTGAGGAATGTATGTATTGTTTGCACGGTATAAAATCTCCTTTGCATAGTAAATTATTTTCTAAATTGTTAAATACATTAAAAAAATTATATTGCAGATCTTATCTTTACTCATTTTTTGAACATGATGGGTTTTTCATACGAAAAGCGAGCCCTCAAGAGGCCTCGCTTAGGACCTCCTGATGTTTATCCTCAAGAACCAAAACAAAAAGAGGCAAGTCTGACATGCAATATGTATACGATTTGTTTCCTATATGTCTTATTAATCTCTTGTGGTCTTACCTTGTAAAACTTAGGATGAGCTGACAACTGTCAACGTTAAACATGGCTTCTCAACTATGCCCCAGCTAGCTGATGAATTTGGTTCAGCAAGAAATTGTAATGTTACCCCTGCAAAGGTACGTTAATAGTGATATCTTTTTTTTTTAATGTCCACATGGCAGATATTTTGTTTTGCAAATCTTCTTTTCTTAATCTTTTTAATATTCATTTTTAAAATCACAAATCTGTTTTTTTTATATATATTTCACTTGGTCTTTCATAATCTAAGATTATTAGTATTGTGTTTTTATAGAGCATAGGAAATCTTTAATTTGTGGATTAATTTTTCCATCATTATATTACATTGCCTTTCATCATTTTTGTATTTTATTATTCTAGTGTATGGAAATAAATTCAAAATAAAAATATTTTTTTTATTGCCAAGCTAGCTGGAATACCTCTGAGTAACAAGTTAAGAATTAATATAATTGTTCTATTTTGTTAATTTGCTGATGTTTTACCTTACTATATGGATGCAGAGTATAATATTAGGAGTTCTATTTTTCCTATAGGTACTACAGCATTTTTGTGAAGAATCGCAATTATTTTGCTTGTTGTATATTTAGTTTTGAGAGGCATGACATGTCAATTGAAGTAAAGTTTTATTCATTAAGAGATATTTTGCTGTATAATTACTGTTTATTGTTGTGAAATAAAGGTTTACATTTATAGAGATGTCTTGAAGTTACTAATTTTAGTAATTCTCATAGGAAATTGTAATTTTCAATGCTTTAATCTACCATAAAATTTCTTCATTCTTAAATACTTCTTGTTCTATATAATTTGATATTTTGATTCTTGTATTTCCTATCAGGTTGGACAATTTTTTAATGGAATTTTAAGTAAGAAGGAGGAACTTAACACACTACCTGACACAGGGAGAAAACGCCAACAGATAAATCCTAAAGATAATTTCTGGCCTGCTACTGCCAGGACAAAGAATGCCATTGAAGCGTGGTTTAAAGATCTGGCGGGAAGCAAACCCTTAAGTGTCTTGGCAAAAAAGGTATGATTTATAAAAATAGTTCCTTTGAAATTGCTGTTTTCAACGCTGAGCAATTTTTAAAATTTCATAATTTTGTAGGCTCCCAATTTTAATAAGAAGGAGGAAATATTTATGATGTTGTGTGAATATCAAGTGCCTATGCTTCGTGCTGCTTGGTTCATTAAGCTGAGTTATGCTTACACTGTGGCAGTGTCAGAAGTGAAGATAAAGAAACGACAGTTACCTGATCCATCTCAAGGCCAGTGAAAAAATATTGAATGTTTGATTGCTGTGTATATATTTTTCATAACAATATTTGATACATGTTTTCCTTTAATGAAATATTGATTATAGATAAGAGAATTGGTTGTGTTTGCTAGTACTGTAGAATTACTAATACAAGAAGTAGACAAAAAAATTCAAAATTGATTTAAAATAAATAAAAGTATGGAAGTATATAGGTGCTTTAAAATAAAGGAAAGGAATTTGAATTTGTTATTTGATACAATTTTTACAAAAAAGATTTGTTTACACTTTTTTACACAATGTGACATAAAAACGAAAGATAAGTTATCAATGTATGTAATTTAGTATTGGTAACTAGTTTCACTGTATTAATTATATTGGATCAAATAGAAAAGTGAGTCTCTTGAATGTTTTATGACTTTTGGCTGTGATGTTTTTTTTAGAATGGACACAAACATTAAACAAGTTTCTGAAGGACCAGCTTGCCAAACTGCAGGAATATTATCATCATAGCAACAGTAACTCTACCAGTGGTGGTAACTCTCATGGAACTGCTGTGCCTTCGCCTGCTCCTCAGACAGGTAGCTCTGGAAGTGGAAGCACTCTTCCTGCAATGTCGGAGGATCAGAAATTGGCCATGAAGCAGTGGACATATTGTGTTCAACTAGCAAAATATCTGTATGAGGTTGGTTTGAAAAATTCTTTTCTCAGATAATGTAGCAGTTTGTTGAAATTATCATCTATAGGAGTTGTTCACAGTGAAGTGTTGATAGTAAATTCATAAACCAATAAATTCTCACAGAAAACGTTTCAAGTCTGTATAAGACAATCAACCTGTGTAGGTCAATTGACTATTTTACACTTTTTATTTTTTATTTTGCTTCTCTCATCTTATCGATCTAAGGAAAATGTAACAGACTTTAATTAAAATTTTCCATAAATTCCAGTTTTTATTGTCCAATTAAATATTTTTATATTGTATAATAATGCATAATATATGCATAATAATGCATACTTGTAAATTTTTATAATTACTTCATGGAACTCTTTGGAATATTAATTGATAAATGTCAAATAATAATTTGAATGCATTGACATTATTTATATTTACAATAATAATTACATTAATAATTGTCTACAAAATGAGGTTAGTTTAATAATAAAAATTATTTGAATGCAACGTTTTTAATGTTTCTTTTTCATTATAATTTGTAAAAATCTGTTCTAAATCTTGGCATAGTTGTGTATATTATCTCTGTAGCCTTATCATGAACAACATTTTTCTTCATCTTTTCTTTGGGTTCTTTATGAGGAGAGTGTTTTGCAGCAAGGATTCCTTACCTGCTTCCTTCCTTCCTTCCTTCCTTCCTTCCTTCCTTCCGTCCTTTGGGAGAGTAAGGTGGCAAAATAGTGTCTTTAATGTGATTATATGCAGTATTTAACTGTTTTTTTCCTCTACATATTTTACTCTTTACAATGTTTTTCCATTTTCTGCTTATTGGAAGTACAAGAAGTGGTCAAAAAGGCTTCAGTATATATTACAACTGCTGAGATGCTAATGAGAGGAGTGACCTATAAAAAATAGAAACGTTATGTAGCGCTTGACATTACACTGTGTGAAGTTGATCACTATATTGTTTTTTTGTTTTGATACAAATCAATCATAGGCCTGAGCCAAATACTGATTGTATTGATTTTGGTAACATCAGTTCATTTCTTTCCTTCTCATTGTATGTGTTGTACATTACTGATTCCTAAACTGAGCTTGAACTTCCTTCCTCACAGGAAGGCCTGTTGGAGCATCAAGAATTTCTTCAATGGGTCCTTGAGCAACTGGACAGAATGAGAGCTGCACCTGCCGATGATGGTATCTTGCGCTTACTTCTCCCTTTAGCGTTGCAATACCTTGATGAGTTTGTGCAATCAGAATTATTGGCTCGCAAGCTGGCTTATCTTTGTGCTCGGAAGCTTGCGCAGCTGTGCCAAGTTGCGCAGGAAGGTGCAGCAGCTGCTGCATCTGCTGTAGCAGGAAGTGGATCTGGCACAATTTCTTCTCCTAGCTGCGCACTCCCTGCTGCTTCACCTCAAAGTCCCTTGTTGCCAGGGGCATCCTCTGTCAGGTAGGTCTAATACTTCTAATATTTGGAGAATGCTTATGGACAATTGACCTTTGTTGGGTTGCGATAATTTTGCATCAACTGGGTGTGATAATTTTGCATCTTGTTCGGTTCATAAACCTTCTTCTTTTTTTTATTTTTTATTTTTTGCTTTCAAGTGGGTGCATCTATTTCACCTTGATAACATTTTTTTTTTAATTTGAGCAGTAGAGTTGAATCTTTCTTTTTCTATGACACTTATCACTGTTTTAACTTCTTTACTTTGGAAGTATTATAATGTTATATAAGTTTTTGAAACAAATTAATTTATTCAAGTATATATTTTTGTTAAGTATAAATCAGTATGCCTTTGAAGATTAAGTAGCTCTTAATAGTTCTGTTCCATAAATTCAAGCCATTTTCACGGAAGTAAATTTTTGGTACACCAACCAATGGTCTGGTGAAAAGATTTTGTCTTCATTTCGCTACTTCGTATCCTGATACAATAATTTGAATTTATTTTTAGAGATATTGATAATTATGTTAGCTATTAGTCATAATGTATCATTAATATTAGTTGAATTTGTGGTTTACGCTAGCAAATTTTTCCAAACTTTCTTACTTGTTTTTAGATTTCTTTGAATAAAATGCATTCAGCAATAATAAACAAGAAAATAAGGTGAGATCGAGATATATTAAATGGATGAAGAAGATATGTTCAGTGTCATTTTTGCTAATAATCTTATGTTGGGCTTTGAAAGTTTTTAAAGAAATTAATTTAAAGACTGATGAAATATTAATTCTGTGCTTTGCATATTGATCCTCCCTTCTCTTCCTCTCCAGTCTTGGGTTTCTTCATCTGTGGTTGCTTTGTTACTTAACTTGCATTGTTAGCTTCCAGCACGCTTTAATGTTTTGGCAGTGTGAAGTGTATTGATTCTAATATATCCTAACTTCACTGTGCATGTGGGCATGTTTTCTGTTATAGCTTCAATTTGAAGGAATGCTTAGCGCATGCATCTTTGTTCAAAGTTCCTAAAGAATGGACTTCTGTCCACCCGTATTGTTCGTAAGTACCTGTGAATGTGTGCACCAGGCTGTGGTTAATAAAATACTTTAATATGTATTATCTCTGACAGTGTGTTGGCAGCAGTGCAGAGTCAAACTTCAATGAATCCAATAGCTGCTACTTTCAATGAGTATATGACTTGCCCGCATCACAGAGATGTGGTGTTGTCACTTAGTGCTGTTCTCCAGGTTAGTGATCTCATTATAATGGTAATAATCTAACAGATATTTTGTTGAATAAATTTACTAAATAAATTTTATTACATAATCATCATTGGCTCAAAAATGAATAACTAGTTGGAAAAAAAACCACTAAGAAGTTGTTAAAATATGTGAACTAATTTTTCTGTTTCGATTTGTCAAACATGTTTATTAGTACAGACAACAAAAGTAAAAACTCCAATATTTTTTTGTGATACCTATTTTGAAGTGAATCATGCATCAGAAACTTGAAGGTACCTTTGTTTTGTGTGAAGTGGGCTGTAAATTTGATAATGAGAATGTAGGTAGTTTAAGTTTATTCTCACTATTGGAAAACTCTCATAGCTGAAGAACATAAACATGACAAAAAATGAAATGAATAGTATTGAAGCTGCTAACATTGTGTAGTGCTATCCAATTTTGTTGAGTTAAATATAATTTGCGATGTGTCTGATTCTCTTGGTACCATTTTAACTATGGACCCAGCAGATAGTGACACAGGGTACCAAGTTCTTCAGGGCCCTACAAAGTCTAAAAAATAGCATATGTATATTATTAAACAAAGAGACAAAAATGAATTAATTAGTTAAATGAAATAACTAATTAATCAAATAATAGAGAATAATATTATAAAATTCTTGAAGATGTTTTTTTAAATCATTCATTACTAAAAATAATGCTACATGTTTAATTCTCTGAAGAGTTCGAGTTCTTGAAAATTTAATGAGCAATAATAACAAGAATTAGTATTAACATTCAAATCTTCCTAAAAATTAAACCTACATGCAGGAAATATGTTTTAACTATCCCCCACATGAGGATGTGTCTCAGATCCTCCAGAGTATCAATTCTGGATGGAAATGGTGTATTGTTGTGGAAGAGGAACAGGAGGTGTAGCAGACCACTCTTGCAATTCATTTGATGGCTTGTCACCATTTTTATCTGGCTATAGTTGTTACATTAAAAATCTAGTATCTTGGAAGCAACAATTTGAATGATACATGCAATATTTATGTTAAGAACACTGTATCCTTAATAATTAATTTGTTTTTGTATAGATATGCTATTCTCATATTTGTATAGATATGTATATCTTCTATTTTGTTTTACTCTATGAATCTTATGAGAAAATGTATAAGAGATAACGAATGTTATTTTGGATCCCGAGATAAAAATAATAATTTGAGAAATATTATATGTAACAATACAAAACAATAAGGTACTCATAATACTGTATTTAAGTATGTATGTTTGGTTTATTCCCTGGAACAATTAAAAATTAAACATATTCATTCAGTTGTTTTGGAATATATAAATTGAATAAATTCTTCATTTATTAGTGAATTGCCAAATGTTGTTGAATAAAAACAAAGAAAATTATATTGTTTATTCTGAATAATATATTTGGCTACTTTGTGTTTAATTTTTAGGAATAATATAATTTTCATGGAGTGATATATTTTGAAATTCTTTCGATGTCCAAGTGTTGCATGATAACATTTGTGTCTATGTATAATATCTGTACCATAATAATTATAAAGTGTTCTTGGGTGGTTTTTGCACAATTGACCATTTATATTTTTCTCTAATGTAAAATTGTAGGCTATCACTATGGAGTGTCCCACTGCATTGGTGTGGAATTTTGTGGGTGAAGGCAAGTCATCTTCAGTGTTAAATGGTTCTCCTCTGGACCACTTACCATGTGCTCCATCAACACTGCCTATGCCTCAAAGAGCCAACAACTTGAGAGTTAGGTAGGGCGTTTTTTAAAATTCTTATTACACAAGATGAGAGTGAAATATTTTATTACATAATGCCATTCATACTTTTTGTATAGTACACTATAAAGTTAAAATGTACATGCTAAAAATTTGAAAAAGTAAGTTTACTTCATTCACAGAAATGACTTTTTTTGAAATGATGTAAAAATTGGTTCCAATGTGAGTGTTTTTGTAACGAGAATATGAATATTTTTAAGGAGGTTAAATAAATATTTTTATTTCCTAAGTAATGAAACAGTCCAAAACTTCACAAGAACTCATTACTTGTTAAATAAATTTTTCTTGTCTCTATCATCAGTTTTAATCAAGTGACCTTTGGCTTGTCACAAGGATTTGTTAGGAGTCCCAAGGAATTGTCCTCTTGAGTTCTAAATTTTTGTGGATTTTTTATTTCTTTTTGCACATAGTATATTACTGGCTTAATTTATTCTTTCATAAAGTAAATAATTTGTTTCATTTCTCTTTCTTAAGGAAGTTACTTCGAACTGCGGAAGAACATATTCGTCAGCGAAGCCTTGCTGCAGAAGGGCGCTGGTCATGTGACAAGTGGCAACAGTCTTCTGCTGGAGCCACCACTGCAAAAGTGTTGACTGCGTTAGATGCTCTTGACAGGCACAGTTTTGAGCGCATGGATGCTTCCAACTCTTTAGACACATTGTATTCTAAGATATTCACTCCTCCTGGCACAAAAGATCCTGGTACTGGTTTGAGTTGTGGCAGTGGAAGCGGTTCTGGAGGCAACTCTGAAAGAGGAGCTGGAGGAAGTACTCCCAATCCTGCTACTCCTGGAGGGTCTGCATCCACCACCGAGGGTGGAGCTTCAAGAGAAAATTATGTGAGTTCCATTATCAGAAGGTTTGCATCTTTTCATCATTACTTGTTATTGACTGTATTAACCCGAATATAATACAACCCCGAATATAGAGCAATCTCAAGTATTTTGTAGGAAAACTCAGAAAGAGGATGTATCCATTTTATTTTATTCTTCATAATTATTACTTTTCTCCTAACTAATGAACAATACAAGCACCTTTTTTTCCAAACTTGGTCTATATTTTCTCTAATCATCATCAAATAAATAATGAACCAAGGTTTAAAAATGATAAATAGTAGAAGGCCCTTGGCGTAAGAGCTACCAAGACCAGAAAATACTGGCTACCGCAAGTATTGCAATCACAACATAATGCGCGTGTGAAAGACGACTACTGGCGAACAACAATGCTGCATCATAATATTCTTGTAATACCATGAATTATTGATTAGTGATTATAAATTGATACACTAAAATGCTTGTTGTGGCGCACAATACCTGACTTATTACTAGTTTCCAAGTACGTGAATGTGAATACGAAGGTACACATTGGGGGGGAAAGTACCAATACAGTGAAATGCGTGTGTTTGATTCCACCACTAATGAGAGAATCATTTTGTGTGACAGTCAGAATTAAAATTTTTCTTTCATTTTCTTTATTATGCTAATTCTTAATTGTTTTTCTCAATTAAACACATGCTATAGATGGGATGGAAAAATTTAGTTTGGAACTCTATTACTTGTTTTGTGTGTGAATTATATCTGAATGTGTATCCCCATGTTGAGAAACCTGATGTTTTATTTCTTCATTTAAGAAAAATACTGATGTTTTATTTCTTCATTTAAGAAAAATACTAAATGTAAATTATTTTTGAGTGATCACAACATTATTAATATTTCCTATACAACTTGTTATCAACGACCTATCATTGGTGCAACAAAGCTTTTCCTTGAGAGACACACTTACCAGATTGAAAAAGATTTTTAAAAAAAAGAAGTGTCAAAATTGTTACCTTCACTTTAGAAAATTGGGACTCAAATATTTGGTGAAACAACGAGTACTTTCTAGAATTTTTTCTAAAATCTTTACAAAGTACACCTTTTTTTGTATTATCATCAAATCTAGGAGAGTATCTAAAGTATCAATCAGTATTTTATATTTGTCAGTGATATACTTTCAAGAAATATTAAGTGGAGTGATATACTTTCGAGAAATAATATCACTCTTTAAAATATTACCAAACAAATAGTATATGATATTCTTAAAGATTTTATGCTGTGAAGTCTTCAAAATTTAATAAATTGAATTTAATCATGTTTTTACCTAACCTTTACTAAAATTTACCTTAAAGTCATGAGCATGCTTTTTGGTTATCTGACCCACATCTTCAGACACAGGGAACTGAATCTCCATTATTTACATAACCTGGCGGTCGGAATAGCGGAGATTGTTATGTGCGTCTGATGATGGGATTACATTCCCTGATAGCCTGCTCCCGACTGAAAGAAAAATGTTAGTGAGGATGTATGCAAAATATCATATTATTTGGTTTATTACATTGAATTAAATTTAATTTTCTACATTGAATTTATTATATCGATTACATTAATTATTTATTTTATTTATTTGACAGATCCACTGCCCAATGTATATAATCTCGGGAATAATGAAAATATTTCTATTTAAGTCAAATACACTGTTAACAAAAAATATTCCTTGCATTAGTTTGTTCTAAATTACTCAAGAGTGAGGATATATACAGTACATTAGATGAAACCATAAAATATTTCCTTTGACAGACTCTGGCGCAAGATGAAGCAGTCGTGCAAACACTTTGTGAGTGGGCTGTAAGTGGAGCACGAAGCGGTGAACACAGAGCAATGGCAGTTGCGAAGTTGCTGGAGAAAAGGCAAACTGATCTGACATCAGGAGACAGTGATGGTGCAGATGAGAAGGATTCAGTCTCTTCTGTTGCTGGGGTTCCTACTGGACTGCCTGTGTTCCAACCTCTTCTCATGCGCTTTTTAGACAACGATGCTCCCGTCTTGGGTTTGTGAACATTTGAGTTTTGAATTAGAGTATTCAAACATTTTCTTATTAGGAGTCTCAATTTGATTATTGTATTTAGTTCTTTTGTTGAATTTCTTTCTTTTTGTGATCAATTTCATGAAGAATTGAAATTTTATGGGTTTATTGATTGTGTTTTACACTGTTATTGTTATGCAAATATCCTGTAGTATCAAAAATGGTTTGATGATGCAGATTTTTTTGTAGTTTTGAAGATATATATATCTATTTGGAGACTAATTTATTTGTTTTAGACGAAAATCCTTCATCCCAGCAGAGAACAGTTTTTACCAACTTAGTCCATCTCTTCGCTGAGCTTATTCGTCATGATATATTTTCTCACGATGTCTATATGTGCACTCTGATTTCGCGAGGGGACTTGAACACTGGAGGCCCAGGTGGCGCTGCTCATCCTCCATCAACTCCACATCCTTCCAGCAACAAGCCTGCCACACCTGCAGATACCAGAGGGTCTGTAAATCCACCAAATTTGCAGGATGATGATGGATCTCTTTTTTCTGGGATCGATTTGAAACCTACTAAGCTGGAATTGCAGGTAAACTTCTGTCTGTTGGATTTCTTTTCCCATGACTGTAAAATTTCTCTTTATCAAATATACAGGAAAAGTAAAGTTACTCCTCTTTTTATACCAAATAAACATTACTATAAAAATGTAAGGTTTCCATTAAAAATTTTGAAAGAGCCCCCACCCTGTCTCCCAG
The DNA here is from genome assembly GCA_002313205.1 of Laupala kohalensis. Taxonomy (NCBI): domain Eukaryota; kingdom Metazoa; phylum Arthropoda; class Insecta; order Orthoptera; family Trigonidiidae; genus Laupala; species Laupala kohalensis. The sequence continues at coordinate 553,510 of NNCF01125911.1, read as the reverse complement.
TTATTTTTGTGAGGTTGCTTATTGCCATTTGATAGAGAAAAAGAGAGAAAGTGTTATCAAATTTTAAGATTTCCAGCAAAATTCTTTCTCCAAGTTCTAAAAGGTCTGGATGAGTGGTGGGACATCTTGTAATGTTGTACATTTTTTTATCAAATTTTAGAGAGTAAATTAGCTTATTGTCATGCATGTGGTCATATGTAATTTTTAACACCTTTTTCACAATAAATTATGTATTTAGTTAACAATGTAATATTAATGGTGACAGGTTTTTTCTTTCTTGACATTTGTAATACATTATTTCCTCTTTAGTATTGCAATGAAACATTTCTTTTAAGGGATTATTTTTCGTAAATTATGCTTTCTGAATATATTTTAGAATACGGATATCGTAATGTTTTTTTTTACTTTTACTATACTTTATTGCTAATTTCATAAAATTTCTGACATGTTTTACATTTAAAGGGTTGTTTTTACATTGAAATATATGAAGTATTTCTTTTTNTTTCTTTTTTTTTTCTGTTTGTGGTCTACCTGTTATCATGTCCTTAAACTAACAGTTCTAATGTTTGAATATTTTACAGGATCATGCTCGAAATATGGATTATGATGACAGCAAAATTGATGATGATTTGGATAAGATTTTACAACACATAAAAGAAGAACAACAAAATTCTTTGGTTAGTGCATCTCTCTAATTGCTCAGAACAGATCAGGTTAATTATGAATTTATAGAGTTTAATTCTTTTTTACTCAGTATTCCAATTTCTCATTAAAAATAAAACAGAATGAAAATATTTTTTCACCAATTCCATTACTTTGGGCAACCCATGGTGTAGTAATTGATTTTCAAGTGTATCACCTATGGAGAGATGTTCAAACCGCAGTTGATCCAAGATGAATTTATCATTGACAAAGCAAGTCTGTGGGAGATGTCTGAGAGTACTTGAGTTTATTTGCCATTTGCCACCATTCCTTTACTTATTCATCCTACCATCCAGTCCTTGATGCATTCTTTGGTTTCTGGGAACTCTTAGAAGTAAGCATGTGATAGGGAGAATCACCTGAGAAACTCTGCCTTTGTGAAGTCTCTTCACTCATAGTGTCATAAAAGCTTAAATAAATACCATTTCTTTTTTAGGTTTGAGAATGTTTTGATTATTGTCAATGTTTATCAATCTTAATATGATCTGTGAATGTTATTTTTTTTAAATGTACATAACAATAGAAATCTTGATTCATATCATAAAATTATAATGTTTTGTAATAATGAAAGTGATGATTTTTACAAACAAATATCTTGAGGAAAATGTGAGTTTTTAGAGTTAAATCAAAATGGACAATTTGGAATCCAAAATATAAAAGTATTATTTGTAGTCTGTTCCCAAAGGTAGTCAAATAATGCATCCAATCCAATGTAGAATATTTGTGTTTATTTATGGATTTTCAATGTGTGAACTAGCTTGTGGGTAATTATTTAGGAAGTATGATGAGAATATGTACTTAGTTGATCACAATTATAAAAATTAGTATATGCTCCACTGTAAGTTCCTGATGTATTTAATGTAATAATATCACTTACATATACTTTTGGAAGTTTGTAGAGAGAAAGTAAATATTTCATTTTTAGTTTAAAGAGATCTCTCTGAGAAGGTGAACGTGATTTTCTTTTAGGATGCGCCTGACTCGCCTAAAGATGATGGCCCTGGATCTTTAGTTGGACATTCTATGTCAGGTGTGACATCCATGGAAACTGATATTGGCAATAGTAGCACTGGAGGAATGGAAACTCGCTCAAGACATCTTCTGTACACAACTCATTTTCCTTTGCCTCAGGTATTAATGATAATTTTGCATTTCTAACTTTTATGTATATGTTTCCCAACTCACATTTATAGAGTTACTTTACTCTGAAAGCATACAAGGATTTAGGCTTTGATCAATTTACTTTTTATTATTGTAATAAAGAGAAAAATTTTTTGATTTGCAACCACACCTGACTGCCAAGGACTTTACCCAGCACGGTTTACACCTGAGACCGTCTGGGAAACAGCACTTCGGTTCTCTCCTAGCTTCACATCTGACCTCACATCATCCACCTGCTCCATTACCTCCTCCTGCACGTACCTCATCTCCTCCTCCACCTCCCTCTACTTCTACTTCATCTCCACCTCCCTCTGCTCCTACCTCATCAACATTTCCTCTTCCTATCTCCACACCCATTTCTTCTCCTGTCCCCGTTCTTTCACCTACTGCTTCCTCATCTCCCACGTCAACATCTATTCCTCCTGTCGCCCCCATACACCGTTACAACTTGCGCTCAGGAGTACGATGTGGTACTCGAAGGTGACAATCGCGTTCAGGTGCTGTGTGCGAGCTTCATCCGGAACTAGAAGCTGTACCAATTTCAAATTCCTCTCCACAATCTAACGTCGATTCCATTTCTCGTGAGTCACAAACTCTTTGCGAAAATAAAATAATTATATTTCATCATAATGTCCAATCCCTTTCAAACAAATTGACAGACATTGAAATTCTGGTACACGAAAATCGATTCGATTTGCTATGCCTCACAGAGCATTGGCTTTCAACTAACAACATCAACGATACTGCTATTTCTAATTATTATTTAGCAAGTTCTTACTGTCGGCAAAATTTTAAAGGCAAAAATCCCCACGGAGGTACGTGTATCTACGTTCGTAATGATATTTTATCTTCTCCACTGACAGGCTACGAGAACTTCTGCGTAGATAGTGTGTTCGAAATTTCTGCAGTTGAACTGACCGACACCGGTATTGTTGTTTTGTGTATTTATAGACCTCCTCAATCAGATCTTGACATATTTTTTCGGAACTTCGAAAATGTTTTAGAACATATCGCACATAAATCTACTAAATCTATCGTTATATGTGGTGATTTCAATATCGATTTCTTGAGTACATCCGACTCTGCACATTCACCAGTTAATCGATTCAAGAATCTTATCGACTCCTTCAACCTTATTACTACGATAAATGACCCCACTCGCCTCTCCGGCTCATCTCAAACATTGCTAGATCAAATTATAGTCAACAATGGAATCTCGTATCTCTCTGAAGTGTTTATCGCCGGATACAGTGATCACCTTGCTCAAGTATTGACTATTAATAATACACTAAAACCGCTTAAAATCCTTTACAAATTTACAAGAGAGTTTAATGACATAAATAAATCCATATTCGTAAATTATTTGCGTGAAGAAACATGGAAAGATGTTTACAATTGCCAAAACACCGACGACAAATTCAATGTATTTATCTCAACATTCCTAAAACATTACAACTCTAGTTTTCCCATAAAACGCAAGTTAATTAACACAAAAAAATACAATAGATGGATCACCCTAGGGATAAGAATTTCTTCAAAAAACAAACGCCGTTTATATTATCTTTCAAAACGCTATAACCAACCACTCGAATTCCATAATTATTTTCGTAAATATAAGTCTATTCTCCGAAAAGTAGTCTATGCAGCTAAAGTAATAGAAAACGACAGGTATATACTAAAATCGAACAACCGGATGAAAGCCATGTGGACTATTGTTAACTATTACACGTCAACTTCTGAAAATCGCGAAGAAAATGTTTCTTTACTAAACGATGGCAAGATCGTGTCAAATCCTCAGGACATCGCAAGTTTGTTTAATTCTCACTTCTCAGAAGTTGGTAAAATAACGAACTCAATATATCCAAATCAATGTCCTCCAATTATTACCACCCACATACCCAATTCTATGTTCACTTCCGAAACTAACGCCAGTGAAGTCATGGGAATCATCAGCTCATTAAAAAACAAATTTTCACGAGGCATAGATGATATACCTGAGTTTATTGCTAAATCTTCGTCGCACGCT
>NNCF01125911.1:504509-548807 GCA_002313205.1 Laupala kohalensis | reverse complement strand
TTTTTATCTTATCTAGGAACTTTTGCTGAAATTTTTGAATCCGCCTCTGCCTTAGGGCCCTTGATCGGAATTGATGGGATGGTCCCTTGCTTGCTTCCGGAGAGTAAATTAGTTTTTTTTCCTCCACGTGGTCATACGCAGTTTGTACTGTTTTTTGACAATAAATTTAAATTTAGAGTAGCAAAATAATTTGACAGTTTTATCAAAACATTAAATGGTCATCACAAAATGTGGGGTCAAATTATATTTGAAGTTGTACTATTTCCAAGAAAATATGACATTGCTTAGATCATTGCATATTTGAAGTAAATGAACTCCTTGACTGAAATATTTTGATTCCAATTACAAAGTAAAGAAATTCTTCTTAAAGCAGAAAATCAGTTTGTTGGCCATTTCATTGTGTGTAATGAAACTCACTTCATTAATTCAGAAATTATATCACTCCCTCATATAAAAAAAGTGGTTTTTGGACTATAGTCTGTTGATTTGTTCATTCACTAATTTAGTGGTTTTAAACAGATGAGTGTTATTTCATTCATGTTGTGTATGTAGACACATGTTGTTAAACACAATACATATGTTTTGTTTGTCATATTGATTATTCTGTCAGGTAACAGAATATGAATTAGAAAGAGAAAATTCAATTTGAAATTGCTGTTTGAAAGAAAATCATGATTTGGAGAAAGCTTTAATGAAAATATGCACAAAAGTATTTGTACTCCCTTTTTATTACTTCTTCATGAAAATATTGTAATGTGGATGAACGCTGTGAAAAATAACGCAGTTGTTTGCTACTAAGTTTTCTTAATCAATAATTATTGGGTTTAACTGTACTTTTAACTTATAATCTTTACATTATTGTTATTTTTGTGTCTAGGATGAACCATGCAGTATGCATGACTGTAACCAACGACATGTGTTATTATATGGTGTGGGACGTGTCAGAGATGAGGCCCGTCATACAGTGAAGAAAATGACTAAGGAAATTTGCAAATTATTCAGCAAAAAATTTAGCATTGATGTAGCTGAAGGTGGGTGTGGAATTCCCTTAGCATGAGGTATTGTTTTGAAATTGCACAATTTTGCCTCTCAAGTGAAAAGCATGGTGAGCAAACAGTCTTATGGAAAAGGCTGTTAATACTTATGACAGAGAAAACAAAAATTATTCCACAGCTTTAGATGATCTTTTACTGTTTGTCTTGAGAATCCTAATGAACCATGGTGAGAAGATTTTATGATAAAACAAGTGAAATTATTGCCTAAGAATATAAGTAGCACTACTGTCTAAGAATACATGTTTAAGAAATGTTTTTTTATGTTGAAGTGGATGAGTCTCGTGAATGGTGTATAATTATTATGAGGTTTACAATTGCAGTTATGGTCACTATACATGGGCAGGTAGAAATTATTTGGATACCTGGAAATTTGGTTTGTATTTGATTTTAAAACAATTACAGGGTTATTCGAACTAAAATATACTTACCTTGGAGAGACTATCCATGAATGTAACATATCCATATTTTAAACCAGGGAAGATGATATATGCAGGAAAATTCAGTTGAAAAATTGCATATAGTTGATGCAACAGACTTCACCAGTGGAAAAATTTGTAGAATGCACTGGAAACCCATCCAGATGCAATGTAACTCTTTTAAAATAGACACTAGGGGGAATGGAAATTTGTCTTATTAGTGGGAAATGGGTTTTTAACACATTGAAGCTAATTTTACATATTTATATTCAATTAGGATGGTTGTAAAACATTCCATTAATTACTTCAATTATATTAAAAGATACTAGAGCTCAATCACAGATTTTTGATGCAACTTTTCCACATGGATATGTTTCTTTCTAAAAAATTAAGTTTACCTTAATGAAACATGATGGACAGAAAGGCTCCTATTAGTACACTCAAGCAAACGCTTATTTTGAGGGAAGTTATGCTGGGTAAATATAAAATATGCCGCCATGATAAATGAAAGTAAACAAGTGTTTGATCGCAGAGGTCAAGTGACGAACAGCATTTTGTATTCCATCCTGGCAGTACATGTAGAAAAGCTATGTGAGTACAGCTCATTCCTACATCATGGATGGTACTCAGTGTTTTCATAAGTTGCAATCATTTATATTCTCTACTCACGCATCCAGGAGGTACACTGTGCCAAAGGCAATGTTGACACACATGCAGGGACATCGTTAAAATTTTGTGAAAAATTATAACTTTTGTCTAACGTTGTGGTCAGAATTTACTGTAGGGAAATATTTTCTGTCCAATATGAGTGGGAATCTGTTGTAAATGGATCTCTTATATCCAGGAAATAAAAGCATATTTTTATATGTTCATTCTAAGGGCTTATGATATTGTCCTATATATGTCTGAATCCCTTATAAGTGGGTATCTTATAACCAGGTTCCACTGTAATATACCACATTTTCTAGAGTTTCCAACTAATGAGAGTGACTTGCAAGTTCACTAGTATCAACATAATGCAATTTTGAATCAATGCTAAAGAATACAAATGTATTCTAGATGATAATATGTAAGAAGCAAATCTTCCTATTGTACAGGTTATTGTACGACCTTTTATAGGAAATATATTAGTTTCTTGTACAATAAACTGTTGCACATATTTAAGTGGAAAATAAATAAATAAATAGTTATTATATGATTATTTTGTGATTGATCTTATTTTGTAGGAGGAAAAGTGAAAAAACATTCACGTGGAGAATTTAACTTTGAAGCCACAACAGCAAAAGTACAGAGCTTGTCGTACTTCGATCAGCATGTTGTGACATGGCAGTGTGCTGTCACAGTCATTGAGATGTTGAGCTCCTTTGCTAGTGGTTAGTATTCAGTCATTTTGTGAAGTTTTTGCCAAATTTTTTTTGCTTGTCCAGACAGAAATATCACTATAAATAATGTAATAAATGTATCATTACTGGTACATGTACAATGAATATACTTTTACGTAAAATGATGTTCTTCATGGTCTTTAACAATTGTTTTCAGGAAATGCAAATTACCTTCCTGTTCAAGAGCATGTCGCCTTTTTGTTTGATCTCATGGAATTAGCTCTAAATATTTATGGCCTTATTGATGTTTGTATTCAGGTAAATCATTCAATGGCTTTTAATTTTCTTTTGTTTCTAGTTTCCAGTTAAATTATATTTTTAAACCTAACTGCATCAAAGTTTTATCTTTCGGTCAGGAGAGTGCTTTCTGCTAACCTTACCACCATTTTAACTCCTTCTTCCACCCCCTATCTTGAAGTACCAACTGAGAATAATTTGATTTGGAGATACATTCATACACTGTACAAAGAGCTGAGTTCCAGTAATACATCACAGAAGATGGAAGTGAGGTTCTTGAAAGTATGCTTCCAACCACAATAAAATCATTGTAATCAGATTTCTGAAATTATTTAAATACTTCAAATGAAGTTGTTTTTTTCTCATTATTATCATGGCTGTGGAAGACCATATTTCCATTTCAATACTTCAAATATCATTAATTAGCTGTCTCCTTTCTTTTTTATGTTTGAGATACTTTCTGAGATTAGAATCCTGACCAGCTGATATTGTATGTGGTTTTGTGGTTAACTTATGGTATGTTGATAAGATTCTTTTTTAGATTCTAAAAGAGCTTCCTGAAGTTGAAGCTCAACTCCTTGCGAAAGGTTCTGGACTTGTGCGTTGCTACACAACATCACTCAGTCTTTATGTTGTTGGAGTTTTACGTCGTTATCACTGCTGCTTACTTTGTGAGTATCTGTGTTTCTTATGTATTGAAATATATTAAAATTAATATAACCCAAATTTACATTATTTTATCTGAATAATTTGAATAGATTCAATTTTTATTGGTTTAGTAAATAGAGGTCAATTATTACTTATGTTATTTACACATTTTTGTATGAACTTTTATGAAGTTCTATCACAAGTTCCTATCAGTTACTTCTTGTTTTAATTTGTTTATGTAAGACCTTTTCCTTTCAGTGTCCCCTGATCAAACAGTAGCAGTGTTTGAAGGTCTTTGCCGAGTAGTGAAGCATGTGACTAACCCTGGTGATTGTTCATCGGCTGAACGTTGTGTCTTGGCCCACCTCTATGATCTTTTCTCTACATGCAGCTTACTGAAATCAAAACCACATTGTGTTGAGCCGTTTAGCAATGCTTATCCCAAAATTCGACAGGCTCTGTATTCCTCTTTGCAGCCATCAACTTCAAATCATGTTTGCAATGCTCAGTTTATGACAGAGGTCCTGAGTAATCCAAGGCGTGGAGGTATGTTGAAAATTTGCCATTGGTATAAGAGTGATTGTATTAATTGAAAAATTCAAGAAATCTGACCAGAATACAGATTACAGATACTGAAAACTGATTCAGAACCAAGGGCTCTAATGACCTTGATGAGCCCTAAAGCCACACACACAAAAAAAGAGTGAAAGAGAGATTCAGAACCCTCATACTCTTTGGATTGGAACTTTTTAATTCAAAATATTCTAGAAATTTTATAGAATTTGCAATTTTGCTCCTGCAATTTCTTATCTAATTATAATATTCCAATTCAGATATCAAAGTCAATTACGTATTATATTATAAATTTTATTCTAGATAAATATTACTATTTTTATTAAAATAATTTCATTGTAATTAAATGAAATATTTAATTTAAATCTTTGATTTATTTATCTTGACAAAATTTTACTAAAATTGTGAAGAAATTGAAAGCATTAAATCATAATTGATACTTCATTATATAAATTAAACTATGCCATGTATAATTCAAATATGTTGGTCATAAAAATATCAATATTTCCATATACCCATCAAATGTCATTGTCCATTGCTGAATTTAGCAACTTTTTTCATAGTGTAAATTGTGTTGTGTAAAAGCAAATACCCTAACAGACAACAGAATATCACCAGGTTTCACTTCGGGTATTAAAATTACTCATTTGTTTTTCACAAATGGTTGGTTGGTCGATCTTGTATTGTGTTTATCCATCTTATATTTTTTTGTGCATATATTGGAAAACATGTACAGACAGTACATTGTGATCAAATTCTCCCTTTATCACAGTTTCCCCTAATTTACATCAGTCCTTCTCATCTCTCTAAAGTGTGGTAATGTGTAACAATAACTTTCAACAAAAAAATTTATACCGTGAGGTAATTACAAAGATGGTTAATATTTGTAACTTGTTAATATGTACAAGATTGTTTATGTTTGTAATTTGTTAATATCTGTAAGATTATCTTAATCTGAGAAAAATATCACTTAAACTGCTTGACCTCACCATTCATTCTACTTTTGAGAAATTTTGTTGGACTCATTCTCAGAATCTTTAGTGTTTTTTATGGCTTACACATATATTTAGTCTACAAAGCTTCAAAATAAACTTGAAATCAGAAAAATATATAATTTTATTGAAGAAATATTTCTTGAAAACATACAGTTTCTTGTGTTTCCTATTTATCACAGGTAAAGTTGAGCCTCAATGGGCACGTCAGCTTGCAGAATCACCTAGCAATCGTTACAGTTTTGTATGCAATGCTGTAGTTGCTGTATGCAATGAAACTGACAATGATCGACTGAACGACCTTGCCATTTTATGTGCTGAATTGACTGCTTGTTGTAATGCTCTGTCTGCTGAATGGCTAGGTGAGTTTTTTTGTTTGTTTAACATTGGATACTTTTTATGTTATTGAAGTGTTTGATGTAATATTTTTATCCATTGTTCTTGGAAAATGACTTTTTTTATTATTGTTTTAAATTTTGTTATAAAAAGAAAGGTCTACATTCAGTTTCAACAATGTAAGAACTAGTTGTCTATTTCTTGTTGTGTGTAATGCAACAGTGTTATGCTACCAACGTGCCGCACTCCACTTGTTTTGAGAAAACAATATTTTAAGAAAGTATTAAATTTAAAATTTCCATAGGATATTTTGGGACAAAACTGAACAATTTATTAGTGTTTTTCTTAGCTATATTTCATTATCTTAATTTTTCAATTCATTGTCATATTTTTTGTAATAATTTCACAAATTTAAAATTCCACTGATTAAAATGTGAGTTAGATTTTGTTACTTAGAACTGAAATTAATATTAGCAGGACCTGAGTTTTAAATAAATGTATAAATAGTTAAAGTTGATGATAGGATTTAACAAAAATAATTTTTCATCCAAAAAGGCAAAAAGGAATTAATTTTAAAAAAAGAAATAAATACACATACGTTAAAGAAGAAATGTTTTCTGTTGTTGCTTGAGAACAAAATTTAGCCTCCTCACTTTCAACATTTTTACATTTAAGTTTCGTGTCTAAAATATAAATGTATGTATGATAAAATTTCATTAACATATACTTCATTATCAATAAGACTCTGCATCTACTTTGATGCTACAAGACTGGTATCATTCATCAGGTCTCTGGATAGGAATTCTACTCTTGTCATTTAGGGGTTAAATTCTTTACTGTACTCGAGGATAATTTTTGAATGTTAATTTTTTGCATTATTTAGGAGTTGCAACATTTTTCGAATAGAAAATTTAGAGTATTGGTAGTATGTATAGCTGGTGCTAATGGTTCAATGATAGGGGGGTTGGTGTCTTAGTGAGTACCAATATGTAGGTGCAGACCCTGGTAAGGAGTGAATGAGTTTTGAGTATCTTTACTGTACACACCATTTTGTATTATTCCATGTTTGAAAATTTGCAAAAAACAAAAACATGTCAAGTTTTGTCATTTGTTATTTGGTAGATTGAGTCAGATAACTACTTTACTAAGTAGTTATGCCAGTCAATCATGAAAAAGGGCTGATAGTACACTAAATATTTTGCAATAATTAATGTGGGGTTTACAGGCAAAATAGGTTTACAAGTAAAACAATAATTAATTAAAAGTCAACATTTGGTTGTTTTAAAGAAATTGCTGTGATAATATTCCACTCTTTTAGTGAGAAGGAATAGAGATGAGGATTAATTTATTATTTTCATGCAGTAATGTTAAGAGTGAAATGTTTTGCTTACAGGAGTTCTGATGGCTCTTTGTTGTTCTTCACTCCATTCCTCTCATTTTATTGATGTACTGACTCAAGTGGATATTCAGGATTTGTCCATCCACAATTCCTTGGCTGTCTTCACTTCCATTCTCATTGGTGAGTTATGAAGTGAGATTTACAGTCTAATTCTAGTGAGCAAATGTATTGTTCTTTTACCTTCAATTACATGTATATTTTTAGACCAACAACATTTATTCAAGAATATTTTTTCTGAAAAGTAATTGTTTGATTTGTTTAAGTGAGTATTTATGAAGCTTAGATTTTAAATAGTATTAATGTATGATTTTTCTATTTATAGCCAGACATTGTTTCTCCTTGGAGGATTTTGTGCGGCATATTGCTCTGCCTTCACTTGTCAAAGCTTGTAATGAAGGTAAGATTGATTTGGACAAAGTACTCCTTAGTAAGATCAGAAATCAGTATAATTTTATTCTATATTATGTGTAATTAGTGGTTTTTCTTCATAGAACTTAGATAAAATTTTGTGTCCACAGTTTAAAGAAATCTATTGCTACAGTTACTAAAACTTCACTGACAATATGCTTTTCACATTAAGACATATCATTTTAATTTCTTCCTGATTGACTGTATTCAAGAGGATAAATTATGCTTGATAGTGAAGTGGTTTATTTAACATCTCAAGGCTACTTGATGTTAACTCAATATTTTCAAGTGAACACTTTTTTTTTGTCTTGAACACAATTTTACTTATCGGTCTCTTTTTCAATTAAATTCAGAGTTTGTAGTAAATTTTGAGAAGAAATACTTCCAGAAATTAATTGTAATTTAAGATAAGTAGAAAGTTTTGAAAGTGTATGGAAATGGATCTGTAGTTGCTGTAATTTCAATGACTTGTTAAAAGCAACATGTGCTTGGTGTTGTAGGCCGAGGTGATGCAGACTCTGAAGCGGAAGCAGGGGCTCGACTGACCTGCCACCTGTTGTTACGTCTCTTCAAGACTGTTGAATGCCCTCAACCTGCATTGTATGCCATGGGAGCTTCCCCTCACCCAATTCCAGGAGGTACCACATCACCACCTGTGTACAGTATCAAACTCAGCTGCGACAGACACCTTTTAGCCGCTGCACACAACAATATACGTGTGGGACCTGTACTAGCAGTGCTCAAGGTAACCTTGATGAATTTTTTTTTACCCCTTTGTAATTGTCGTAATTGGATTCACATCTATTTGTTGGTTGTAAACACAATAAGATTAATAAAGATATATATTGTGCTTTTTATATATGTATGTACTTTTTAATATTCTCAACATTTCAACTCGTGGGTTGAGTTGTCATCAGAGGCCCATTTCACAAAAGTACAAGTTTGTAATTGACAAGTAAATTTTCACAAGTTTGTAAAAATATCCAGTTGTTAGCATTTCACAAAGGTACACTTGTAAACGTGTAGTTACAAGTGAATACTTGCAACCCACCAACATTGTTTGGTTGCTCACAATTGTAGCAAACAAACTTGTAAAATAAACTTGTTACCAACCAAGAATTTCTTACCTAGCTATAATTGTAGGTTGACTGTGTTACAAGTGTTATTTTGGTCAAATTATTCCTCGGAAGATTAAGATGAGCTATTCATTCATGTACAACGATATAGAAAAACATTCAGGGAAAGAGTGAACTTTGCATTTGTGTCGGTGTATGAATTTAACGAATGCATTAGAATGACGTCTGTAAAGCTGGATGAAAAAGAGGGACGTATTACAAATACTTAAGGAAAGAACCACATTTATTTTACTATACATTTTAATTTAGTTATTCGTCATTATGCAGTTTGGGAAGTCATTGTTGATAAGCTTGAAATATTATTAATAATATGTAGAAAAAACTAGCACTTCCTGTGTGTACTATGTCTCCAAAAATGTGTACTAATGAATGTGTTAGAAATACCAAATTTGACATTACGTAACACAGAATCAAACGAGAAAGAATAGATGGTCCGCCAATACTTGTTACTGACAAGGGTGAAAGCACTACACTTGTTACCGACAAGTACTTGTTACTGACTAATAAACGAAATCTTGGTGAAACAATTGTAACTAACTACTTGTTATTACAAACAACACTTGTACTTTTGTGAAATGGGCCCCAGGTGATAGAATTAGAAAACACAATAACTAGAACTATTTAGCTTTGGTAAAGTGGAATTTGCATTGTTCACTTCTTATAAAAAAACAACTCCTAAATTTACAATTAAAATATTTTCAATTTCATTTTAGTTAAATATCACATTTTAAGTATTTCTTTTTTCTTTTCCTTTGTGTTTGCTTGCAAGAGGTTTATGAATAATGTTGCTAATTATATTATTTAGGTTTTTGTTTTAATTTATTTAATATGTTGTAGAACAGGTTAATAAGATGTGCACAAGAATAGAAAAAACGGAACTACAGTTTTACTAGTTTTTAAGTGATCCATTTTAATTCTTTCTGAGGACATGAATACTAGGTAGACTTTACTGTGCAATCACAACAGTAAACTGTTGTATAGCTAATAATTAAAGATGGAAGTAAGAACTGAAACCTATGAGAATGAAAAAAACAGTCATTGGAGAGTGTTTCTGATGAAGTTATAATTGTTGTTTACCGCAGTACAGGTTTATCACAGTAGATCTGACTATTAAAAGCACAATTAATTTAATTACCTTTATGACAAATTACACCCTTAAATTTTATTTTAGTGAAGAAATTTGAATACACTTTGTAACTGAAACATGTTTGACTTAATTTTTTAAATTTAGAAAACAGGAACTTCATTGCATGATGATAATTGTTTTTTAAAACAGTTTCATTGTTATATTTTAGTTAGAATTCATTTATTTATTATTTGTCTGATGGTGAGGTTCAGACCATGAGGCCCGCTCTCCCACTTACCTGTTCACAAGAACTGTTTGACAAAAAAAAAAAAATTAATAGAAAAGTAATCGCCGGATTTCATTGAATTGCATTTTATGTTATTGTACTTTTATTTAGCATGTGTACTATGATGATTGTGAATAATAGTCTTCTATATTTTAGAATTTTAGTAATTTTTTTTTCCTGCATGGGTGTTTTGTGACTATATTGGTGCGACAGGCCATCCTGGTAGTGGGAGATGCAACAGCCCGTGATTCCAAGTCGGGCATCACCAAGATCAAGACAGAGCCAGGCACAGGGTCTAGCGGTGGGGGTTCTGTGGGTGCCACGCCTTCAGGGGCTGGTACTCCTGGTGGAAGCTCCGGGGGCGGTGCAGGAAGCGTGGGTGCTGGTGGCAGTGCTGGTAGCACAGGCGGTGGTGGCAGCGCTGGTTCCAAGACACCTGCAGGTGCAGGTGCTGCCTCTGAACTCAGCATCAGCCACATCCTGGGCACTTCCGACCTTTTGGGTGCCACTGACGACCTCGGCCTGGGTTTGGGGTGAGTAATCTTTCCCTTCGTTACATTTTCCCATATTTCCTCTTATTTTGGAGTTACCACAGGGGCGTCCTAAGTTTTGGTGTGTGTGGCAGTTTTAAAATTTATTATGATTTTGTAATAATGAAACTCATGAAAAGAATTAATATTTTTAAAATTTTAACTATTAATTTCCTGTGTCCGTGAACATTCAATGCATAAAATGATTTTTTAAATTAATTTCAAGACTGGGAGGAAATACATTACCTCACTTTGATTATGTCTCTGACGGTTAATGTATTCTTCAAAATCTTTCAGATACTGAAAAAATTAAAATAAATTATTACAAATAAATTGTAAATTCATGAAATACTAAATAACATTTCTATCATAGCAGGTGTACTAATTACGACTTGGAGCACTAACTTCACTCAATTACTTAATGTGTCTTTTCAATGTACTTCAACTTTCTTTGATTAAAATAATACTAATTTAAAAAATCAAATATGTGAAGAAAGAAAAAAAAATTTAAAATTGATTCTGACATTAATTTTTTTCTCCCAAAGTTTACAAAGTTTACTTTTTGAGAAATATATTGTTCTTTAAAACACCAGTTTTGAGATTTCTCATATACCTAATATAAAATTATAACTTTGAGAATTTAGTAAGAAATGAAAATGTACCATTTTTAGAGTAGCATAACATTTCCCAAAGTGATTTTAATAGTTATTTTATATCTAAATCCCTCAATTATGTCTTGTAATTTATTTAATGCATTTTATTGATTTTTTTTTTCAGCGAAGTGACATGATTCTTGGAATCATAAAATAATTTTTCTCATCGTTTTCTTTGTGATATTTTTAATTCTATTTAAGCTATTACTTTGTTGTTGTTGTTGTTGTTGTTGTTGTTTGTTTTTTTTTGTTTTTTTTGGTAATGTATTTTGCTTTTATGCATTGCATGTCTTTAGTGGTGTATTATTCTCTTTGGAATTGTAATATTAGTTCCTTTTACCTCACTATAAGTATGTTGTAGTATTTGCTTCCAGTAAGATGATTTCTCCGCAATGTTGGTAGAATAGTGTATTATGAAATGCTTTTTGCTTTTATTTCTAAAAATTAAAAAATTCTTGAGTTGTTAAATAGACTAACACATTATAATATGTTACCTTTCACATTTTCTTTGCTGTATTTAACAATTGAATAGTCTTAGTAAATTACATTGCAGATGATTTTTCTGCATATTCATTGCAGAAATTAGTTATGTGTTTTAGAAAATTGAATTAAATAAAGATTACAGATACACAATCCAGGCTTGATGTCTATGTAACTGTCTGTTATTTGTTCTATTTGAGAAATTGCAATGAATTAATTCTAGTACATCATTGTTCAAATATATTAATTGTGCTAAGAGCAGAAGTAATAGCTAATTTGTGGATAAACAACTTTGACTTTGAAGAATTTATATAAAGATGACTTAATTGTAAATATAATTTCTCTCTTTGTAGAGTTTATGTAGCAAGGATACTACATTCCAAAGCAAAACTTGCTCAGAGATCTTCTTAATATTTTTCAGAATTATTAATTTTTGAAGAACACCATGTGTAAATACAAATTATGCTGATTGTTGTTAGACAAGCCTTGATTTCATAAATTTCATACATTTATTTGTGATTATTTTTATTCAAATTATTTTGAATTTATTCTTCATTTAGTCACCATAAAGTTACATCTAGTCTTTTTCTTGCTTGAATTTCTGTCTTTGTGTCCTTTTGTGTTTTACTGCTACATCTGAGTATCAGAGGTGTCATGGGTTAAATCACTATTTTTGTATTTACTTGTGTTGTGGTTCTCTGGGTTTGGTTGTTACCTGTGATCTGTTGTGGCTAGAAATATCATGAAAACACTTATTCTTGGAAAAATTGTAGGATTACTCTGAAATGACAAAATGTTCTTATAAGCTTGAGTACAAATGAGACACATTTTTTAAGCAAGATTTATTGGGGTGGTATGGATTATTGGAGAGATGTGATATTCACTATAAAATTACATATGGAAATGGAACAGTAACTTGTAGTTTTATACATGAAGAGATTGGATCTGTGGGATTATGTTCAGTAAATTGTTTATACAACTTTTTGTGACCATCCCTTATATAGAAAAAATATCCTTGTTTTCAGCACAGTTTGGCAGAGTATGGATTGATAGTAAAAATTAAGTAGCATATTATGAACTTTTTAATGTTTTGAATGCCTCTTGTAGTGTTTTGTTCAACTGCATCCCTAAATGTTGGTAAATTACATTAAAAAGTTGCATTTACAATGTCATGTTTTCCCTGACAGTTAAAAAATATTCTTTGGGATTTATATTTGTGCCCTTGTTTAAAACGGGAGGAAGTTAACAAAACTGGAGAGGAAAATAATTAACCTTATAATCCAATGTCATGATAAGTCTAAGTAAAATTTTGGTGTATTCCGTTTTTGTGAGTTAGTGATGTATATTTCCTTCGTATCATTTTCTACAATATGTAATCAACAGTTGTATAGTATGATCATAAAGTATATATTATCATAGCTTTGTAAACGCAACGCAGTGAAAGAAAGCTTCGTAAAACGAGTAGTCGTAGACCGCTTCCTTTGGCTCTGTAGGCATCCGCCCTCCAAGCTGCTGTATGCGCAGTGGGACCCGCCACGCGTTCCTGCCATCCCCACCTACCCCGACCTCTGCGCCGTCGTCATCGACGTCCCCGGTCCCACCTTCATCTCCATCCTCGGCGCACTCGTCGCCGTCTATTCCATCCTCGCCGGATTGGGCGGACGCCTCGCCGCCGCGTGCCCCTTCGCCCGTGCCACCGGCGCAATTGCCGTTGATGGACTTGCCGCGGGTGCTTCTGTGGTGGCGTCCCGTCGCGGTGCCGGAGGTGTCGTTGACGACATGGCTGCCCGAGCTCCTATCTCCACCGCCTCCTCTCCCGCCACCACCTCCCACGCCGCGTCCGCCACCTCGGCGTGCTTACCGTCCATTGCCGCCTACACCTTCACCGCGTCGCCGCAAGCGTCGGAGAACGCGCGCCAACCTCGTCGCTGCCGAAGACACGACTGCTGCTGGACGCGGCTGCCGTCCTTCGTCGCGACACGCTGATTCTGGCTCAATGACGGACTCTTCGGCGGTGAAAAACGCGCCGACTCAAGTCCCTGCCTTTCCTTCATCCTCTTCCTCCGTCGCCAACGCAGCAACCACTCCAGCCGAAGTGAACTCCTCCTCTGGCAACCAAGGAAGCAAGACGTCGATTTTGAAATGGCACGCACCTCCCAGGTTTGTGCGGAGGTTTAATAAAACTCTTGACGCTCACGGGAGCACGGAAATCTCTAGTCACCATGGGTTGCCCTGAATTTATGTTATTCATGTTATTAAAACTGCAATATTTCTTCATGCTTCTGCTTGTTGAACTCAAAATGGAAATTTTACTTCGTTTTTACTTTTTTTTCTTTTTCAATTTAAATCGCTACACGAAGTAACATTATTTCGGTTAATTGATTTTATGATCTGAAAATTTCCATGATTTAAATCAAGAGTTGAAGCAGAAGTGATCATAGGAAAACATGGGATCAAACGTAATTTCAAATCTAAAATGCTGTCAGTACTCAGAGCAACTTCTTTTTATGAATGTGTATATGAGCACTTGATAAAAGCATACCATAGAATGGAACATAATCCATGGGGTTGGGTTAATATAACAAAACACTGCCAGATTAATCAAATAATTATTAGTTGATTATTTATATGAAAAATATGTTTTTATAGTTTGTTACAGAAGTGTTCTCTTTAAAATAACAAGAGTTCTCTTTAAAATAATATGTTCCATCAACAAGTGTTTCAAACTCCATTTGATGCTCTGCTGAAACTACAAGTGTTGAACTTGTCTCATTGAAGATTTTCTGTGCACTTGCCTTTTGCCATTCCATGATGTTTATCTCCTTACCAAAATTTCTTCCATGAATTCTAGTTGATTTTTCCTTGCACTTATCACATGCTTTTATGAAATAGTTGAATTTCCTTTGGCATGAAATTTAAGTTTATTGCATTGTTTTGCCAATTTAAGTTCATGACTATGTTGCATTGTTTTGCCAATTATCTTCTGTTGTGCTGATCTGCATCCATCATTGATAGTATGAGTCATTTTCTACACCTTTGTTAGAGGAATTTTCATTTTCATAATTGTTGACGGGGGTGTACATTTGTGACAACTTCTTCTTGGAAGGTCTTAAGTTTTGGCCTTGTTTTTGAAAGTGTTGTTTCTTTGAGAGTAAATGATTAGTGTATTCTAAAACTTCCTTATGATTCCTGTAAGGAAACTGGTATTCAATGTAGAAAAACTTTCATTATTTAATTGCTAAAAGTTTGGGACAGAAAAATAAACTATCAATGTGGTTAGTTATTAAATTAGGAGCTAGGTGTCAAGGTTTCATTAAAGTATTTGAAATACTATTCATGATCCCTATTATAGTAAATGCAAAAATATTTCATCTTAGGATCCTGAAAACTGTGTGGTTTTAAATTACTTTCATCATTAACATGTGTTTTTTTGTCTTGGATTAATGGCAAGAAAAAAATCTGCAACCAAAAAAGGGCAATTGGAACGAAAACTCCATAAATTGTATTGGCAGGTTTCTCCTGTTGATGGACAGTCATTTTGTTTTGTCAGTGTTTGACTTACTTATTCCCCTTAACTGCTGCATAAACTTTGAAGATTCATAAGCTGTGTGCATTAGTGCAAGCACTCGAACAAACTTGGGTTACTAAATTGAACTCCATTGAGAAAAGTAAACTTCATTAAAACTTACGAAAATGTATCAAAATTTAAATGAGTTGTGTACTTCAGTTCATCCCATTTACATTTTAAACTTGAAAGTAAGCAACTTTATTCTTCCCATATTTCTTTAATATTTCATATTTTTGCCTCACTGCTGTTATTTTGTAAATTTTTGGATGTTCTGCATTGTAAGATATTTAAAACACACAGTACTTCAAATTATGTACAAATTCAAAAATATGTTTTGGCGGTCCTCTTAACCATCATCAGCCAAGCTCAGTTAATTCAGTGGGGAAATATTATTTAAATTGGATGGCTTGTCTCAAATAACTCAAGTTTTAGTTACAGTTAAATAGGTGCAATACTGAAGTAGTTATAATTATGAATTTGGTAATTTGAGTGTTGTGAATAAATGAATAATTATGTGGTGATTTCTTCATTTTTGAGTTACTATCATTTTCAATTTTTTGTTTTTTCTACTTTGTTGTGTGAAGCAAGGATTAATTGAGTCATCTAGTTTCAAAACCAGCTACATCACTAGTTCCTAATTTTTCATATGTATATTTAATAATCACAAATACTGTTAAATTGATGGAAAATTTTTAAATAAAAAAAAATTACTTTTGAGGTTTTTAGATAATTATTAGGAGAATAGGTACTCACAGTATCCCTTAAGCATTTATTGTACCTAATATTTATTCAAAAAAC
Source organism: Laupala kohalensis (assembly GCA_002313205.1). Lineage (NCBI taxonomy): Eukaryota > Metazoa > Arthropoda > Insecta > Orthoptera > Trigonidiidae > Laupala > Laupala kohalensis. The sequence goes on along the minus strand of NNCF01125911.1, from coordinate 532,844 downwards.
AAAATGACATTATATTTGATAAAAAAAAAATTAATACATTTCTTGAAACTTTTCATTGATTTCAAGAAATCTTATTAAATCATAAATTTTACAAGTGTTGTTATTTAAACATTCTGTAGCAGCAGGAAGTTCATTGTACAAATTAGACTGTGATTTTGCAATACTTTTATGGGAGCTTAAATAATCTCAGACCTCTCTGAAGTAGCGCCTCTTCAAAGTTGATGCATCATCTTTACTTTTAGGGTATTGCACTTCAGCTTCAGTTACTATATTGGAGGTTTCATTAGATTGAAACTCCTACTTTTTTGCAAATACTTTGAAAACTTAATTTTTCTACTCCATAGTTTCTACTCCACATTAACAAGCATATACTTTCCATTGTAACTATGATGAAAAAACCATATGCATGGACTGAATTTAAAACACCAACACCTGGAGAATACAATACATAAGACAGAGTTTTTACAGTCATGTACAATGCCAAGAAGATGAATAATTGTCCTGTAATGTGAAAATATTTCTATGTAATCTTGTGGTTTTATCAGAACTACAAAGTTATTATGGCAAAGAGAGTGATTTTGATGGATTGAAACTAGTATAGTAACTTAATAAGTAAGAGGGGAAAAATTAAAATATTGCAATGATTTGTGAAAATATTTGTGATCTAACTACTTTTTTTTTTTTTTTTTGAGAATGTCAAAACTTACTTGTGTAATGGTGTGAAATCTGTTGTGTAATATTGTGAAAAAAAAACTTCATTTACCTGTGGTTTCTGTTATTAATGTAAAATGTTTCCTTCTTGTTGGGTCATCATAATATCTCTCTGCAAGTATGTATGGTTCTTTAATCATTTCTAAAAAGACTTAATTGTCTCGCAGCTATGTCTGCAGTGCCCTTTTTTCATAATTAGTTTTGCATTTAAATTTTCTATCATTTATCAGTAGAAGTAGTTGTAGAAAATTTATTTTCTCTGATTAAATCTTTTACCAATGAGACCATTTTTTTCTCCTATAACAAGCATGATATAGTTTAGTTATTATTGTTGTTTAAATAAAGTAATGGAACCTCTTCATAACCCTTTCATATTTATTATCAGATTTTTATTTTTCTCTTTTCTTTGATTTATTGAAAATTTCTGTAAGAGTTTTAAGTATTTTAATAATATTAATTCAACTTCAAACCTTATTTGGGCATGTTCAAAATTGTTGTTGTGATCAGTTACTTTAAAATTAAAGAGAGGCATTATGGTTTCCATGTCCTTCTTTGTATGGACACGTGCAGACTGGGACCCATAAGTCTGTATAGGGCTCTGGCCAGCGCAGCTGGGTCTGGCGCCTCAGGATTGACGGATGCTCGAGCTGTGGGACTCTCAGAATTTGCGCAGCATGTGCTGCGTCAGATATGCAGCCAAGAATGGGTATTGGAGCGCTGCCTTCAAAACCCGGAAGAACTCTGTGACCAGGATATGCTCCTTGACAGTATGTTGACCCCTAAACAGGTGAGAAAAAAATTCAATTCAATTACTTGCTGGGTTATAATAAAAATCCAATTTCATTTGTATGGCTTCTTCAATATCCTTAATTTTGTTTGTTTGTTTTTTCCTCTTTCTTATGACTGTTCCCTTCATGTCTCAAAAATTCTCCCATATGTTTCAGTTTATTTAAGATTTATTTGAAAACAAAAAGGAAATCATTTGTAATTTTCTAAGGAGTATCATCACTTGCTTCTAGAAATGAGTAGGTAATCTTCTTGCTGTTCCTCACTCCACTTATGTATGTGGAGTGGACTAATACATGTCAGAGATGTCTGTATATCACATTAACTATGTTTTGTTGATTGATCTTGTTTTATTGCTTTATACTACAACTTCTGGGCTTCAGAATAATTTATCATTATCACCCTGTAATTTGATCTCCAATACAAGAAATATGCAATTCATTTGTATCATGGTTAAGACAACACTCATTCACAAAATCTCCCAGACAAAAAAACATTTGGAATCAGCCTTCTTTTCTTTCTCTCTCAAAGGAATTGATAGTCCACCAAACTCTCTGTAAATCAGTTGTTCGTATAAATTTCATGCATTTAAATTATTTGTATCATCGTACTAAAACAATATTTTTTCTCCCAACCTTTTCATGTTTTCTCCTCATGTTTTTCTTCCTCTCAGTTTAATCATTCTTTACCTCTGTCCGAATGGAGAGTCAGCTGAATGTAGCTACTGCTGACTCGCATTACAAGCGAAGGTCAATAAACAGCAGAGTTGACACTAGTAAGCATATACACAACAGCAGAAGACAGTTAGTGAGAGGTTTCCTTTGGGGGCTTCCTTTTCTGCCCTACGTTGAATAAGTATTAGGTTCTGTCAAGGGGGGCCAATCATTTGACTCTTTTTCTTGACTTGTAGCCTGCTATTCCTTCAAATGAGTGTTAGTTTTTCTTAAACAAGGATCATTTATTTGATTCCTTCTGATTTGCTGAGAGAGCAAAAGTCTCTGAAGTCCCAAACAATGTGCAAACCACACAACAACACCACCTCTGTTAATTTGTTCAGTAAAGTGTTTTAAGTTTATTTATTTACATCTGCTTCCTACTGGTTCAATACTCTCCATTTTAATCTGAAAGGCACAAGAGCTACTGGTTCAATACTCAGTTGAAGGAACATTACCTATCAATCTCTTTATTTAGAAAAATTTAGATTTTATAATTCTGAAAATATTTACTTTTCTTAATTCCACATTGATACACATTATTTGAAAAATGTAATCCATATTTTGTGAGGTGGAATACGTCCTATCAAGTATTCAAACAACATACTTTGGAAATAATTCTGGTTTCATTGTGGGTTTTTTTTGGAGCCCTGTATTTTGTGAAAGGATATTGCAATTGTTTCATAATGTTATGGGAAATTTAGTTGTTATACTGTGAATTTTAGTAATACAGTTGTTAAAAATATTTTGTTAACATTATGCAATTGAATTTTGTTAAGATATGAGTCACCCCAAGTAATTCCACTTTTTTGCAGGCACAAAGGTTACTTCACATGATCTGCTATCCAGAACAACCTGCTCTCACAGATGAAATGTTAGACCAGAAAATCATCATCACTCGAATATTGGAGGTATGGTATAGTTTCAATATGTGAAGATAATTGTTTAAAATGATTTGTTTTGTGTAGATGTAAGTAACACTTTGAAGCGGAATCAATGTGATTTAAGCATAGAATGCTGAGCTGCTGATTGAATGTTAGGGGTTCAATTCCTGGCAAGGTTATGAGGACTCATTTTTTAATGTCTGGACTCTGAGGCTAACAGCCTGTTGTAAAATGAGTAGTATGTATATACTAAGGGTTCAAAGAATAATGCTGGCCCCAGGGTGAAAGAGTGATTTACTCCTCCTTGTGGTGGGGGTCAAGTTACCATATGTACCCAAACACAGTCCCCTTCCAAATTTAGTGCCCCCCTTATTTTAAGAGGTGAATCTGAGGAAAAAATGAAATTGAGTTAGTTTTTCTGAAGGGAAATGTTTATTCAAAATTCTATGTGAAATGATTGGCTCTGGTAAGTAAAATCATCATTAATTTAAAAGGTAACTGGCACAGTTCAATTTCTTCTTTTGACCTCACCCCACATGGACTTCGGCTCTTCCTCAAATTCTTGCGCTGCTGCTTCATTTCCATGTGTCTTTGCATAATTTAGAACTCACAGTTTGAAGTTCGCATTGAAGCTTCTTGCATTGCATCAAAGATTATCTCTGTTTCTTGAGAGAATCTTGCCTGGATGGTCAACACAGTGATGGTAATCGGTTATTCCAAGACTACATAAACCAGTTTGGTTTTCACTTTGAATCATAATCGGTTGTCATGAGAGTGTTCACCATGTCTTAAGATTTCAATAGTTTTCTCTGCTTATAAGTTTCTTCTACATATGGTTTGCTAAACTCATGTTCCCCCATGAAACTTTAAATGAGTAGCTTTCCCTTCCTAAAGTCCACTACTATTAATGTCCATTATATAATCAAAAAAAATAATTTAAGACTTATGACCTTCTGATGAACAAACACCATTTATTTTGTGCTATAAAGAATATGACATTTTGACTCTAACCTAGAGTCTATCCTAAAGTCAAAATAAATAATTTAGGACTTAAAACCTTTGGGATGGAAGAATATCATTTATTTTGACTCTAACCTAGAGACAAAATGCTGTGTTTTTTAAAGCACAAAATAATAGGTATTCGTCCATCAAAAGGTCATAAGTCTTAATTTATTTATTTATTTTTCCCTTCCTAAAATCCAAATATAGTCTCCCCCCGCATATCTAAGCAATTTTTTTGGAAAAAAATGGGACTATATTTGGATGAATATGGTGCAATGGAGGAGCTCTACCATCTGCAAGCCAACAATATATACCATAAGGCAGTTTGACCTTCTCTTTTAACAAATAGCAGTCTGCTTATTTGACATAATTATAGTTCAGGAGTCAGTTATGTTTGAAGGTGAAATGTAGGTATTGCACTCCAGAGATTTTATTATTTTAGACATGTTTTTTGTTGTTTACTTGACCACATCAGTTAACAATTATATTTGAGGCAGATTACTCTGTGTCACGCTCATTATGGATTATGGTTCTCTAGCACTTGCCTCTTTTTGCCTGATAATTGTGATTGTGAGCTCTTTTGCCAGATAAATTATGATTGTAACCAAAATGTTGACATATTCACCTGACATAATTTAATAGTCAGAATTTGAGGTGGTGAATTCAATATTGATATAATTGTGTTATGAAGAAAAAAAACTTTGACATGGAGTCAGCATGACTCAAATGTTTTGATTTTTAACTCTTACAGTTAGTTACGAGATTTAATTTTTTTAAATATACATTTCACATAAGACATTTGTTGATATAATATGGAGTGATCCCTAAATTGTTTGTTTAATCATGATAAGATTGTATGTTTAAACAATTGATTTCATTGTCTATACCTTAAAAGAGGAATAGTTCATTTTCGTTGATTAACTTGTCATGAATAAATGTTTGTTTTTATGTCTTGTGACTTATTTCCAGTAATGATACTCTTATTATTGATTAACAAACCTTAACAACATAATAAATGTAGATTTTATGTATCACAAATTAGCTATCAGACCAATAATGTGATAACATTTCATTTTATGCTCTTTGGAACACTATGCAAAACCACTCTCAAAGAGATTAAAATGTAATATTTGTTCACTGTGAAGGTACATATTAAATAATATTACTAAAATTCATAGAATGAAAGTGCACAGTTAATGCTGTTGCTTTGTTTGCTCAGAATTTGGACCAGTGGACGCTACGCATGAGCTGGTTGGATCTCCAGCTCATGTTCAAGCAGTTCGCGCAGGGTTCATCGGAATTGAGTCAGTGGCTGGATTGTGTGGCAAAGGCAGCCATCGACGTCTTCCAACTGACTGGCATGCCTCCTGAGCCACCTGTCTCTGTGAAAGAGGAGCGGGGTGTCGGTGGTGGAGGCAGTGGAGGCGGTGGGCGCGGAGGTGCACCCACCATTGCATTGCCTCCAAGACCTGTTCGTCCTGGCTCCATCTGGCTGGTGGCACCGCTTGTCTCTAAGCTTCCCAGCGCCGTGCAGGGCCGCGTACTGAAAGTTGCAGGTAAGTTGGCTCATCTCTAACTCTCTCCACATGTTCTGTATCCCCATAAAGTTTCATTGTGTCAACCAGGCTCCGTGTGCAACTGAGTAATGACAAAACCAGCATATCTGTTGTGGAAACCTGAGTTGGAAGAACTAGTACTAATTCTAGTTCTAGTTCTGGCCAGGTAAGTTGGAAGAACTAGTACTAATTCTAGTTCTAGTTCTGGCCAGGTAAGTTGGAAGACCCAGTTCTCATTGTCCAGACTAATACCCAGACCAACTTGGTCTTTTTTCCCTGGGCCTCTGATTTTTCCAGAGGGTTGCAGCTGTTGATGTGTGTTTCTACTTTTAGGTCCACAAATCAGAATGTGGATTTGTTATCACTCTAGTTTTGAAGGTAAATTACAACATTGCACTCCCTGGCGATTTGGTAGCTGGTCATTCCCAAGTTTTAAAGAAAATGTCAAATAATAACTTATGTTGTTGTTGAGATGTTCTAATTCCCCCAGGGGACTTACATCTAGTAAGTACGTGTTTGGCGAACACGGAACCCCGAGCTGAGTCTGGCATTACTTCCACTTACTTGTGCGAGGCTCCTTCCTTTCTCTTTCCTGACCTCCCTTGGTCACCTCTTGTTCTTTTCGATCCCGACGCTATTAGGGCTAGGGTATCTTTCATTTTCCTCTTTCTTCTTCTTTTTTTAAAAAATGTTTTTAGTAAAGTCTTGCGATATGTTGGAATTTGTGTCTTGAGTTGTAATGCAGGAGGGTTTTTANTGAGTCATTCGGCGAGTCCCACACGCGGGGAGAGTCATGTTGGCTCTCCCTAGTGCGTAACTGCATTTTCCCTACCTGTACAAGTTTTAAGGGCTCTAATGACCTCGATGTTGACGAGCCCTAAAGCCCCACCAAAAAAAAAGAAAAGAGATGTTCTAATGTTGTGTTTTGTTAGCCCAATGATGTTAATTAGCTGAAAAATGTTATCCAAAAGAATTCTCATCAGTAAAAGCATATTTATGGTGAAAATGAGTAGTAGTCATTAATTGTGAGTGGTTACAGGCAGTATAGCTCTACCCTCTGTGTGTAAAAGCTTCCTTTAGGGTCTGTTAACAAAAACAGTTATGACTAACCTTTTTCCATAGGTCAAGTGCTGGAGAGTGGCAACTGGTCTTCGAAGAACCGCGACCGTGAACGCAGCGGGGAGCGCGACCGAGAACGTGAGGGCGTGCGAGGCTCATGCGGCGGCGGTGCGGGAGGCGGAGGAGCCGGCGGCGGCGCCGGGGTTGGTGCCGGTAGCGTCGCCGCAGCGGCTGCGGCTGCAGCGGCGGCAGCGGCGGGCGCGGCGGCACATCGTTCGTCTGCGCTGCTCAGCCACCAGCCTTTCCTCTCTCTGGTGCTCACCTGTCTCAAGGGCCAAGATGAACAGCGCGAAGGACTGCTCACGTCGCTGCATTCACAGCTCAGCCAGTCCAAGGATGTGAGTTGATGCGCCAATGGGGAAAACATTGCAGTTACTTCATTATACTGCTATGAGGAGGGAATGTAGGATATCCCTCTTCTTTACCAGGAGGCATGTGATGTCCAGGTGGCAGGTGATGAGTGAATGATGTGAGGGGGAATTATAAAGAGTACCACGATAGGTCATATAACTATTGTGGTGGAATGAAAGATAGGGAAACAGGAGTACCCCAAGAAAATCTGCCATGAACCCACTTCATCCACTATTCGATCCATTGATGTGGAGATTGAACTAGTGTCACCACAGGTTGAAGACGAGTGTGCTATCCTCAGAGCCATGCATCACAGCAATTGTCATTTACTAATTCATTATCATTCTCTGTCATTATCACACTTCCTCCTGTCCATCCCACCAATTCATGGATCAATTGCACATGTCCGATAGATGAGTCCCATTTTTGTCTTCATTCATTTATTCATCAATCCGTCCCGGTATCAATTATTGAGAGTTGTTATAGGAAGGGCATCTAATAATTCCACTGCATCAAGACGAAAGCAACATCATATTCTCTATAAAGTGATCCGACAAAGGGTCAACATTTAGTGTTTATATCTTATACAGAACAGTACGATCAAATTATTTAGCCCTGAAAAATGAGCAGTGCCTGAAAAGTTAGAGGAGAACACATAAAGCATCGATAGATTTTCTATGGGCATTGACATGGGTTCACATGTGGTCTGTTTTTCATGTGTTACGATGAGTTAGGGGAAGCTACTGGAATAAAAATTTAGGTTTTCCTGCCTTGTTAATTATATAAAACAGTTTACTAGAGTATGTAATTGGCATGCTCACTTCAAGAGGGTGGAAATAGCTGATTGAAGTCCTGTGTAACATTATGAACCTGTGAAATATTTCTTTTATTGTATCTGGTGTTCTTTACAAATAAGTACATCAGAAGTGTAGGACACAATATTTCTTTAAAATACTGTATCTTTTAAATACAAGTTAGTTTGCCATACTTCTGACAGTTGTACATTCCCAGTAAACACCTGACCTAGTGTCAGTTAACACAGTTTGGGTAATTTTGGAATCTAGTCAAAAATTAAATGGTGGAAATTGGAGAGAGCATGAATGTTGTTATTTTTCTGCATTGCAGGAACGCTCAGCTTGGTTGGATGACGTGAAAGGAAGAGCCTGGATGCAGAGTGCCTTGCAATTACGATTTAGCCTTGTTGGGGGGATGTTTGACACCATCCAGCGCAATACCACTGCTACCACTGATTGGGCCATACTACTGGTTCAACTTATCAGTTATGGTGTCATTGATCTGAATAATAATAGGTGTGTCACTTTTCTTCCTCTTTAAAGAAAATTTATTTATTTAAAACCATAGACAAAGGTATACATATGCAAGGTATTACTTTTGCCTCCCACAAGGTAATCTCAGTTACCTACGTGTGGGTGGCAATGAAGATGATAGTATCTATTGTCCTTCTTGTAGATTCATGTATCTACCAAAAAGAAAGAAAAGAAACATATTCTAGTAATTTTTATTTATTAACAGTAACATAACTGCATATAATATACAAAATGTTTGTTAATGTATGCAACCTACAGAGATCTGTTTTTTGGGTTGGTGAATATCTTTAATATGAAATACTGAAATCTAAAAAAGAGGAGGGAAATATAACCTAATGTAAATTTATTTACTCATACAGTGAACTTTATAAAGTTACTTCATAATATAATAAGTATTCATAATAACATTTTACTTTTTTTGCATATTAACTTATTATTAATAAGTGACAATATAGTTTATTATATGTGACTGCTATCTATTAAATATAATTTCTAATGCATTCTTTTAATTTTTTTTATAATAGCAAATGGTTAATCCAATGATTTCAACACATCAGGGAGTCTATTGAAAGCACCTATAGCATTGATAAAACTGTTTTTTGTGCTTACTGTTTTACTCCTTATAGGAAGTACAATTCTTTTATTCCAAGTAATATTATTGGATTACATGTAGAGAAAATAGTTGTTTAATATTGAAGGGGAACTTGTGTGTAATAAAATGAGTTTTACTTCCTATTTTTAGTATTCTGTTCTGATGAGTTTGCAAAAGGGCTAATTTATTTTAATATGCTCCACCCCATGCTATTATACCATAATTAACATTACCTTAGAATAATGCATAGTAAATCATTTTGTTTCAACATTCATTATTTTTGCAAGTCTATGAAAGACAAATATCAAATAGTTTTTACCAATTAGGTAACTACTATGATCTTCCCAAGTCATTCTGTAATCAAACATTATTCCAAGGTATTTGCAACTTTCAACTTTTAATATTTTTACCATTTATCATGCTGATAATATTTTTAGGTTCACTAATTATATAACTTCCAATGCAATTAAACACTTTTATCAATATTTAATGACGATTTATTTAGTCATTTTAGCCATTTCTAAATCTCTTCTAGATATTGGTTCAGTTTTTATTCAACTCCTGACCAAGATCTGTCAGTAGCAATGAAAGTGGTATCATTAGCAAATGATAATACTATGAATGATAAATTAAACATCATTTGTATGTTGCTCATAGTGAGCTCAATGTTGCCCACTATGAGCGACATACAAATAATGTTTAATTTATCATTCTTTAATAATGTTGCTAATGCTCCACAATTACCAAGTGATAATACTATGTCATCAGGTATTCTGAGCAGAAAGTCATTAATCTATAGAATAAAAAATAATGGTCCCTTGAGGTACTCCTGTTTTAACTTCATTAGTTTCATTTATTTTGGCTTTTTGAAATCTGTTCCTGAGGTAGCCAGTTATAAGTTTATAAACATTGCCTTGTATACTATAATTATACAATTTAGCAAGATGAACATCATGGTTTTGTATCAAAAACCTTGGCAAAGTCTAAAAAAGTGACAGCAATGGCAATACTTTTGTCAATTTTATCATATTGGTCATTACCATTGCCGTCACTTTCTTAGACTTGCCAAGACTAAATAAATATTTTAAATTTTACAGCACATTCTTTGGCAACATCAGTTTCTTAATGTTGAGAATGAATTCTACAATAGAAAATAAAATGTATGTGTAGAAAATAAAATAAAGTTTTTTTGTGATTAACAGGCACTATCATATGGAAACCGATGTATGTATGTATGTATGTTGTTGTTGTTGGGTTTTTTTTGTTTTTTTGTTTTTGGTAAATTGATGGTTGAATAAGCTTCCATGTGATAGTGCCTGGTAATCACAAGAAAACTTTATTTTATTTTTCTATTGTATTTTCATTCTCAACATTGAGAAACTGATGTCCCCAAAGAATGGGTTGTAAACTTGAAAATAGTTTATTCAGTTGACATATAATCAAAATTAACATTTAATTGAAAAGAAATTAGATATTAAACAAATATTGTTCCTTTAAGATATTTTTAGATGTCCTTAAAGAAGAATATTAAAAGTAAATTAATTTACAAGTTTGGTTGCACCTGTCATTAAATTACAAATTAGTGAACCAATTAGTTTAATTAATTATTCCATTTAGACTAGTTTTACTCAGTCATATTTATAAGTCATATGTCTATTACCAGAAACCTTAAATGAAACATATGTCTGTGTTATGCTCAACCTTTGATACGGTAATAGTTGATATATGATCATATACCTATGACATATGTTTTTGTTGAGAAAACTTATGTCGTATCTTTGATCATATATCTGTGATGATAGACATATAACATAGAAATATGACTGTGTAATATTGATCTAAGTGACTCCACTGTTATATTATTCAATGATAGTACATTCTTTGCTTGATTGAAAGTTACAGATATTGTTGTTAGTTTTAGCTATATTCAGTTAAATACTCATAAAAATTTGAAATCTTAGCTAGATTTGTATTTATGAAATAAAAGAAGAAGAATCTGAGACTTGGTTAGAACCAAAAATCAAAGTCTTAGTATTACAAAGTTTCCTTGTTCTTTGTCCCTTGTTTAGTGAACTATTTACTACTGCCATTGATATGCTGGGGACTCTTATACATTCAACTTTGGTGTCGGATTCTCAGTCAGAGAAAGAAGAGAATAGAAAGCATTATCAGAATCTTATGAAGAAGTTAAAGAAGGTAGGAATCATACGTGTTACATAATAAGAATTATATTATGAAGAACATATTCTGGCAACATTTTTTTACTCGTAGGAACTTGGTGATAGATCCTCCCCTTCTATCCAACATGTGCGTCAGTTGCTCCCTCTACCTAAAATGACTGCTGAAGTTGTGGCCTGTGAACCCATGGGTTGTCTCACAGACACCAAAGGAAATAAGATTACAGGATTTGATTCTATTGACAAAAAGCAGGTAAAATTTTCTTGACATTTATGTTCTTAAAATATTCAATCATCTCTGGAAAATCACAGAAATGTTTCTGGTATTTGTGGAGGCTTATGATCAATTTTTTTAGTTTGTCTTTACCTTTCTATAAATATCCCAATTACTTTACTTGATAATTTAGAAATTAATGTTATACTACAGTCAATCATTGTTTATCTGGACAAATTGTAATTGATGATCCTGAGAATGGTACATAAGAGTAAAACTGCAGCAAAGAGTACACTCACAATTTATTTTATTAAATCAAAGACTGAGATCTTTTACATATATATTAAACATGCATATGAAACTAGAATATTACATACCCCAGAATATTACATATATATGAAATTGCAGTGTACGTGTTATATGGATTTTACTATTATTTATGCTTGATTGTCCAGAACAAACCAGTCATATATTCACTTTAACTGCGGAAGACTATATTGTATGGCCAATATTCATTTTCCTCAATTTATATTTTCTCTTTATTTGTACACTATTTTTTAACTTTTCGAGAGTCTTTGAAATGGCAGAAGAAAGATTTTATTGTATTCTACTCGGAATTTGAATTTGTTTTTCCAGCAGCTGTTTTACTGCTTACCGTTAATGTTTCTAAGTTATTCAATTAACATTGGAGTTATCAAATCTATCAATTTGGGAACAGTGATGTGCATTAATTGTTACATTCCAGTTTTGCATTATTTTTTTTCTATCCATTTTTGTATGCATTGTTTTTCTGTCCATTTTTGTATTACTCTTCCTTACTGAAATAATTTTGATTCTGAATTTGAACCAAGACATTGGTATACTTAAGTTTATTAATCGAACTTGCCCAAATATTTGGGTTAAAAAACTCATTTGGAAGAATTGATACTTGTATGCTTCCCACCCAGAGGATTTATTGCATAATATTGACTTGCCTCAGGGTCTGCAAGTGTCTGAGAAGCAGCGTGTGAACTCTTGGGACTTGTTGGAGGGCCATCGCAACCCAGCTCCCCTCTCTTGGGCATGGTTTGGGGCCATGCGTATGGAGCGCAAACCACTGTGGTACGAGGATACGCATCGTCTCTTACGCTACCACACTCACAACCTAACCAAGCCAGCGAGCTACTATTTGGATCCCCCTCCCCTGCCCCCAGAGGACTTGGAACCCCCCCAAGAGAAGCCAGTAAGTGGTGGCCCAGCCCAATCACACGCACTGCCCAGACTGCCTTGGTCGTTGGCAGTCTCTGCCTCTTTGCTTCCACACTCACTTGCAGCCCTGTCTGTGGGCTCCAGACATAGTCTCAGAATAAGTGGAAGATCATTCTCTATGTCGGGGGACTCTAAAGCTCTCATGATTGTTTGGTTGAGTGTTTGGTGATCACAAAATAAAAATTTTGCTGTACTTTGCATGCAGATACCATTTGCATGTATCTCAAAACATTGATGTATTTGTCTCAACACCAGCAAAAAAGAAGTTATTTTACTTGTGTATCTGCATTCAAAAAGACTTTTTTTTTTTCATAAAACTTTAAAATGATATTTGGTTTGAACTGTGGGAAATATTCAGAAAAGATTGATTAAATGTATGTCTAAATTTTGTCTAAAGCTATCTTATTTCTGAAGTATTAATTTACTCATTGAAAGACAATTGGAAAATATTGAATTCATTCACAAATTTGAAGCGACATTTCAGTTTTCACCTTCATTTACCCAGAAGACTGAAGAAGATTTATTTTCTTCTGTACTTGTTTTGACAATTTGTTAGAGGGAAAGAAAGGGAGGTATTGTGTGAAGTTTTGAGTTTGAACAGTCCTTTGTAGTTCCAATATCATTTAACAAATGCAGAAAAAACTAAACCTTCTTCAGTGTCTTCTGGGTGTTGAAGATGAAAATTAAAATGTTTCTTCCGATTTGTGAGTGGTTAAATATGTTCTAATTTTCATTTTTTATTAAACTATTTATTTACAACCATTAATTTGATTTTAATTATCATGTTTAGTAGGCAAAATCTTTATATCTTTGTGTGTAATTATTGCAAAATGAAGTATTTGTGGATCACCTTTAAATAACACCTTTTTGTCATTACAGTTTTCAAACACTATGGCTGTTTCTGATGAGCAGTATTGTATTTGAACATCTAATATATAGCTTGGTTTCTATGACATGTTGAAAACATGTTTCCATGTGCATCTGCATGATTAAGTCCCTTGTGACGTCAGTTTCGTTGCTGTTTTGGCATCAACATCTGTGTTTCTTATTTGTTTTCTAGCAAATGCAAAAGTGGCTTTTGCTGGTTGCATCTGATGTACAGAGCAATTGTCCTCCCAAAGAAAGTAAATTCTGTGTCCTATGGAAGGAAATATTGGTTTTTCATTATCACTGTGTTATATCTTAAAAAGGAAAGTTAATTTTATTTGGGTAACTTCTCAAAGAGAAGGGTTTTTAATTAATTTGACAACAGTTTATATATATTTAAAACTGATATATATCTGTTTGCATACTATACCATTCTTTAAAATTATAAATTACTATATTGTACAGTTGCTCTGTGATAATTTTCATAACTTTAGAAAGCACTTAAATTGCAGTCTGGGCAGTGTATAGCTTGTGTGTATGGCCTGTGATGAATGAGTGTTCTTGGTTTTATATATTAGATGATTGAGCATGCATGAGAGTGGCTGCAAACTTCATTTATTTTTTATACTATTTCAATTGCATCTAGTTTCTAGGTATGGATGTGGGTTGGATGAAATAATTTACTGACAGGCAGTTTTGTTAAAATCTTGTACTTTTGGGGCTGCATGGTGTTCTCTTATTTTTTATTATTATTATTTTTAGAATTTGGTTTAAAAAATTGAGAGGTTTATAAGTTGGCATTTTTGTTTGAATTTTATTAGTTGACAATCTTCTTTTTTGTCCATCATCTATTTCATTAATCTCGTCATGTTTTATTCCCTTTGAAGAATTTTTATTTTACAAGAATGTGCACTAACTTGCTAACGTGAGAGTTATCTGTATTTTAAATAACCTACTAATAACTTCAAGCATTATTAGAAAGATTTTTAAAAATTCATAATATAAACTTAAATTAATTTTTCAAAACATTCTGGAGCATATATTGATTGAATTTAGTTGATTTCTTCCATTTGTTCATGAAGTATATTATTTACAATATAGTTGTATTCTTCTGGATTTCATGCATCAATTTTATGTAAGAAACTGTGTCACTTAACGTTATAAAGGTGTTTTCTGCATTAATTTTAGCTCCAATCTACCTCATTGTAAGTATTGAAATATTGTTGTGTCTTTAGACATCTACCAACAGTCATATTATTGTCTTTCTATTGTGCCTCTTTTCTTGAATGCCTGTTGTAAAGGTTATTCATCTGTGATTCCTTGTATTGGCTATCTTATGTGCATTCAATTTGTATGTATTCATGTTTCAATATTTAGTGCTAATTTTCTGTTTCTGTGTTCTCAATAGTATCAACTCAGAAATGTTTCATGTCATCATTATTTATCCTTGTACTCTTTAGATCTTTGTTGTTCTAAATTTATATTCATTCTTTATGCTGTGTCAGATGTCTTCTTTTTGTCTAGTTTTTTTACATTTTGTGTGTAGTATTTCGTGAGTGAATGAATTATGTTTATATCCAATCTTGTTTTTTTGTTTTTCTTCACTTGTTATGTTTTACCTCATTTTTATCGAGTAACACTGCTTGTATTATTATCATTAATCATTATCAATGGTTCTGTTACTGTACTTATTTATAGCATGGTATTAATTGTCTATTTAAGTTTTATTATTATTTTTATTTGAGGAAGAACTGCTTCTCAATTAGATTAATTAAATCTAAATAGAAGTAAATTAGCTTCCTCATTTTGTATTGTCGCCCCGCTCAAAGAAAGCTCATTATGCTGCCTGGTCATATTGTCCAAGTCTTGGTGTGAAATAAATGTCCAGTAATTTGTTTCTGTATGTATTTCATAGAAGTAAAATAAATCGTGATTAAAGTCTAAAAAGTAATCATTGCAGTAAAAAATAAAATGTTGTCTAAATTAATCATTTTTCTTGTTGCTATATTCACATATTATGTACATGTTTCTGAGACTTTTCTCTTCTTCGAGAAACTAATTGTTTATTTTAACTACAGTTGTACAGTTGTAAAAAAACACTTTTATTAAACAAAATTTGGTGAGACATTTTATTGATGTAGTTAATATCATTAAATTACCATCATTTGTCCTTTAGTGTGGAAAATTGATTTTATTTTAAATCTTTTATAGGTTTGTTTTAACCTATTTATTTCTCTAGAATATTTGATTAATCTATTTCATTGAAATGGTAAATGTGAGAGAGGTCCCAAGTATAGTTGCCACCAGGACTTGGGCATCTGCATGTTTGTGTCTGTTTGTTTGTTTGTTTGTTTGTTTATTCATTTGAGTGTGTGTGGTGTGCATGTGTGTGTGGCCGCTGTGTTGCGGCGGGGCGGCTGCTGACCTGAGGGCAGTGTTCATGTGTGTACTGCAACCAGTTGAAGGACGACACGAAGGCAGATACGCCCAACTCCTCTGATCAGTCGCCTCGTGGCCCCGGCTCTAAGCGCCCGAAGAACCAGCGCAGACGCAAGCCGAAACCTACTGCGGCAGGCACGCCAGGTGCCATGCCTGGCACACCGGGTGGTCCACCTAATGCTGGTGCCCAGGCAGTCATGGGTGCCATGCCCCAAGCCATGCAGGTATGACTCCCAAGCTATTTGCAACTTTTGCTCCTGACTTTGATTGCTCCTACTGGATGGCAAGTTTTACTGCACAGAATATGTTGGATGTGAATTTATTGATCAACTGAAGTTATCAATTTTTTTCAGTATTTTTACATTTACATTCTCCTCAGTTTGGATACTTACGAAACCTACTGGAGGTTCTTTACTGATACTGTCATTCTTTTTCTTTTTATTTCTGAGATGTTAAAATAATTCTTGAAAATTTATCTGTGTTTACGGAACTTCAATGAACCATAATATTTCTGTATTTCAGAAGAGAAAAGCTAGTAATGAATCTCAATAATTTTGTTGCTTCATTATTTCGTCATTTTTTTGCTGGAGCTAATGTGACAAACATTTTTAAATATTAATCTTTGATGACATTTTTCATTGAAACTTCCTTGTGTTAATTTGTAATATTTTGATATAAAATTAACATATCTTTATCAAAATTTGAATAATTGTTAATTTTATTTCTTTGCAACAAACTCTGTTTTGAAATTTGTACCCTTAATTAGATAAGACAGGATTGAGCATGTGCGTAAAAACGAATTTTGAAAAAACTTATCAGAAATCATATTTTATCATTTGGAGCATTCAAAGCAGGGGCAGACAAGTGTATTGTATACAGTACTTGCTTGTGCTCTAATGCTGTGTGTCTAGCTTTATCTTCCAAGCCTCTGATGTCGCTGGTAAGCCTCGGATCTTTTTGCTGTGTTGTTGTGTTTTGTTAGTATCATTGTGGATGTTGTACATGGTTTAGCGATGCGATTATTTTTTTGTACACCATCTTCTTGATGTTTCTGTGAAAACTGATTGTTTTCTTTTGTTCGTGTTATGTGTTTGATGATTTCTGGATATATCAGATGTTCAGATAGAATATGTTACTTATATGTGGCTTGCTGTTGCATCGCCAGAAAGAATTTCATTTGAACATCTTTTTTTTTTCTTTTTTCCATTTATGCTTTTCTCTGGAGAAGCAATGGTATTCAATTATCTGATGATACCTCTTATCTTAATACCATGTGCTTGATGCTTTCTCAGCAGCCGCAGCCAAATGTTCAGCATATGAACTATCAGCCGGGAATGTTCCCTCAACAACCACAGTGGGGGTACAATCAGCAACAGACGGCTCAACAACAGCATCAACAGCAGCAACAGCAACAGCAGCAACAGCAACAACAAGCCCAACAACAGCAGCAACAACAAGCGCAACAGCAGCAACAGCAGCAGCAACAGCAACAGCAAAACTACTATGCCCAACAGCTAGCTCCAGGTTAGTCTTTTAATCAAAATATTTTAATCCAGCAAATGAAATATTTTTCCAATACATTAACTTGCAGTTAATTCAATTTATCTAGTTTTCTTTGGTTTAATTTTTTAATCAGATACTTGAAAATCTTTTTAGAATTCGACATTTTTTTCCCTTTATAACATTTGCATCTAAACAATGCATTGCCTTAAAAATACATAATGCATTTTATTCTCTAAAAGATTTGCATTGTCAGGAGAAAATTCGTTTTAGCTTAGAACAGTATAAAAACAGGCTTATGTTTTGTGTATGCAGCCTTCCATGCGTCTCCAGGTAAGGGCAACATGATGATGCAGCATGCCCTACTCCTTCCCCTTTCAGATGCATGTTTATTTAATTCAGAGTAGATTGCCCTCCTAGAATATTGTTACTGTTTTAAAACTTTTCAACAATATTTTTAAAAATTGATATGATGTTTTTGTTGTTACTCCTGTAAATCATATCAAAGTTCAAACTAATATTTGGAAGGTAAATTTGAGATGAGATTGAAATCATCTTATTGGAAGATGAGAAAATTAAATTATTTCCTATAAATCATTATTTATCTCTTGCTTGAAAAGAAAAAGGAGAAAGAATCAATAACAGCAAGAAGGAAAAAAAGAAAGAAAGAAGTGGAATTATAATGTATCATTGCTACCTGTCCTCATCCTCATTCTGCTGTTGCTTTAACTTCTACCTTACCTTTTCCCTACGTGGCTGCTTGTGCATTGCATTCGCCCCCCTTGTTCCATCATTTGGCTTCTTCTGTGAAAAATGGAGCTAGAAAGATGGAGTGACTGTCCATTATATGTTCCCAGTAGGTGGCCCTCGTTTCATGGAACGGCCCATGAACAACACCAAACAGGCCATCTCTCAGATGCTGCGTCTACGCCTTCCTCCGTCAGGGCAGTACATGGGTCAACAGCCAGGTTTCCCACAAGCTATGCAACGTCAGCAGCCATTCATCAGGTTTGTCTTGGATTCCTTTTGCAAAGTCATGTCACATATTGTATTCTGTTTACTACTTTTATCAAGAAATCCATTTTGTTTTATATATTCTTGTACCTGTAGTGAACGTCAGATTTTTAAAAATTCCTGTGAATTTGTGTTTTCTATAGGATATGCTACATTGAAATAGTATGTGGGATTCATTATATTGCAAACAGAAAATTATTATTTTTCTCACTTAGTGGACAAATAACTATATTTTAACTATAGTTTGCTGTTTGGAATCAGGAAGATGTGTGCTCTGCTTAGAGAGGAATCTGCGAGAAAACCATTTCCCTTGGATCTGGGAATCAGTCAGAACATTTGATAAAGCATTTCATGATGAAACTCAACCTATACACAGAGTTGTACCTACTCAGTCCTGTTGAGTACAACAGTAAATTCCAGAAATATTCCTGCCATAACTATGCCTGCCATGTGTGTAGTTAGGGGTATCATTACTGCTGTGAACAATTTTTTAATTTTTAGACATTTTATGTGTGAAAACTTTCCCAATTTAATCATTACTTAATTCATTCTTTCAGACAAAACTTGAGAAGTGATTGAAAATAATTTATAAAAAAGCAACCTTTTAAGTAGACATTTATTTGATTTTATTTAACCAGTAGTATACCAATACTACAAGGAAGGGTTTCTAAATACCCAGGGTTGTGATGAATAAGGGTTTAGATAATGAAGTTGGCCCAAGATAGCATTTCAAATACAATAATCACTATACTTTTAATACACACATTACAATAATACCCCAATATTTCCCCCCAAAAATACATATAAATATAAAAGATTTAAACAGAATTACACTGTGATAAGTTAACAAATGTGAGGTTGTGAAAGCAACAGAATAAGTTTTAAAAGGCAAAATTGAGAAGATTTAGTTGAGTGAGTTTTCTTCAACTGGTTACATTTAAAAAATCATAATTCTATAGTCATTCATAGAATACAGTTGGGCTCTAATGACCTCGATGTTGACAAGCCCTAAAGCCCCACAAAAAAAAACAACAACATAGAATACAGTGATTGTATTGATTAGCATTTTACAGTGAATGCTGAGTTATGTGGTGTTTTAATGACCAAAATCCCTTCAGGGTTTCAGGAGTTATCCTGACATGAAGATGCCACAGAAATTTAAAGTGACAAAACTTTGTGTTTTGCTTGCTTTACAAGCTAATAGCTACTGAACTATTAGACTAAATTATCTAAGATTGTCAGTAAAGCATTAGAACAGTCATTGGTACGTGAGCCCCAAATTTGACTATACTGTGAACATTACTTTTAAAGTTATTCACCAAACAAGATGAAAACATAAAATCTCAAAGTATACAAAAAACAATTATGTTCAATCTACGTAGCTTGATCAATAGAAATTGTGAATTGAAGTTAACAGATCCTACATAGAGGCATCTAATACATATTGCACTACTTTTAAAGTGCTGTTTTATGTTGATAGTAAGAATAATATACATGAATAATTAGATTTTACAAACTGATGGAGCCATAGTAGGTTTCTCAGTTGATGTAAAAGTCCCTCTAAGTATCCATAACTGCCCGGATATTCACTGAAGCAGCAGCTGTGGATTGAAGCAGGATATACAACAGGTTTACAATGAAGCATCAAGATCCAAAACATTTGTATGTTTTACATGTGATGGACACACAGACTCGATGTAACACAATTATGTTTATTCGACTATGACACTTTGTGAGAGAGGATACAAGCCCCCTGTACCCCTTAGTCGAGTCAGTTGTGGGGAGGAGATGATCTTGAAGCTTCTAAGAAGGGCATCTTATCATTGGTCACTCCTTTGAAGCATAGAAGGAGCTTCTTCTTCTTTGTAATCGACCACGTGTGCATCTTGGTTGCTCACTCACTATGGCAGGCTTATGAACTGGCTGGTTAATAACAAACCTGTCTTATGGCCACCATAAGGTGTCATGTAACAAACATAATCAAACATGTTACTTACTAGAAAATAATAATAGACAGAAATATGGAAATTAAGAAGTAAATGTTGTTATTTCTTTAAAGATAACAGTAGGATAATAAGTTTTGTGTTCCAGACAACAAATACGACCTCAACATGCTGGCCCTGGCATGCAACCCCAACAAGGCATGTTCCCTCAACAACAAGGCCCTGGTGGCATGTATCCAGGAATGCAACAAGGTATCTTCAGGATTTAGCATCATCTGGTTGTTGACATATAGATGATCTAACCTTTATTTAATGAAAAGTGGAAACTTTATGTGATGAAGAATCTATATCAGCTCTTTATCAGTTGAAACATTTTGTTTTTTCAGTGGAAACATTTTTTTTCTTTTTTTTTTGCTATTGAAAGATACTATTAAAGTATTTTCAAATTAAGACTGAATTTTGACCTTAAAATTTGTGTGCGATGTGTCCACTTTAGGGAAGTGAAGATCAGTGTAGAATAAAATGACGGGGAATGATCAAGTGTCCACTGTATGAAAATGTCTGGAGAAATTGAGAAGTGTCCATTAATGGAAGTTTCACTGTACTTAGCTGTGTAGATGTCACAGAGTGAGACAGTGTCTTTAGGTTTTTTAAACTTTGCCTCAGAGAAAGCCACAACAGGGTGACTAAAATGTTTGAATCATAAATCAGGCTTCAGAAACTTACATTTTTGACTTACGTATTCACTTGCCCAATGATTTACACCTAATTGATATTTTAATCATTGATTAATTATTTTCATTGATTTTAAAAGCTAACTTCTTGAGAGAAAAGAACATGGTGTAAAAAATTCTGCAATTGGAATGCTTATTTATGTTTGAGTTGTATATCGTGGTAAGATTTTAGTTCAGGAATAGTTGCTGTACAGCTTAAATGAAAAACAATCTGATAAAGTATGAAAATAATTTATAATTTTATTAATGTGCAATCGATTTTTGTGAAACATTTTTTAAAAATTAATTTTTCTGAAAGGATAAGTGTTAGGCAGGGATTACTGTTTTCAAATTTATGATGTCTAATTATCATATATTCTTTCAGGTATGAATCAGAACTATGGGGCATATGCTGGTCAGCCAGGGCCAGGCCCTGGAGCCCAGATGGTGGCTCAACAACAGATGTTGGGACAACAGGGGCAAATGCTGGGACCATTCCCTGGACAGCAAGGAGCTCCTGCTCCTGGACCTGGAGGCTTTGTGCCTCAGCAGCAAGGTCCTCCAGGTCTATTAGGCACTGCAGGACTACCAGGACAAGGGCAGAGACCTAATGATTATATGGGTGGACCCCAGAGTGCATTGGCACAGCAGCAGCAACAACAACGAGCTCTGGCCCAACAAGGGGCTCGCCCTCCATACATGCAGGTGAAACAGTTTCCCCTTAATTTATAAGCTGACTTATTAACTTTAAGCTGAGAGGACAGGTTCCTAAGTTTACTCCTCGATACATTGTGCTTATAAAGAGAAATTATAAAATCATTGGGAGTAATGAAATTGAACCTATTTAATGTGTCTATAGTTTTAAATGTTAATGCTCATCCACTACTCTCAGAAAACACAAACCATTTCAATGTGATGATTCACCATTGGTAAACTAGTGATGAAATATATACCACAAAGGTAACAAACTGTATGAAACTGTACACCAGAATTAAAACACTGCCCATTTCAGTTACAGCCAATTTTTTATTCCTTTGGTGGAAATTTTTGCCACCTTTGTGGTACCGCAGTGTGGGAACAAAGGAGAAAATCAATGTGTCTGTAGCAACAACTGTCAACCAAGGCAAAGTGGGGAGGGACTTGAGTCATGCAGAATAAATACACAGGGGTTCATAAGGTTAAAAATGTGTGGGTTTATAATAATAAACAGGTTTACTACCCATCATATTCATTACACTGTAATATTTTGTGTGAAAAACAACGTGAGTCCCAAGCAAGTGTCTAGTCTACATATGAGTTAATCCGCTGCTGCTCATGTTTATATTCTTGATGTCAGACAAGACTTATGGTGTCATACTTGTGAGAACATACAACTCACCCAATCTGAGCTATTTTGAACACTTTTTTCTTGCTGCAGACATTACTTCTTACAGTTAAACATTGTAAAACATATATTGCAGAGAAAATATTCAGTTGATTTTTTTATTTTAAAGTCTGGATCAAGACCTATTTGATCATACTACTGATTATCATTGATTTAAGACTTTTCCATATCACAAATAATTGTTGAGGAAGGCGTACCCACTATTTAGGGATGTCTGTGGCGCTTTCCCAGGGAGGGTGGTTGGAAACCGAACCACGTCACAGGAGATTTTGATTCTACCGCCAACCAAAGGAAAGGGTTGACACTTGTGCTATCTTGCACTAACTTTGATGTATTGCACTGTATAATATTTCAAATTCTCACCATAGCGCCACAGACATTCTCAAGGCTTGGCGTGAGTTCAAAAGCAATGTGGGAAGGTCGAGTACAGATGAATCTCTAGTATGATCAAATAGGGTGTGGTCTGGAACATATTTTTTGGCCATGTTGGCAATTAATTAAATACTGTGAAATCCCTTAAAAGATACTCCAAGGGCAACAGAAATTCTCTTATTAGCAGGAACTAATTATTGCTATGTACTTTTAAAAAGTTAAACCTGACTTCATGTGTTTTATATAAAAATAGGATGGGTGCAAAAAAATCCCTGTACATATTTTAATCATATTGAAAGACATCAGAGCCCAATTACCCCGATTTACTGTCTCCATATGCTTGTTACTCTGTTGAGTTCATGGTGCAGGTGGATTGGATTAATTGAATCTTGTTCTATATAATCTTGTCTAGTTCTCAAAATGTATCTCCATTCTTCTCTAATTTAATTTAATTTAATTTATCCCTATAGGAAAATCTTTTCCACACTGACGTCATATTTCTTTGGAGGGACAAAAATAATACTTAAATAAAAATTAGAGAAAATAAAGTTTGCCTTGATAAAACAAGGCATACAATGAGACTCCCATGACTGCACCCAAGCAAACACTCTGTTGAGGGAAAAATATTCTGTATAGTGGTAAACATATAACAGAACAAAAACCTAGTGTTTTCTTGTATAGCTTTTTGAAGTATGGAGCCTGGCGGCCCCGGCAAGACTTGGTAGTGTTGAGTGCTGACGTTACACTGACACAATGTTGATGTACATGCAGAGCATTGAAATATTATCAGAATTTTTGCGAGTATCACTTTGTCTCTTTTATGACTGTGGGAAATGTGTGTCCACTATGAACAGGAATTTCTTATTAATTAATATTTGATATCTGGGAAATAAATGCATTTTTTCTCTACTTTCGTTCTCAGGACCTAGCATAAACATGTACATACACTAACGCACACACATGTGCACACACACACACACACATGTATACACACATGCACCTGACTTGTTTAGTTTAGCCAGCTTGAACCTTTTTAAAAAATTTCATAATTATCTTGTAGAGTAGGTTTTTAGGGCTAGGGAGAAAATTCTTTAACTTTTTGATAAGACTTTCTTATAAGTCTCCTTTGTGTAATGTAACAACTCCTTGATTCATGTAATCAGCTACTTAATATCCACAGTACTCTCTCTATGAGAAATTACATTTTGACTTATGGGTCTGTGGCAGTATCTAACATTGAGAGTTAGACCACTGGCTGTGAATCATCGTGTGTTCTTTCAGTCGCACAATTGTTTTGTTAATATTAAAACTTTATTAAATTGCATGCTTTTGGAAAACACAGTTTAGTATAGTTTTAAAAAATTGTCTTTGACTGCAGCAAGCTCCAAATGTGACCATGACTGGAATGGGAGGACCTTTACCTCAGCAAGGCCAAGCACAGGGTCAACCAACACCCCCTTATGGGCGTCCAGGAGCAGGAACAGGTCCTGGAGGTGCCCAGGGACCCCCAACATCTCATGCTCAGCAGCAACAGCAACAGAACCAGCAACAATTTCAGCAAGCGGTGAGAAATCACTGACCGTAATACAAGTATATGTACGATGTTTTGTCAAAGGTTTATTTCATTTCTTAAGATACGATTGCACGCCCTGGGAACTGCTGAAAATATGATGGCAAAATAATCTTTATTTTGGACTGAACCTTATAGTACTGTCATGTGTATACAATTATATTTTAGCTGAAGATTGTTACTCTGGTTAGAGAAATTGTGGAGATTCTGAAAACCTTTAAATAAGCTCTTGATTGACTCAATCAGTCAAAGTGAATAATATATAGATTACATAGGTATTTTTATATTAGTAGTTTTTGCACAATTGCAATTCTTATTAAACAGTTGGTCACATATTAGCATGTTACATTATATTTTTCACCGAATCTTTTGTATTTTAATGTCATAGTAGGCATTATTATTTGTAGTTTATCTAGTCTAATTTCAAAATCGGTTTTGAAAATTGCATTTAAATCATTTCTTGAATAAAGTTCCTCCCAAACTAACCATTCAAAAGTTTGTTTATGTTTTTCTGTTACCACCCAATTTCATGGTTGCATCCCAAAAATTAATTACCCTCCACTACTGATTTTTCAGTGTCTCTTCAATTTAATAAACCACACTTATAATGTCAATTGGATAGTAAATAATTACCAAGAAGCAATAAGAAGCAAGGCTCCTTATGACTATTTCAGGGCTCTTGCATTTGTATTAATTTTTATGTAATTCACATTGGATATTAATTGCATGATTACTTGTAATTTTTCAGGTAAATCAAAGAATGCGAGCACAAATGATGATGGTTCAGCAACAGCAGCAACAACAACAACAACAACAACAACAACAACAACAGCAGCAGCAGCAGCAGCAGCAGCAGCAACAGCAACAGCAACAACAGCAAGCAGGCAACCAGCAAGGTGGTGCTGGTCCAAATGCATTGGTGGCCCATTTACAAAGGCAGTTGACACAGGGCGGACAACAGCCAGGTCAACAGCACAACCCATACAATTATTGAACTTTCTGATTTATCCCCCACCCCCTCTTCCTGCCCTTTTACTGGAGACTGATTCTTTTGTTTTAATTTCAGCAGTTTTTGCTTGAAATCAATGCAATTTTCCTAGAAATCAATGTACTGTTTAGAGATTCTGTTGAAAGATCAAGAATGTTTTCTGTATCATGTTACCAATATTTTTGTTTAGTGCATACTGCATTTATGATTGACTTAAAAATGTGATAACCTTGTGGTATTATGAGAAAACTTGAATGTAAGAACTATTCTGTGCCTGTAGTTAAATCCATAATTATTTTGACAATTCATGTGGATTTTAATATTTCTGATTGTTCAATCTATTTCCCATATCATCATTTAGATTATTTGATGAATGAATTAATTTTTCAGATTGTCGTCCAATTATTCATCTCATAAATGGCAATAAAAAAAGTACAAAGTTCCTCATTATAGGCTTTGATTCTTGTCATATTTTATTACTTACATGTTATGAAATTATTGATCTGTTCTATTTTTGAATTAGACATTCCTGTGTGATTCTCTTTTTCAATATTTGTTTTTCTTAATTTTATTCACATTTTTATATAAATGAGATTGCCTAAAAAATAGATTGGTTTAATAGCTAAAATATTGCCTGTGATGAATTATTCTAGCTGTGTGTATAAATTTGTGGCACATTGCTATTGAAATGTGTAAATTCTTATCAATATTTGGACTGATATGGTCTTATTCCATTATTAATATATTATATTGAATGAAATGATGAAGTAATTTACAAAGGACAAAATATATTATTTATGAAGGATTAATATTTTTTTAATTTTCCCTTGTTATTTTAGTTAGTTCTGTCGACAGAATTAAATCTTTTCAAAAGTCAAAAATTAGCATATAAGTAACTGCAAATATACATGCTAACATATTTGTCCGAATATAGTCCTGTTTTTTTGTTATACAAAAATTCACCCCAAAATGCAGGGGGACTATATTTGGATTTTAGGAGGGGAAAGCTTCTCATTCAAAGATTCATGGGTGAAAATGAATTTAGCGAACACAAGCTATGTATGTGATGTACTAGAGAGCCAACAGAAGTAACTTTTATGGAGAGAAAACTATTGAAAACATGAGAAATTGTGAACATGATCGTAAAGAACAATTATCACTTATAGTGAAATTGGAAGCTGAATTGAAGTGAAAACTGAACAGGTCCATGACAGATTACTGATATAGGGTTTTATTGTTAGTTACTATTGTATAATAACAATAACTACTGTAATAATAACATAATAATAAAACAATCAAGAGAAAACAACAAAGAAGAGCAGGCATAAAGAAGAGATGTAAGAGGAGAGTGGAAGGATAGTTTCAAATAGGAAAATAGAAGAAAGGAGGAACCTTAAGACACAGGAGCAACAGGAGGAACCTCCTGCGACAGAAGCTGAAGAGAAGGGGAAATGGGAAATTTATCAAATGAGAAAAAATAAAAAACACCAAAAAGCTAAAAGAGACAAGACCTTGTAACAAGAGAAGCAAGGCACTAAAGATTACAGCATGAGAAGGAGTTTCTTTCGCTGATATCATAAAGAACTTAGCACCTCAGAGTAGATGAAAGGGAATGAAGAGGTTCTAAGAGAAGAACCAGGAAAGACGAGCTTCTGATAGTCTTGAAAAAATACACGAGACGTATTTTCAAACAAAAAGCAGCAAAGACAATCTGGCAGAGTTGAAACCGTGGAGCACATGTATAAAGAAGTACTATGATAGAGGTAAAAGGTATAGATGAAACGGTTATTACAGAGTAGTGAGAACAGAGGTGAAAAAACTGGGAAGAGTCGGTAAAGTAAATGGACATTGACTGAACTGATAAAGGGATATACGGGAGTGCAAATTGCTTTACTCGAGCTCCCAGCAAGAGCAGGGAAAATAGTCCTAAAAGCAGGGAAAATGAGAATTGACCTGGTGAACTGTCATGTTTGAGAAAGACTAATAGTATGGTGCCGCATTAAATTTTTTGGGGATAGAAGAAATTGCTACTGGAAATGTGGAACAGAAAGGCACAAAGTAAGAGAGTGGAATAGAGGCCAATAGTGGCCGACCCATCCTTTCAAAAGGCCCTAGACATCTTGAAGCAAAGTAAAAATGAACTTAAAATTTATACAACTAAATCTAGGAAGGTGCCTAGAACCTTGTAATGCTGACAGCGTGTTAGCTCAAAACTGGTATACTACTTAGGAGCAAACCTTATAAAAATTAGAGAGGTACCAGTACTCCTCAGGAAGAGCTGCAATAGCAATTATATTCAACTTGAAGGTAAAGTGAACAAATATTTATCAACCGAAAATGACTTTGGATAGAGATTGAGCACCTCAGAATTTACAGGTGCTATTTCTTGCCAAATGATAGAATATGGAAATTCAATGACGAACAAGGGTTCCTAGAAGACAGTATTAACACAGCAGTCAGAAATGTGCTAATAACAGATTATTTCAATGGTAAATCACCAAGGTGGGGGTGAGAAAGATTGGGACAGATGAGTAATCTTAGTAAGAGAAAGGTTCTAGAATGGTTCTCATAGTGCTTAACAATGATGAAAATCAATCATTTTTGACAGGGGTAAAGCGAAATAAATAATACTGAATTTAACCATACTGAATCTGAGTATAGAAAAGTTCTAATGGGAAGTAATAGATCAGGAGACTTTGAGCGACCACAATTATATACAGAGGTTAGGGACTTATATTTTCCGAATACAAACAAACAAAATAGGGAAAAATATTTTTTTTAAATTTTACCACAACTCGCACATTATGGTGTTGTGTTGGGATCTCATTAT
Organism: Laupala kohalensis; assembly: GCA_002313205.1. NCBI lineage: Eukaryota > Metazoa > Arthropoda > Insecta > Orthoptera > Trigonidiidae > Laupala > Laupala kohalensis. Next base: position 504,543 of record NNCF01125911.1, on the reverse strand, counting down.
TGCATACAATGTCACAAGTCATTAAAAAAAAATT